>JALJCO010006874.1:0-38339 GCA_023101725.1 Atherinomorus stipes
GTGGTTAAAAAGCAGCATATGGTCTCCCCTGTGCAACAGTACCTTGATTTCCCCAATTGCAATATCTCAGGAGAAAAGCTTAAACTGGGATTTTCAACTTGTACTTAGCTTAAAAATTTCAACTGGATGGGGTCGCTGGTGTCTAAAATAAGAAGTGTTTGGGATTAGAAGCAGATAGGGTCTCCCCTGTGAAACAGTAGCTTCATTTCCCCAATTGCAATAATCAATGAAGAAAAGCTTTAACTGGGATTTTCAAGTTGTACTAATCTGATCTTTAAAATTTCAACTGGATGGGGTAGCTAGTGTCTAAAATAAGAAGTGTAAGGGGATTAGAAGCAGCATATGGTCTCCCCTGTGAAACAGTATCTTCATTTCCCCAATGGCAATATCTGCACGAGAAAAGCTTAAACTGGGATTTTGAACTTGCAGTAATCCGATCTTAAGAATTTCAACTGGATGGGGTAGCTAGTGTCTAAAATAAGAAGTGTAAGGGGATTAGAAGAAGCATATGGTCTCCCCTGTGCAACAGAAGCTTAATTTCCCCAAGTGCAATATCTGCACGAGAACAGCTAAAACTGGGATTTTCAACTTGCACTCATCTGATCTTAAAAATTTCAACTGGATGGGGTAGCTAGAGTCTAAAATAAGAAGTGAAAGTGGTTTGGAAGCAGCCCAGGGTGTCTCCTGCAAAGCAGCAACTTTATTTCCCCAATCACAATGTCTTGCCGAGAAGAGCTGAAAACTAAGATTTTAATAACAGAAGCTGTTAAATGAAATATATTTTGCAAAAGGCATGAAGTTCTGGTAGGTTACTGGCATTTCAGATAAACACCAGTTCCATCATGGATGGCTAGTATTGATCAGGTCTTTTTTGACAATGTTTACTGTTAATGAATGATTTAGCTTAAGAGTTCTCTTGTGGCTTTTTAGTCAAATCATTTGGCTCAGGGATGATCACAAATTGGTTCCCATTTTCAAGCCCAAATTACTCAAAAAGAACTGATTGAGTTGGAAATCATTTTTTTCTCCTCCAGTTTAAAAATCCCATCTTCCCCTGCTTCATGTGGTTATATTGTTTTCCCCAATTAAGACTCATCAGGCAATGAAAATAAGTGAATATGTAACCTAAGATTCTTAAGTTCAAGGTAGATTAATAAGAATCTCTAATGAGTTTTTCATCTGCTGAGAAACTTTTTTACAACTCAACTACCGGGTATAGGATGACTTTTGTGTAGGATTGATCGTGACTGATTTTTCAGGATTACCTAAGTACAGCAGGAATGACAAATCACTCCAGATCCTCTGTCCTTTGCTCTCACCAGCAACATAATTTACAATAGGTCTTCTGTGTTAATAGTGGTTACTAAACTTATTTAGCCAGTCATCCATTTGTGAAGATTTATTAAGTAGAGCAGGACTGAGGAAATACTTCATGCAGTGAAATGCTCAATGTAGGCTAATAACCATGCAAAATGAAGACAAACACACTGCAAATGTAGGTGTGAACTTTAGACATGTGTTTTTAAAGAAGTAGCAGTTTAAAAGCTGAAATGACTTGATTTGCATCCAGGTACACACAATGACAACCTGATTCAGTCAGAATCTTTAGGGAATCTTTACCAAAATGCTTGGGATTCATAAGGACTATCTTGAGATTCACTGAAGAAGGTTTGGCGTTTACATAAAACATGTCCACTTTGTCCAATCTTAACCGTCCTCTAAGCATCAGCTCAGAGTGATGCTATGAACATACCTAGCGAGTTTGAGGCATATCTGATAAACCATGTACGTGATATAAAGTAAATCCGAGTTATAGCGCCCCCTAGAATTTTCAAATTTTTTTTCATTTGGCCCATGAGTAGAAAATCAAGTTCCCTTGTTGGTGTATGAGTTTCATATAATTATCTGTTGTCGTTTTTTAATAGTGGCCTTTTAAGTATTTAGCTAGTTTTTGCAAAATGTTAGTTCGCATATAACTTTGTAACGAAAAGTAAGTTTCAAAAATCGCTTGCATACGTTTTTTTCTCTCTGTCTAATCCCACGGACAAGTTCACGAAGATAGGTTTTGTATATTTTGCATTGTAGCGAAAAAAAATTATAGGCGGAAATGGGCGTGGACTATGTCATAAAATCTGGGAGGAGTCCGAAGAATCTGGGGATATAAGGCACTTTAAGATACGCCCGAGCACGTTTACACGAGCTAGAGGGTACAACGTAAAAGACATTGGTATAGCGCTTTAGTGTCTGACAAGTGTCATTTTTTTTGTGGTCCACACGAAAAAAGTTTTCTACGAGCCCTGTTAGTGGCTTTATTATTACGCATTTGGAACAGCACTAGCTGGCCATTTTTGTTAAGGTGGGGAAGAAAATCGGAGGTCCTGGGCCCCTGCGTGAGTTGAGCACCTGGGATTAGAAAATCGCTTATAAAACACGCCCACTTCATCCGATTGTAACCATATTTTAGGAATTTACTCACGGAGGGTCTATCTACATACCCTGGGAGTGGCATCCAGATTGGATCAGCGGCTTTCCCAATATAAAAAATTCAGGATTATAGCGCCCCCTAGATTCTGAAAAATTTTTCCTTCGGTATGTCAGTGGTAAATCAAGTTCCATACTTGGATTTCGAAGCTGATGCAATTATCTGTTGTCGTTTCCGAGATATAGCCTTTTCAATTTTTAGTTAGTTTTTCAAAAATGTTTGTTTGTGTATAACTTCGTAACAGAACAATATTTTTAAAAGTGCTTCCTTACGCTTGTTTCTCTTCGTCTCTAGTTTATATGGTACGATTTTCAGCTTGATCGGGTAAAATTCTGAGGACTAGTTTATAAAAATAGGTTTTGCATATATCGCCCCTAGCAAAAAATCTATCTAGACGCAAATGGGCGTGGCCTATGTCAGGAGATGCGGAAGGGTCCAAGGAATCTGATCATCCAGGTCCCATAAATTTATTCCAAGCGGTTTGCAAGCTAGAGGCCAAAACGTTTGACCCCCCTGGTATAGCGCCACCTAGTGTCTGACATGTGTAATTTTTCTTGTTTATAGTTTTGTGTGCTGTGTTTTGTGCTTGGGTGTGTGAAGGCCTGTTTTTATTTTAAAAATGTGTTTGTTTTTATTTTCTTAAAAAGCACTTTGGGTTGCCTTTGGAAGGAAAAGCGCTTTATAAATAAAGTTTGATTTGATTTGATTTGATTTGATTTGATATCAGGACAGTAGGAGTGTAAACCGTTACCATGGTGATAACAGGACAGTAGGAGTGACTAGGTCTTCAGAAACCCTCTGAAAACTTCTGCAGGTTCAGATACATGATTTATTTAGTCTTTCACCATGGTCACCATGGTAACCATGGTCACCATGTCGGATTAAACCACCACGGTGGCAGAAATGATTCCCGTGTTGTAGTGGGGAGACTGGAACTGGAACAATACCAGTATCACAGCTGCGACCAGTTATTGATCAGTTCATGGCTGCATCCCAACACTGTAGCTGTGTGTGACAGCCGTCCTCTGCTCACACACGGACAATAAAAGAAGAAGAAGCTGATGGCGGAGCCGTTTACAGACATTCACGCTGCATAACAACGCATCCCGGAGATTTAATACAAAGTACAGGGTCCTAAATCAGAGTTTCTACCGTTAGCTTGTTAGCAGTTAGCTAGTCTGTCTACCCTCCACCACGATCTCATACACGATAAAGCAGAACGTTCCACAAACAGCGAGACTCACCGACAGCAATGCAGGTGAGTCCCTAACAGCTGGAATCAGCTCCTTTCCAAACGTAGTGATGATGTCATCTTTGCCTGGTTTAATCCAGACTAGTGAAAGTTGCTCCTGTATGGAGGAGGTGAGGACGACACGGAGCTGAACTGAACCTGCTGCAGACTGTTGGGACCATTTTGGTTTGAACAAAGAGTCAAAACCAAAGTTTAAGCCGCTTTCTAACTCAAGTTTTTCAGGCAAATTTCAGATGAGGTCCAACACGAATAATATCCATGTTTTAACAAGAAAAATGCCGTTTCCAGGTGATGACTAGCTAGCCACGTTAGTGTGATGGTAATAGAAATATAAAACAGCAACGATGAGTCGGTATTTTTTTTATTCGTCATCAAAAAGCAGATTTATACAATATAATTTAAAACACAACGGTGTCTGTTTGCTTCGTCAGGTTACTTTATATTTTCATGAATGATATGAGTGTTTGACCGTAGACTGCAGTTTAAACAGGCTTTTTGCCCCCTGGTTGCCTAGCAACTGCCAATGTTTGTAAACGGGAAACCATCTATACACACCGTGCTCTGATTGAATGCCTCAGATTCATGTGTTGCAGAGGCAGATGGAGAGACGGATGAATGACCAGGATGAGCGGATACAGGAACAGGTGTGGACGTGAAAGGTTGATTTTCTTTGCAGATTTCATGCACGTCTTTTCATCAGTTCTATTCCGCCTCACTCTGCATGCAGGGCATCAAATCAGCATCTTTAACATGTCCAACCAAGTCCCCGTTTTTACTGGACATTTAGATATTGACCCTTAACGCTGATTTTTTTTTTGTCAACTTGGATTAATCGAAAATTAATCACAAAGTTTTAACTCCATTCTACGTGGTATCATATTTCTAAGGAATAAACATTGCCGTCTACAGCCACCAGAGGGCGCTCTAGGCTTGTGACGACTACATGCAGCTCCATGAACAAAGATCCCAAAATGGCCTTTACGCAGCGAGAGGAGCTCATTTCAGACATCAGGCTGTGAGGTGGAACAAATCCACAACTTCCATGTTTATTCTTCTTACTTATGATGTTTCTGATCTTTTACGGGCATTAACTTTGACCAGAGAAGTTTTACCAGTCACATATAGGCCGAAAAATCTGAAGTCTATCTTTTTTTTTTTAAATTTCTACCTGTCACCAGAGGGTCTCCGATACTATGGAGCGAGGAAACTTGCGTAAAGCAGAACTCAGTAACTTTTTCACCTCAATAAATGCTTTTCAAAATCTCCATTAAAAGTCCCTATTCAGTATCCTTCTCTGCAACTGCAGTGTTGCTTTTCTACAACATCTGAAATTACTGGAACAAGTAGGACACAGGCCGCATGCTTTAGAAAAAATAGTGCCATTAAAGGACTTTGCATTAAAACGTTATTGACGTAGCCTGGTCCACCAGCCTGACCAACCCCATGTGTGAGATACACAACAAGTCAGTCTGGGTCGTTCCGTTGGAAAGTGATTTCCACTCTGGTAAAAAATTGACCGGAAAAATCATCGTGCAGGACGTTACCATACATCTTTTTGGACGACTCACTTGAAACGCAAACTGACTTATCCAAGTTGGTTTAAAAAGACTAAACTCTGTCAAAGGTGGTTCCTTTTCTATTTTCTCCCATATGTGGCTTTTGGTATTGTTTCAGGACTGTACAGACCACGTAGCTTCACATGTCCTGCAGATGAAACTAAAGGCTGCAGGACACCGTCTTCCTGATCCGTTTGTTTCTGACTGAACTGGTTTTATTTTCTGGTCCCAACGTTGCCCTGATCAGAGCAAATAACCTTATACAGCCGTGCTCAAGATTATTGACACCCTCCTATTAAAGAAAAGCCTAAATTTACAATAATAATTTAAATAACAAGAAACTAAAGAAACTAATAATATATAAAAAAATCACAAAATTATATCTCAGTGAAATAAATTATTGCTTTTGAATTGTGGTTGGAAATAATCATTAAAAAAAAAAAAAAAAAACTGGCCTAGACACATTAGAGTACCTTTCCTATGAAATGTGGACCAACACCTGTGAAGAGGTTTAAACGTGTCTGAGCGTTACAGAAAGCACCTGGTTGCAGAACAGAGCCCCATCATGCTTGTTGGCTTGTTTTATTTTTTATTTCACTGACAGCTGATTTTTTTCCTTCTTTAATTGGAGGGTGTCAATAATTTTGAGCACAACTGTATTTCACAATATCTCCCAGATTAGTCATTAAAGGCAGGGTAGATGATCTTAGAAAACAGTTCGAACAAGCTACATTTGAAAAAATATACACCAAACAATATTTGAAACAATATACAAAAAATATACATTTTCAGGTTTCTTAAATAACATTATCTGCAAATAAAGCGAGTCACGACATATCCTTCGTCATTTAAAGCCAGAGTTGGTAATCCTGCTCAGAAAGGCTTTTTGTTCTACGGGTGAAATGTTCCTTCCATCCTGACAGTATCAACACATCATGTATTCATGAAAAGGAAGGAAAAAAGTCAGACCACAGTGGGGGGCAGCATTGTGCACTCCAGCGTATAGCCTGCCGGAAAGAACAAGACGAAGAAGAAGAAAGGTCAGACTTCTGTGAGAGCGGCAGGTCTGTAGAAACTCTGACCAACTCCTGCCATTCACACCGAATTGGGGTTTGAAAAGTTGCTAAATATGGCGACAAAGTCACTTAGTTGGCAGCAAGGGGCAAACTCCGCCTCAGAAAAGTGAAGCTCGCTTCCGCGTTGTAAATAGTGTAATCCTCCCTTCATCCACTAGGGGCTGGCTCCAAGAGCGAGCAAATCCCCATAGACTCCCATGTTAAAAACGCCGACTTCACAGCAGAAATAAACAGGTTTACAGCCTGGTTCAAAAAATCATTTTAGGTTTATTAGGTCAAGTTTACCTTCATGTCAACTGTGAGGGGGGTGAATTTTTTTATAACTCATTCGTTTAGATGTTATTTATTCTTCAAATTACACATAATTAAGGGCGTGTCCTTATGATTGACATGCGGCAGACCGGAAGCTCCGCCTGCTCCGACCGGAGGCTCCTAGTTAGCTCCTTCTTTGCTCTTAATAAGGTCTCAGTTTGTTACAAAGTCGCACAACGGCGGTTTTTAGTCAGCGAATTGCAAGTCTAAGCATGTCTTACCTTAACCATGCCGCTTAGGGGGCTTATCTTTGTTAGCTCCTCTTAGTTTCGTGTTAGCTCAGTTAGCGTTTAGCCCACAGTACGTCAGCTGTCAATCATTTGCCCCGCGGCCGCGCTGTGCCCATTTTAGTATTTTCCTGGAGTGACGACGTACGTGACACGGCAAGATGGCGACGATAAGACACGCCCACCTGGCTTCACATTTCTCTATTCAGAAGAGACCGGAAGCTACGTCCAGTAATTATATACAGTCTATGGTTGGCAGATAACGGGATTGTATTTGAGAACGGTCCGTAACTGTGTCATAGCAATGAAAGTTTTCAGGAATCTCGTTTTTCTGTTCAAGGAGAAAATCAAGGAATTATACACTTTACTTACAGCTCAGAATGAGACAGGGAGAGCCACAAAGCATGATGGGAAATATTCGAACGAAGCCCACTTCAGCACTACAACTGCTACAACAGGCTAATTACAAGCAGGAGCTACTGAGAGCTGAAAAACAGTAAACAATGATGAAAATGTGAATAATGGATCTGAACATTTCTGCCTCTTTTATTTTTTCCTTAAAGAATAATCTGTTCTGGATGAGCCAATCAGGAAGGAGCTGAACATACATGTAGATATTCATTTATTTCCTGATAGATGAGGGGTGGACTTACAGCTGATGGATAGTTACTGTTAACTGTTATTGTCAATGCCTGTTACTGGAGGGAGAGGAGGGGACAGGAGGGGAGGAGGGGAGAGGAAGGGGAGAGGAGGGGAGAGGAGAGGAGAGGAGGGGAGGAGGGGAGAGGAGGGGAGAGGAGAGGAGAGGAGGGGAGGAGAGGAGGGGAGAGGAGAGGAGAGGAGAAGAGAGGGGAGAGGAGAGGAGGGGAGAGGAGGGGACAGGAGGGGAGAGGAGAGGAGAGGAGAGGAGAGGAGAGGAGAGGAGAGGAGAGGAGAGGAGAGGAGAGGAGAGGAGAGGAGGAGAGGAGAGGAGAGGAGAGGAGAGAGAGAGGAGGAGGAGGAGAGGAGAGGAGAGGGGAGAGGAGAGGAGAGGAGAGAGGAGAGAGGAGAGGAGAGGAGAGGAGAGGAGAGGAGAGGAGAGGAGGAGAGGAGAGGAGAGGAGAGGAGGGGAGGAGAGGAGAGGAGAGGAGAGGAGAGGAGAGGAGAGGAGAGGAGAGGAGAGGAGAGGAGAGGAGGAGAGGAGAGGAGAGGAGAGGAGAGGAGAGGAGAGGAGAGGAGAGGGAGGGAGAGGAGAGGAGAGGAGAGGAGAGGAGAGGAGAGGAGAAGAGAGAGGAGGGAGAGGAGAGGAGAGGATAGGGGAGAGGAGAGGAGAGGAGAGGAGAGGAGAGGAGAGGAGAGGAGAGGAGAGGAGAGGAGAGGAGAGGAGAGGAGAGGATAGGGGAGAGGAGAGGAGAGGAGAGGAGAGGAGAGGAGAGGAGAGGAGAGGAGAGGAGAGGAGAGGAGAGGAGGAGAGGAGAGGAGGGGAGAGGAGAGGAGAGGAGAGGAGAGGAGAGGAGAGGAGAGGAGAGGAGAGGAGAGGAGAGGAGAGGAGAGGAGAGGAGAGGAGAGAGGCGTTTCCTCCACAGCGACTTCTGGAACAGACTCTGTTCCATCATCACCGCCACAACAACCTGCTGCATCAGCAGACTTACGTTCATCTGTGATTCCTGTGACGCCCAAATAAAATGATTTTGTGAGGCTCCACCTCCAACAAGCACCTCCACTTCCGTGTCTGCGAAATTACGTCGTATTGTCTTTTCGGTCGCCACGATTCAGCTTTAAATGCCTCAGATCAGCTGCTCATTAATATGCAGAAACATCCATGAGGTACTTTGCATTGACCGTTTATTGTAGAATGTGGGCGTGTAGGGGGCGGAGCCAAATTCACCCGCGCAAACTTCCAGGAAGAGTGTGATTTATAAAGGGGAAATTACTTGAATCTGTGCGTACGCACGGTTTTATAAATCTGAATATTTTTTGCCGTACGCAAACCTTTGGGGGGGCATTTTCTATAATCTTGCCCCAGGCCCAGGTGAGACTCTCAGCAGGCCTGCCTGCATGATCTGTTTGGCAAGGCTCATGCACGGTGCTACACCAGGGCTGGGGGGTGCTGTAGCCCCATCAGAGACCTGCGTAGCCCCAGCCCCTCAAGAATTGACCCGACCCAATGTTTAACTCTCTATCTGACGGCACATTACATCACCAGTTTATACTTGCTGTTAGCAACACGTCAGCATTCAGAACGTTCGTGTACGTAGTTGCTGCAGTACGAGGAGCAGGAGTGGCCGAAGCTCCATACTGGAGGTCTCCGTGGGGGGGACTGGCAGCACTTTGACATTCTGCCGTCACAGCGTATTTCCTGCATTTCCACAAACAACAGTTACCTTAAACCAGGGGTGCCCAAGTCCAGTCCTCCAGAGCTGCTATCCTGCACATTTTGGTTGCATCCCTTCTCCAACACACCTGAATCAAATGAATGGCTCGTTATCAGGCCTCTGCACAGCTGAATGACATGCACATGAAGGAATTAGCCATTTGATTCAGGTGTGTAGGGGGAGGGTATGTTCTAAAAATTGCAGGATAGTAGCTCTTGAGGACCGGACTTGGGCACCCCTGCCTTAAACTGTTGCAGTACGAGTGTTTAACACAGTCTACACCCCGTCCCTCCCTTTGCTGCGTTTCTTCTCTTCATTCATTCCTGTCGGCCATTAAATGTGATGACCTGGGCTACTGCTGCTTTGTCATGTTGTCAGTGATAATAAGACAAAGAGAAGAGCGCAGCAGCTAAACAGCTGATTTGAAAGTTTATTTCAAGGAGCACTTGCTCTGAACTTTTTTTTAACTTGCATAATATCGTGCTGAACCACTTGAGTGGCTCCCTAAAGACTTTTATTTTGCCTCTTTGAGGCTTCATTCGTGTTATTCAGAGATTGCTGCAATAAAACGATCTCACCCAGCACCTCTGCTTCCAGCTGCGTTCTCCATCCCTGAACCAGCTGCGTTCTCCGTCCCTGAACCAGCTGCGTTCTCCATCCCTGAACCAGCTGCTTTCTCCCTGAACCAGCTGTGTTCTCCCTGAACCAGCTGCGTTCTCCGTCCCTGAACCAGCTGCGTTCTCCGTCCCTGAACCAGCTGTGTTCTCCTTCCCTGAACCAGCTGTGTTCTCCCTGAACCAGCTGCGTTCTCCTTCCCCTGAACCAGCTGCGTTCTCCCTGAACCAGCTGCGTTCTCCGTCCCTGAACCAGCTGTGTTCTCCGTCCCTGAACCAGCTGCGTTCTCCTTCCCTGAACCAGCTGTGTTCTCCCTGAACCAGCTGCGTTCTCCTTCCCTGAACCAGCTGCGTTCTCCCTGAACCAGCTGCGTTCTCCGTCCCTGAACCAGCTGTGTTCTCCGTCCCTGAACCAGCTGCGTTCTCCGTCCCTGAACCAGCTGTGTTCTCCCTGAACTAGGAAGCTGCTTTCTCCCTGAACCAGCTGCGTTCTCCCTGAACCAGCTGCGTTCTCCGTCCCTGAACCAGCTGCGTTCTCCGTACCTGAACCAGCTGCGTTCTCCTTCCCTGAACCAGCTGTGTTCTACCTGGACCAGCTGTGTTCTCCGTCCCTGAACCAGCTGTGTTCTACCTGGACCAGCTGTGTTCTCCGTCCCTGAACCAGCTGTGTTCTACCTGGACCAGCTGCGTTCTCCCTTCCCTGAACCAGCTGCGTTCTCTGTCCCTGAACCAGCTGTGTTCTCCTCCCAGCTGTGTTCTCCCTGAACCAGCTGCGTTCTCCGTCCCTGAACCAGCTGTGTTCTCCGTCCCTAAACCAGCTGTGTTCTACCTGGACCAGCTGCGTTCTCCTTCCCTGAACCAGCTGCGTTCTCTGTCCCTGAACCAGCTGTGTTCTCCCTAAACCAGCTGTGTTCTCCCTGAACCAGCTGTGTTCTCCCTAAACCAGCTGTGTTCTCCCTAAACCAGCTGTGTTCTACCTGGACCAGCTGCGTTCTCCTTCCCTGAACCAGCTGTGTTCTCCCTGGACCAGCTGCGTTCTCCCTGAACCAGCTGTGTTCTCCGTCCCTGAACCAGCTGTGTTCTCCGTCCCTGAACTAGCTGTGTTCTCCCTGAACCAGCTGCGTTCTCCCTGAACCAGCTGTGTTCTCCATCCCTGAACCAGCTGTGTTCTCTGTCCCTGAACCAGCTGCGTTCTCCGTCCCTGAACCAGCTGCGTTCTCCCTGAACCAGCTGTGTTCTCCGTCCCTGAACCAGTTGCGTTCTCCGTCCCTGAACCAGCTGTGTTCTCCGTCCCTGAACCAGCTGTGTTCTCCCTGAACCAGCTGTGTTCTCCGTCCCTGAACCAGCTGCGTTCTCCGTCCCTGAACCAGCTGTGTTCTCACTGAACCAGCTGTGTTCTCCCTGAACCAGCTGTGTTCTCCGTCCCTGAACCAGCTGCGTTCTCCGTCCCTGAACCATCTGCGTTCTCCGTCCCTGAACCAGCTGCGTTCTCCGTCCCTGAACCAGCTGTGTTCTCCCTGAACCAGCTGTGTTCTCCGTCCCTGAACCAGCTGCGTTCTCCGTCCCTGAACCAGCTGCATTCTCCATCCCTGAACCAGCTGTGTTCTCTGTCCCTGAACCAGCTGCGTTCTCCGTCCCTGAACCATCTGTGTTCTCCGTCCCTGAACCAGCTGCGTTCTCCCTGAACCAGCTGCTTTCTCCCTGAACCATCTGCGTTCTCCGTCCCTGAACCAGCTGCGTTCTCCCTGAACCAGCTGCGTTCTCCGTCCCTGAACCAGCTGCGTTCTTCGTCCCTGAACCAGCTGTGTTCTCCGTCCCTGAACCAGCTGTGTTCTCCCTCCCTGAACCAGCTGTGTTCTCCGTCCCTGAACCAGCTGCGTTCTCCGTCCCTGAACCAGCTGCGTTCTCCGTCCCTGAACCAGCTGTGTTCTCACTGAACCAGCTGTGTTCTCCGTCCCTGAACCAGCTGCGTTTTCCGTCCCAGAACCAGCTGTGTTCTCCGTCCCTGAACCAGCTGCGTTCTCCGTCCCTGAACCAGCTGTGTTCTCCCTGAACCAGCTGTGTTCTCACTGAACCAGCTGGGTTCTCTGTCCCTGAACCAGCTGCGTACTCCGTCCCTGAACCAGCTGCGTTCTCCGTGCCTGAACCGGCTGCGTTCTCCGTCCCTGAACCAGCTGCGTTCTCCCTGAACCAGCTGTGTTCTCCCTGAACCAGCTGCGTTCTCCCTGAACCAGCTGCGTACTCCGTCCCTGAACCAGCTGCGTTCTCCGTGCCTGAACCGGCTGCGTTCTCTGTCCCTGAACCAGCTGCGTTCTCCGTCCCTGAACCAGCTGCGTTTTCCGTCCCTGAACCAGCTGTGTTCTCTGTCCCTGAACCAGCTGCGTTCTCCGTCCCTGAACCAGCTGCGTTCTCCGTCCCTGAACCAGCTGCGTTCTCCCTGAACCAGCTGTGTTCTCCGTCCCTGAACCAGCTGTGTTCTCCGTCCCTGAACCAGCTGCGTTCTCCATCCCTGAACCAGCTTTGTTCTCCGTCCCTGAACCAGCTGTGTTCTCCCTGAACCAGCTGTGTTCTCCGTCCCTGAACCAGCTGTGTTCTCCCTGAACCAGCTGTGTTCTCTGTCCCTGAACCAGCTGTGTTCTCCGTCCCTGAACCAGCTGTGTTCTCCGTCCCTGAACCAGCTGTGTTCTCCGTCCCTGAACCAGCTGTGTTCTCCCTGAACCAGCTGTGTTCTCCGTCCCTGAACCAGCTGTGTTCTCCCTGAACCAGCTGTGTTCTCTGTTCCTGAACCAGCTGCGTTCTCCCTGAACCAGCTGTGTTCTCCCTGAACCAGGTGTGTTCTCCGTCCCTGAACCAGCTGCGTTCTCCATCCCTGAACCAGCTTTGTTCTCCGTCCCTGAACCAGCTGTGTTCTCCCTGAACCAGCTGTGTTCTCCGTCCCTGAACCAGCTGTGTTCTCCCTGAACCAGCTGTGTTCTCTGTTCCTGAACCAGCTGTGTTCTCCGTCCCTGAACCAGCTGCGTTCTCCGTCCCTGAACCAGCTGTGTTCTCCCTGAACCAGCTGTGTTCTCCCTGAACCAGCTGCGTTCTCCGTCCCTGAACCAACTGTGTTCTCCGTCCCTGAACCAGCTTTCTTCTCTGTCCCTGAACCAGCTGCGTTCTCCGTCCCTGAACCAGCTTTCTTCTCTGTCCCTGAACCAGCTGCGTTCTCCGTCCCTGAACCAGCTGTGTTCTCCCTGAACCAGCTGCGTTCTCCCTGAACCAGCTGCGTTCTCCGTCCCTGAACCAGCTGTGTTCTCCGTACCTAAACCAGCTGCGTTCTCCGTCCCTGAACCAGCTGCGTTCTCCGTCCCTTTACCAGCTGCGTTCTCCCTGAACCAGCTGCGTTCTCCGTACCTAAACCAGCTGCGTTCTCCGTCCCTGAACCAGCTGCGTTCTCCGTCCCTGAACCAGCTGCGTTCTCCCTGAACCAGCTGTGTTCTCCGTCCCTGAACCAGCTGCGTCTCCGTCCCTGAACCAGCTGCGTTCTCCCTGAACCAGCTGTGTTCTCCGTCCCTGAACCAGCTGCGTCTCCGTCCCTGAACCAGCTGCGTTCTCCCTGAACCAGCTGTGTTCTCCGTCCCTGAACCAGCTGCGTCTCCGTCCCTGAACCAGCTGCGTTCTCCCTAAAGCAGCTGTGCTTTCTTTAGGCATAATCTGTTTGCACTTCTTGTTGCGGCTGCACTTTCTAGCCTAAGTTATTTATTTCACTATCAATTTCATTTCCTAAGTTATGTTGAGATCGAAGCAATATTACCAGAGCATAGTTGTTTGTTTTCATTAGTTATGCATGTGGAACAGACACGTCGCCCCGCTCGGTTGCTGTCCGGCGCTGAATCTCGCACCGTTCCACGTGAAACATCTTTGCTGTTGCTGTGGTTGCTTGTATCAGGCTTGGTTTATTTGTGGAACATTCTTTGGCCAAATCCAGTTAAAGTGCCGTGTATCTCCGCTGGCTTTATTGAAAAAACGATGACCTCTAGAGTAACTAAAGTCATGAAAATCTATTATTTTGTTAGCACCCCCACGAATCAGTCAAGTCCCCCATTAGCACCATGAGAGAAAAAATCCTGGCACCGTGCCTGGTTGGACTGCATGAGCAGCATGAGTGTGACAACGAGGCCAAGCAGCAAATGTGAGTCCATCAGTTATCAAAAGGCTTCGATGGTCTGACTTTTTCTGTTTCAGCCTCCAAAGCTGACCGAACATGAGTAGAAAGCGGCCATCCTCAGACGGACAGCAGCGACATGCCGTGTTGTGTTCAGGTGGTGGGTTTTCGTCCCACTGCTCTCCTCAGTTACCTGCCCTCTCCTCCTCCCCCGTCATCCCTCTGCCTCAGGGCGACAGATACTTCCATGTCATGCTGGGCATCTGTGATGCTGATCGCCCCTGATGGAGAGAGCTTTGTTCCTGTTTGTTCACCTAAAGCGCTGTCATGTCCCAGCAGCACCTGGGGAAGCACCTGTCACTCATCCGGACACACTGATCCTGTCATCCTGGATTCTTCAGTCCTTTTCATCACACTTCCAGGGTTTGGTAGCTTTCGTTCCCTGCAGCTGGTTTGCAGGTTTACCATGTCTACACCTGTTGGCAGGTATGTTGATCAGAGTGCTCTAATTGGTCCGAGACAGGTTTTTTTTTAAATTAGTTTTCAAAAGCAAAATTCAGAATCAATGTTTTATTTTACGAAGTAATAATTTAGAAATGTATTTATGATAGCTGTCAGTTTCTTGTTATTTGAATCACTATTGTGAATTTAGCCTTTTCTTCGGTGGGAATGTATGTAATCTTCTGTACGCCACTGTCGGCTAAGAGAAATTATGATGACAACATGTCCTGTCAAACTTGGCCCCCTCTCGGTATCGGCTTATGTCGGCCTTAAAACTGAGTATTGGACATCGGTCACCTCACCAATATTTCACCAATATTTAACTGATCAGGCTGCTGTTTCTCAAGTCTAAAAAAATACAAAAACTACTTTTTTACAGAGATTTTTTAGGATGTTCTTTCTTAACAGTTTATACACACTCATTGGTGTAAATAACCAAATATTAGGGCTGGGAAAAAACACCAATACACTGAAATATCGCAATATTTTCATATGCAGATATTAGATTGACATTTGAAAATGTGATGTTGATCTATTTACCTACAAAATTTCATGAGATTTCATTTGTAAAACAGATCAATACCGCATTTTTAAATATCAATATATCAGCATATGAAAATATTGTGACATTTCAGTGTATCAATATTTTTTCCCACCCCCAACCAAATATCCTGTTTTTGCTTTTTTCTTCAGGGAGAAGAAAATCCAGGAGGTTCTAGGATATAACACACATATCCTTCTAGTTTTTTTTTTTTAACATCTGGCATTAAGTTTGACTTGTTCTACATAAACACAAGTTGATGTATTTTTCTAGTTTTACAAAAGGAATGAATATTACATCATTTACTTTTCAGCTTTAATATCGGTATCGATATCGATTATCGGCTACATGAGTTTTAAAATATATGCATATCGGATATCGGCCAAAATCCCAATATTCCAATTTTTACTTTCCACCGATCAGAAAGCTTACTGTAAATTGTCGAAAGTGACAAGAAGTTAGTAAAATCTGCAGAAACATTTTTCACGTCAACACAGCGGAAAAAAGTCATTTACCTTGTATTCACACTGGACGCAAATAAAATTTGCACATTATAATAATGCATAAAGTCAATATACAGATGCAAATAGATTTGCTTGCTTTGTCTGATGCAATTTTGCGGCGCGGAAAGCCCTGAACAAGTGTTTTATTTGTGCGAAAGGAGCATTTTATCTATGAGAATAGCGCACTTTATTCAGAAGAAGGAAGCGCTTGATTTCGGGAGAGTAGAGCGTAATATTCGCAAGAATGGAGCGTTTTATTTGCAATGATAGAGCGTATTTTTGGCAGAGACTCATTAAATTCAGCTATATTAGCTAGCTTATAAACAGGTATTGTTCTTTTGCTAGAAGCTGTCCGCACAGGTTGAGGCTAGCTTACTCACTGAAGGCAGATGGAACACAGCGCCTGTAATTTGTGTCCTGGAGGGATATGCAGCACCGATCCTCCCTGCAGATCATTTAACATGGATCAGGAAATCCACCCGGAAGCAACCGTCATCCAGACGTAACTCCTGGATCAGGTGATGAAATTCACCGAGCTGTACAGTACCTAGGCTGCATGGTGGTTAGCACTGCAGCCTCATAGTCAGAAGGTTGCTAGTTTGATTCCCGGCTGGAAAGGAGGTTCAAACAATTCCAACAGTGGCCTTTCCTGTGTGGAGTTTGCATGTTCTTCCCGTGCATGCGTAGGTTCCCCAGGTGCTCCAGCTTCCTCCCACCATCCAAAGACATGCATGTTAGGTTAATTGATCACTGTAAATTGCTCCTAGGAATGAATGTGAGTGTGAATGGTTGTCTGTCTCTCTGTGTGGTCCTGCGACAGACTGGCGACCTGTCCAGGGTGTACCCCGCCTCTCGCTTGATAATAGCTGGGATAGACTCCAGCAACCCCCGCGACCCTGAACCGGATAAGCGGTACAGAAAATGACGGACTGACTGAATATATAGTACCTATATACAGTATATACAGTATGTGTATCGCTATACCTCTGGAGAATCTGGTGGACCTTAACACAAATTTGGTTTTCTGACTCCCAAAGCAGGAACAACGGTGCAACTCTCAATGTACTCTAAATAACCACAATCTGCTATGGTTCATGGTCGACGGAAGTGACTGACATGTGACAAACCACTATTCACACACCAAAAAGTTCAAGGTTCAAGGAATCTTTATTGTCCCCGTAGGGCAATTTCTTGTGCAACTTGACATGTGAATGGAGCGTTTTATTCAGCTGTATTAAACGCTCCATTCTTGTGAAAAAAATGCCCAAATCAAGCACGTAAATTCCAACAGTTGGAATGTAGGCGCATAGCAAATAAACGCATCAGATGTGACTCAGGGTCACAGCCACAAATGTTCCAGGGCCTAAAAAAAGGCAACTCATCATTTTTATAAAACTGTAGAAAATTTGCTGTCATTTTAAAGGAATCGGTTTTATTTCTACATTTAGGTTTTGAAATAAAATGTTTAAAATCACCAAAAAATGGATAGATATATTTTTCTACCATCACATTTTCTTCAGTTGTATTTAAAGATCATAAAAACAACTTTTGCATCAAAACATTTAATTTTTAAAAAATAATCCATCTTCAAAACATCTGGAGGGCTGCAGAATAAAAGCATTCATTTAACGATTTTTTTTACAGCATATAAGAAATTGTTTTATCAATTTTGACCGGCCCAAAATATATAAATATTTGCATCTGATTATCATGCCAACTACCATTCTGCGCCATTAGCATTAGCTCAGGAGTTGCTAGCTCGACTGCTAAGTGTAAAAACATCATCTACCTCCCTTACATTTTTTAAATTCAAGAAGACAAAAAAACAAAACAATAAACAAAAAAACAAAGCAGGATGAGGATGAAGGTAGCCTCAGAGGCTCAAAATCCCTGCAATGGTTGCTGCTTTCCTCCTGGACATGCAAATTAAACATTTGCTAATGCTAATAACACAGGGGTCTCCAACTCCGGTCCTCAAGAGATACTTTCCTGCACATTTTGGTTGCATCCCTTTTTTAACACACTTGAATCAAACAAATGGCTCATTACCAGCCTCTGCAAAGCGGAATGACGTGCACGGGGGAATTAGCCATTTAATTCAGGTGTGTTGCAGAGAGTATGCTCTAACGGTGTGTTCAGACCAAGCGCGATTTGGGCGTCAAAATCGCGCCTGACGCCCAAAGTTGGACGCTTGGTCACTAAAAAGTCAGACGCTTGATTTCCAGCGTCTTGACGCCCTGACGCGCGGCGAGAGATGCCCAGCCAAGCCGCGCTCGCCGCGCCGTGGGAGGAGCCTCTGCTTTCTCTTTTTCCTTTCACCGTCTCTCTGCACCATGACAGGTGCAGGAGAGAGAGCGGCTCGGCTTTATGTGATAAATAAAGCAGGGAACGTCATCGTCGGACATCTCTGCTCTGTGTCCGGTTCACCAAATGATTTCAGGTGTTCTGACTGTGATGAGTTTCATCATTTACTCCAGGAGCAGCTGGTGAGCGGCACTTTCAGCCGTCTGATCCGGCCCAGTTTAACGTCCCGCTGTCCCGATGCGGGGCAGCATTATCAGCCCAGTACATCCCATCAGGACAGCAGGTCATCAAACCACCGTTCAGAAACCGGGACCGGACACAGATCACAGTTTATCCTCCTCTGTCTTCAGATAGAGAGGAGATTCCCCTGGTTTTTCTGGGTGTTTCCTCTCCTGTCAGAAAAAGTGTGTCTGCGTCATGACTCGCTCTGATTGGTCGACGCCCCGCGTCAAGACGCCAAAGTTCAGATTTTCCAACTCCGGCGTCTGACGCCCAAACGCTCAAAATCTCAAAACTCGACGCGCGAAACGCGCGTAACGCGCCTCGACGCGCGTAACGCGCCTCGACGCGCGAAACGCGCCGCAGGTTTTTCGACGCCTCCTCGACACGCGTCGGCCATTGACTTTGCATGTAAACCTGACGCCCAAATCGCGCTTGGTCTGAACACACTGTAAGAATTACAGGATTGTAGCTCTCGATGAACAGATTTGGAGACTTCTGTAATAACAGTTAGCTGGTTCTGTAACATTGCTAAAGCTAATTGAGAGAGCCTGCGTGAGTGCGCCACCTACTGGCAGGGAGGAATTATATTTGTAGCTACCACCTTTAACTGTGTAAAAAAAAAAGTTAAATAAATAAAAGAGATGTAGACATTTGTGGGAAATTATGTGGGCACATCCCCTAATTTCCAAGCTAATGACAAAATAAGTACATTTACACAATAAATTAGCTACTGGTACTTTAACCTGGATCGCGGGTACAAGCGGCCGAAATGAGTTTTCCTCCGCAGGGTGACTGGGCTCTCCCTTAGAGATAGGGTGAGGAGCTCGGTCATCCGGGAGGGGCTCAAAGTAGAGCCGCTGCTCCTCCGTATAGAGAGGAGCCAGATGAGGAGGCTCGGGCTTCTGGTCAGGATGCCTCCTGGACGCCTCCCTGGTGAGGTGTTCCAGACACGTCCCACCGGGACCAGACCCCGGGGAAGACCCAGGACACGCTGGAGGGACTACGTCTCCCGGCTGGCCTGGGAACGCCTCGGGATCCCCCCGGATGAGCTGGCGGCTGTGGCCGGGGTGAGGGAAGTCTGGGCTTCCCTGCTTAGGCAGCTGCCCCCCCGACCCGATCCCGGATAAGCGGAAGAAGACGGTACGGTACGGTACGGTACTTTAACTGTTATTATGGTATGGAAAGTAAACACATATCTGTATATCTGTAACTTATTATTTCAGTCTGGTCGTTTTCCACACAAAATGAAAATTGCAAAAGTGATGCCGCTATTCAAAAATGGAAATAATCATAAATTTACAAATAACAGGCCAATCTCTCTTTTACCTCAATTTTCAAAATATCTTAAGAAACTTTTTAATTCTCTAATTGAAAAGTTTCTTGAAAAAATAAAATAATGAAGGCCAATATGGTTTTAGGACCGAAAGAACCACCTCAATGGCAATAATTGAAAAATCAAAAGAAATCACAAATGCACTGGATCAAAAAAATATGCAGTTGGTGTCTTTACTGATTTCAAAAAAGCATTTGACAGAATTAATCACTCCATTTTACAAAATAAACTGGAACAATAGCGGATTCGGGGCACAGCTGGGGATTGGTTAAAAGTTACTTAACGGAGAGGGTGCAGTATGTTAAAATGGGGCAGCATATATCAAAACAACTTGGCATCGTTTGTGGTGTACCCCAGGGGTCTGTGTTGAGGGCCAAAATTGTTCAGTATATATCAATGATATTTTAAATGTGTCTAAATCATTAAAACCTATACTTTTTGCAGATGACACACAGATTTTTTTAATAGTACTGATAATTATAATGAGCTTGTAAGTACTGTGAATAAGGAACTTAATGAAATAAAAAAGTGGATGGATATAAATAAATTATCATTAAATATAAATAAAACTAAAGTAATGACATTTGGTAACTTTAAAACAAATTTGGAACCACATATAATTATTGAAGGTATCCAAATTGAAAACGTAACTGAAAATATATTAATAGGAGTTATAATAGACAACAAAGTGTCCTGGAAAGCCTACAGAAGAGACATAAAAGCTAAAATCTCCAAAAGCCTCTCAATTCTAAACAAAGTGAAACAATACCTTGATGAAAATGCGCTCTGTACTTTTTATTGCACGTTAATACTCCCATACCTTGTGTATTGTGTTGAAGTATGGGGGAACACCTACCAGTGTAAATCCATTAGTTACATTACAAAAGTGAGCAGTGCTGATCATTCATAAAGCTGGATTTCGTGAACATAATCTGTTTAGTCAATCAAAGTTGGTCAAATTTAACGATTTAGTTAAACATAACACATTGATACTCCGATACAAAGTATTTAACAACTTATTACCAACTAACCTACAGAAGCTTTTCAAAATAAAAGACATAGCTTATAATTTAAGAGGATTTGGGAATATCATCATACCTAAAGTTCGAACTATTCGCAAAAGTTTTTGTCTATCTGTATGTGGGGCTAAACTTTGGAACAATCTGGAAGTGCAACACAAGCAATGTCAAAACATTCATCAATATAAACTGTTTTTTCTATAAATATATGGTTTGGCCACAATATAGAGAGTGTGTCATCAATATAAATCAGTTCTAGTGTTAATGTACTTTTTGTTTCAATACAATTGTTACTGTATTGTCTGATACCATTGTATTGTCTGTTGGTATATTGCCCGTTACCATTGTCGGTATTTTATCTGTTACCATTGTTGGTATACTGCCCGTTACCATTGTCAGTATTTTATCTGTTACCATTGTTGGTATATTGCCCGTTACCATTGTCGGTATTTTATCTGTTACCATTGTTGGTATACTGTCCGTTACCATTGTCGGTATTTTATCTGTTACCATTGTTGGTATATTGCCCGTTACCATTGTCAGTATTTTATCTGTTACCATTGTTGGTATATTGCCCGTTACCATTGTCGGTATTTTATCTGTTACCATTGTTGGTATACTGTCCGTTACCATTGTCGGTATTTTATCTGTTACCATTGTTGGTATACTGTCCGTTACCATTGTCGGTATTTTATCTGTTACCATTGTTGGTATACTGCCCGTTACCATTGTCGGTATTTTATCTGTTACCATTGTTGGTATATTGCCCGTTACCATTGTCGGTATTTTATCTGTTACCATTGTTGGTATATTGCCCGTTACCATTGTCGGTATTTTATCTGTTACCATTGTTGGTATACTGTCCGTTACCATTGTCAGTATTTTATCTGTTACCATTGTTGGTATACTGTCCGTTACTATTGTGAGTTATTGTCTTCTCTTCAATTATTGTTAATATGCACTATTACTTGCCATTGTTGGAATGGAATTAATGGTTATTTGTTTCCTATGGTAACACCACTATGATCCTAGAAGCTTGACTTATTTAGTACAAATTCCTGTTCTTCTATGGTTTATTGCTCCAATTGTGGTCAATAGTTTGTTTTTTTCTATTGGTTTTGAAAGAAGCACGATTTCTGAGATTCATTTGAAGAATTTGGGGTGGGATTTAAAAAGTTTGCTTCTTCCCAATTCCTTTCAGGCATGTTGAATCTAATTGTTTTGTTACATAGCGATAGCCATAACTGTTTTTTTTCTTTTTTTCTTGAGATTAGATGATCAGCTATGTAAGTGGTCATCCTTTTGTGTTCTATGAAACATGAAAACGTATTGCCTGAAATGAATAAATAAATTAAATGAATGAATGATTCCATAAAAACCTGTTGAAACTGGCAAATGTTATTATGTACATTATTTTTATATATATTATTTAGGCATTTAGTTATTTACTTTTTAGAGGCACTGTGGAAGAAGGCCCAAAGAGCAGTTGCAGCTGTGGAACCACAGGTTGTAGACCCCTGCTCTAGAAGCTGCTGCAGAGGCATCCTCTCTCATAGCTGCATCATCACTGCTATGTATGTTGCCGTTTCTATTATTAGTTGTTTATTTTACTATTAAATTATCACTTATGTTTGAGTTAATCATGCTCATTAATAACAGTAACTATTGATAAATTTCAAAGCCAGTGGCGGGTGGTCAGGTCCAGCAAAGCCTTCTCTGCTGCCTAAACACCATCAGAAGCACTAACCTACATATGCAACCTAAACTGTAATATTTTTTCTGCAACTGTATTAATTTATTCTAAACAATTATTCTCTTAATTTCTCAGCGTTTCTCTTGGCTCTGCTGCTTCCATTACATGTATGTGGTTGCTAGATTTTTGGCAATCAGATTTCAGCCTCTGCTTTGCCATGTCAGTTCAATCTGCCCAGGGCCTTCAGAATCAGCACCTCTGGCCGACGTAAACTTAAAGGAATAGTTCACCCTCAGCATGATTTTACTTTATTTCCCACTTACCCTGATGGTGAGCAAGACTCTGGACCACTTTTTTAATATGTCAAATGCAGCCGGAGATCAGGACGACTTCTCGTTCCCCCCCAATGGAGTTCGCCAGGGTCTGAGCCAAAAAGGTCCATAAAAGTCCACAAAAACTTGTCAATATTCCTCCATACTGCTCGTCCCATGTAGTCCAAGTGTCCTGAGTGGGTAGTCTAATTTCTAACTATTCTGATACCTGTTAGATTAAAAATAGGATTAGTCTCAAGTTAAGGTGGACAATGGTTTAACCTATTTTATTTGATATGTGTGGTAAGTCCTTTGGCAAACGAATAAAAATGGAAGTGAGGAAACTCAACGTGTTCTTTCTCACAACAGAGAAAAAACTTGAGTGATGTTGAAGTTATTGTTCTGATGCTCTCTCTCCTGAATGAGAACTTAACCTGAAAATAAATGTAGCCTATAACTTGTCATCTATTGCATGACGTGTCTGATATGTTACATTATGCTCTTATGAATGTGTACAAGACTGAAAAATCAGTCAGAAAAGAGCACGCTCTTGGTATGATGCCAGCATGCAAAGCGTGTGAGCAAAAGAAAAAAAAATTAGTTGCAGTTCCTGCAAGAATCTTGTCTTACTTTCACCACTGGTGTAGACCAGGGGTTCTCAACCTTTTTCATGATAGGGCCCACTTTTTCAGTCCAAACTGGTCCAGGGTCCATTCATATTTAACACTGTATCAGTGTAATGATCTCATTTTTGGTTTATTTATTTAATAACTAAAGCAAATCCACCTGCTTGAACAAACTGAACCTCGTAAAATGTAGCGTAATTAACATGAATAAAATAATATAAAAATATATTATGAGATGGTCACAAACACATTTATATCACACGTATAATTCATGGAATAAAATCAGACTCCTACAAGAACAAATCAGAAGTAGGCTATAAACACAAAATCTACAACATTTAACTACAAAAAAAGGAACAACAGAAAAACCTGATGGAAACTGATTAAAAAAAAGATAAAATGGTGCAGTAATAGATCACATTAAAAATAAAAATGCTCAGTTTAAATAATCTGTATTTTCTTTGTTTAGACAGGCCGTTAAAGCAAAAATGTCATTAAACAATTTAGTCGTTTAAACTTTCCTTAGAATTTTTTTAAAGAAGGTGCAGATGCAGGCTTCAGGGCTTCCGTTGGCGTTAGCATTAACATTAGCATTCACATTAACGTTAGCTGGTGCTCCATCCATCTTCTCAGCTCTGCTTTGTTATCTCCACTCACTAATCCGTATTTAATAAATTGGGGTTGATTTTTGCCTCTTTAGGGGCGGTTTGGGACCATTTTTGTCTTCATTATTTTGTTTTAATTCTTCTTTACAACGTTAGCTACAGGCTCGCGGCTAGCTGAATGTCTTCTTCTGCTTGTTTGTTAAACTCTGACAAATCAGCGCCACCAAGTGGGGGGAGGGGCTACATTGCAACTGATCCAGTCATAAATAATAGTGTAAATATATGGTCCTCACGGCCCCCATGTGGAAAAGGAAAGTTTTTTTGTGGCCCTCTAGGTGGCGCTTGGGCCCCATGGTTAAGAATCACTGCTCTAAATGATAGGCATATCTGAAAAAATATTTTACGTTTTTCACCCTGGAGTTTCATCGTGTAAACCGAGCCTTAGAATCATTTAGCAGACTTGTGCAGAGGTTACTAATTACCTATTGATCAGAGTCAGGTGTGCTGCAGCAGGGAAACTCCTGATACCTGCAGAATGCCGGCCCTCTAGGACCAGAGTTGCCCACCCCTGTTTCAGAATAGGGTAAGAGCTCTAGATAGATAGAATAGATAGATAGATGTGCTAGATAGCTAGTAGCTCTAGATAGATAGATAGATAGATAGATAGATAGATAGATAGATAGATAGATAGATAGATAGATAGATAGATAGATAGATAGATAGATGTAACTTCATGTAATGAGAGTAAGGTCTAGAGGAGGATGGGTGGACTTTTTCCTGGAATGTCATCATTCAGGCAAGTCGCGGAGGGCGAGTCGTGATTAGCCGGCAATTTATTCTGCCGGGCGCGATTGTGAGGAAGGAGCCCTGAAATGGTAATGTGTTTAAATGTCAGAGGAAAGGTAAGGTTCTCATCAACCTTTGGTCACCCGTCCGCTTTGAATATTCTTATTGCCATCATGTATTAGTAATGAGAGTTGAAAAGTAAGTCAAATTTAACCTTCGCTGTACCTGAGGAAACTATGAATATTAACGAGGCCTATTATGTGTACCTGATCTGAAAGAATTTTAACCCCTCTCCTGGCTCCCCAATCTCTCCATCTGTCTCCATCTCCTTCTATTCTTCTGTTTTCCAATCTTTCATTTATCTCCTGCACTCATTTCAGCCATCTCCTCACTCCTTTCCAGATTCCCTCCTTCATTCTCCACTTTTTCCTCCATATTGCCTTTAATTTCCCCTCATTTGATCTATCATCTCCTTTCCCTCTGTTTCTGTTCAAAGCTTTGCTGTTTTTTTCTATTTAATCTTACTTTTCTACAATTCTTTAAGATTTAATCATTGCAGTGTTCAATTTAAATTTAATAGCTTACATTATGATTCTCTAAATAGTTAATAGTAATCTTTATTCAAAGGAGAGAAAACACTTTTTTATGGAACTTAACATGATACATGAAACTGAGTCGGTGAGACAAACTGTCAAGAAAGGTGAAGAAATGTCGCCCATCTGGTCGTTCATTAAAACATGATACACATTTGCAGCCCAGTCAATTGAACATGATGTGCACTTTACAAAATAAAAAAAACACCCCACAAATATGACTTTTTCTTGTGTTGCAAAGACATGAAAGTATCTGCACATCAGAGGAGTGTGTGATGCTGTCTGCATTTGTAGTGGAAGTTCCTATTGATGTCCTCAGATAACAGACTCCTGTCTGTACTGATGCAGCTGGATCTCAGTGTTGAGTTTGACACCAGTGATGAAAATGAGAACATTCTGCTTTGGAGGCTTAAACGTGTTATTGGATTAAAGGAACCATGTCAGGCTGGTTAAGGTCTTATTCCTCAGACAGATTCCAGTTTATTGATGTAAATACTAACTCTTCCTCACACCCAGAGTCAGTCGTGGAGTTCCTCAGGGGTCTGTACATGGACCAATACTTTCCATGTTTCACATGCTTCCCTTAGTAATATTTTTAAACAGCATTACTATGCAGATGATACTCAGTTGCAGTACATTGTGGGCAGGGTGGTACTGTTGTTCCATCAGCTCAGATTTGGAATCCCATGATCAGAGAATAAGTGAGAAGATGCTGGTGACAAATGTCAGAGATGGATCGTGAAATGCACACTGACAAGGGAAAGTTTAAAAGTCGTCGGGAAGATGAGTACTTTTTTTACAGAAATTGATTTTAAAGCAGTATTCGTAATATGCAAGCAGAGAGTCACTGTTTTCAGAGGAGTGTAATCTTTGTCTATATATTTTTGGTCTCATGGAGGTTTGAATTTATGTTTTACCAAATATTTTTGAACACCTATCTGGATGTTCAGTAATAGCTGCAAAAATAGAGTTATTCATTTTCCACATAACTTTGTATGAGGTTTTGTCTTGGACAATTATGCTGATCCGGCCAATGGCCCCCAATACACCACCATTGGAACGGTGGCGTTTCTGTACATGTGTAATGAGAACAGATGAGAATGGGACGTTTTTCTTCCCAACATGGAGGAAATGTGGAAGGACGTCACATTCCTGGTTGTTGGAACATCAGAGGAAAACTTTAATGTGGTAATAAGTGAAGAAGATCACGGACATTTATTTTAAAAAGATTTCTGCCGTCTGTGACAAAACTGGGCACTGTTCTGTCCACTGTGTATCAGTGTGTTCGTATCAGGAGGAATATCGGACACACAGAGCAGAGGAGGAATAACTTGCTGCCACGGAGGAGAAAACACTGGATTTAATCCCCAACAATCAAAACGGTAAATTATGGTGAACACTCATTAATCTGACACTTTATTTCACGTATCTATGCTTCTGAAAATGAGGCACCGCATAACGTTCTCATTCTAGCTAATGCTAACAGAGACAGCTGTGGTGTTGCTGAGAGTTAATGACTAATCTGGGAGATATTGTGAAATATCAGGTTATTTGCTCTGATCAGGGCAACGTTGGGACCAGAAAATAAAACCAGTTCAGTCAGAAACACAAACGGATCAGGAAGACGGTGTCCTGCAGCCTTTAGTTTCATCTGCAGGACATGTGAAGCTACGTGGTCTGTACAGTCCTGAAACAAAACCAAAAGCCAAATATGGGAGAAAATAGAAAAGAAACCACCTTTGAAAGAGTTTAGTTTTTAAACTTTGATAAGTAATCATGAGGTGTGCGTGTTATTCCAGTGTGGTTTGTTATTAAAGCCAGTTTCTGGAGATGAATAGTAGTTTAAATTAATGATCCGATCTAAAATAAATAAATAAATGTCAGAATACTTTAAAGATCTCCTGATAACATACCTACAGGTTATCATGACCTTAGACGACTGTCCAACGTTGTAAATCCAGATATTCACGCTGCTTTCCATGTTGGCAGATACGAGGTAATTGAGACTAGTCCTCACCTTAATGGCGGTGCTGCAAGATGGCGCCACACACAAAACGCTCGTCGGATCAGCCTATAGGTTAAGCATGTTGAATTTCATACGTGCAACATGAATTCTTAAGTTTTGTCCCACAACCATCCACCCAAAGTCATTTTTGGCCCTCAAATGTGAAGAATTTGGACACTCTTGCTCTGGACCCACTTCTTTTCTTTGGCTTTTAAACAGAACTG
Organism: Atherinomorus stipes; assembly: GCA_023101725.1. Lineage (NCBI taxonomy): Eukaryota > Metazoa > Chordata > Actinopteri > Atheriniformes > Atherinidae > Atherinomorus > Atherinomorus stipes. The sequence continues at coordinate 27,284 of JALJCO010006874.1, forward strand.
AGCTTGACATTCTGTCATCATCATATTTTATTCTGGTTATATGTAAATTGTTTTTCACTGTTTTTATTGCTTTGTTGTTTTGCTTATCTGTTCAGCGCTTCGTACAACTGAGGTTGTTGTAAACTTGAACTTGAATAAAATATAAGTCTTTGTGCAGCAGTAAGTAAGTTGTATAATATAGGATCATTCTCAGTAAATTATGTTTGGTGTAAATATATTAACTGTTATAAAAATTAACATTAGACCACTTTAGTTACAGTGATCAGTTCATTATTTCCTTTAATCCAGAACTTGCTTTTTTCTTCTACATGTGCCACCATTTTTCAAGTTGAAGCCCTCATTGAAACTTCTAAATCTTTACTTGCTTTTAGCTGATAAAGACAAAAACTGGTTTGTTTTCCGTAGGCGTGACCTAGAACAGGGTTCTCTACCTTTTTCATGATGGGGCCCAATTTTTCAGTCCAAACTGGTCCAGGGTCCATTCAAATTTTAACACTGTATCAGTGTAATGATCTCATTTTTGGTTTATTTATTTAATAACTAAACTAAATCCACCTGCCTTTAAAAGAACTGAACCTAGTAAAATGTGGCGTGATAAACGTGAATATATTATCAGATTGTTACATTTACATCACAAGTATAAGTCATGGAATAAAATCACTCCTACAAGAACAAATCAGGATTATAAACACAAAATCTGTAACATTTAACTACAAAAAAGGGGCAACAGAAAAAACTGATGGAAACTGATTTTAAAAAGAGATAAAATGGTGCAGAAATAGATCACATTGAAAATAAAAAGGCTCAATTTAAATAATCCATAAAAACCTGTTTTGTTTGTTTAGATAGGCCATTAAAGCACAAAATTTCCTTGAACAATTTATCTTAGAATTATTTAAAGAACGTCCAAACATAACAGACATTTTCTGCATCAACAGCTGATTTTCTCTGTTTTTTTCTTAAAGATCCTTTCTTTCTAACAAGTGTTAGATGTTTGTTTCTAGATGAAGCTTGCAGATAGTGTTAGCATTAACGTTAGTGTTACCATTAACATTAGCATTGGTATTAATGTTAGCATTAGCATTAGTGTTAGCTCTTGCTCCATCCATACTTCTCAGCTCTGCTTTGTTATCTCCACTCACCAATCTGTATTATTGGAGTGGATTTTTGCCTCTTTAGGGGCGGTTTGCGACCATTTTTGTCTTCATTCTTTAGTTTTAATTCTTCTTTACAACGTTAGCTACAGGCTAGCAGCTAGTTGAGCGTCTTTTTCTGCTTGCTTGTTGAACTCTGACAAATTAGCGCCACCAGGTGGGGGGAGGCTACATTGCAACTTATCCAGTCATAAATGACAATGTAAATATACGGTCCTAGCGGGCCATATGTGGAAAAGGAAAGTTTTTTGTGGCCCTCTAGGTGGGGCTTGAGGCCCGAGCTTGAGCTGCGGCCCCATGGTTAAGAATCACTGCTCCAGAGTTAATTGTTCCCTCTGTGCAGCACCTTGTGACGTCCCCTTGTCTGTGAAAGGCGCTATAGAAATAAAACTTACTTACTTACTTACAGAGTCTCATGTAATGTTAATTTTAACATTAACATGAAAGATCTAAGTGTTTGGGTGTGAAAGCCCCTTATGTCTCATCTGTCACACAATCTGGTCCCCTTAACCCTGTGGAGATGAGGGTTTAAATGGTTGTTTTTGCTCTATTTTTTTTACCTTTAACTTTAACCTCTAAAGCAGTTTAAAAGAGGTATTAAAAAAAACAATTTACATCCAAATGCAGCAAAGTCTCAGGCATTTTTTCACCATAATACCCCCCCCCCCCCCCCCCCCCAAAAAAAAAAAAAAAAACCTGCTGCCTGTTCACAAGAAAGAAAGAATGTCAGAGGTCTGACATTTGTAGGATGTGTTAGTCCTCCTGTGCACCAGGGGGCAGCACTTCAATCTGGTAAATTTTGGTTTCTTCCACCACCTCTCCTCTTCCTCAGCAACCAAATGCATCATGTTGTCACATTATTTTCTGATTGGTAGATGAGGTGCACTTTCTCACCAACATTAAGGGGTGCCTTGGTTTTTGTGACACTTTTTTCTTGCTTGTGAGCACTTTCTATAATATCTGCCGATTTTTGGTTTTGTTTGTTCGTTTTTACCATTTTTTCCTTCACCCAACACACATTAAAGGAGCTGTATCAGCTTTTCAAACGTTCCAAAAGTCAAATACAGGCATTTATAAGCTAAATATGTTCCCATCAATAGAAACTAATCTGGTGTAAATATTACTTTTCTATGCATGTGCATTTCAGACAAGACAGCATTTAGAAAATAAATAAACTTACAGGTAATGACAAGGTTGTGGCCCCCTCCCTCAGTGTTGCTGCACAAGTTTTCTTTTAAATCCATTTGTTTGAAAACCCAGACCTGACTGCACAGGAGTTACTCAGCTACACTCACGCAGTTAAATCAGTCAGGGAGGGGGGAGAGTAAAGTGGAGGCTGGAAGGAGGGGGGGGGGGGGGGGCCTTGCTTAACAGTGTGCTCTAATTGGAGCAATTGAGTTACGAAAAATAATAGAACTACGTAGAATGATGGAACTACGTAGAATGATAGTACTACGTAGAATGATAGAACTACGTAGAACGATAGAACTACTTAGAATGATAGAACTACGTAGAATGATAGAACTACGTAGAATGATGGAACTACGTAGAACGATAGAACTACTTAGAATGATAAAACTACGTAGAATGAAAGAACTACGTAGAATGATGGAACTACGTAGAATGATAGAACTACGTAGAATAATAGAACTACGTAGAATGAAAGAACTACGTAGAATGATAGAACTACGTAGAATGAAAGAACTACGTAGAATGATAGAACTACGTAGAATGATGGAACTACGTAGAATGATGGAACTACGTAGAATGCTAGAACTACGTAGAATGATAGAACTACGTAGAATGCTAGAACTACGTAGAATGAAAGAACTACTTAGAATGCTAGAACTACGTAGAATGAAAGAACTATGTAGAATGATAGAACTATTTAGAATGCTAGAACTACGTAGAATGATAGAACTACGTAGAATGATAGAACTACGTAGAATGATAGAATTACGTAGAATGATAGAACTATGTAGAATGATAGAATTACGTAGAATGATAGAACTACATAGAATGCTAGAACTATATAGAATGATATAACTACGTAGAATGATAGAACTACGTAGAATGCTAGAACTACGTAGAATGATAGAAGTACGTAGAATGACGGAACTACGTAGAATGATAGAACTACGTAGAATGATAGAACTACGTAGAATGATAGAACTACGTAGAATGATAGAACCACGTAGAATGATGGAACTACGTAGAATGATGGAACTACGTAGAATGATGGAACTACATATAATGATGGAACTACATATAATGATGGAACTACTTAGAATGATAGAACTACGTAGAATGAAAGAACTAAGTAGAATGATAGAACTACGTAGAATGATGGAACTACGTAGAATGATAGAACTACGTAGAATGATAGAACTACGTAGAACGATAGAACTACTTAGAATGATAGAACTACGTAGAATGATAGAACTACGTAGAATGATGGAACTACGTAGAACGATAGAACTACTTAGAATGATAAAACTACGTAGAATGAAAGAACTACGTAGAATGATGGAACTACGTAGAATGATAGAACTACGTAGAATAATAGAACTACGTAGAACGAAAGAACTACGTAGAATGATAGAACTACGTAGAATGAAAGAACTACGTAGAATGATAGAACTACGTAGAATGCTAGAACTACCTAGAATGATAGAACTACGTAGAACGCTAGAACTACGTAGAATGATAGAACTACGTAGAATGCTAGAACTACGTAGAATGAAATAACTACGTAGAATGAAAGAACTACGTAGAATGAAAGAACTACTTAGAATGCTAGAACTACGTAGAATGAAAGAACTATGTAGAATGATAGAACTATTTAGAATGCTAGAACTACGTAGAATGATAGAACTACGTAGAATGCTAGAACTGCGTAGAATGCTAGAACTACGTAGAATGATAGAATTACGTAGAATGATAGAATTACGTAGAATGATAGAACTATGTAGAATGATAGAATTACGTAGAATGATAGAACTACATAGAATGCTAGAACTATATAGAATGATATAACTACGTAGAATGATAGAACTACGTAGAATGCTAGAACTACGTAGAATGATAGAAGTACGTAGAATGACGGAACTACGTAGAATGATAGAACTACGTAGAATGATAGAACTACGTAGAATGATAGAACTACGTAGAATGATGGAACTACGTAGAATGATAGAACCACGTAGAATGATGGAACTACGTAGAACGATGGAACTACGTAGAATGATGGAACTACATATAATGATGGAACTACATATAATGATGGAACTACTTAGAATGATAGAACTACGTAGAATGAAAGAACTAAGTAGAATGATAGAACTACGTAGAATGATAGAACTACTTAGAATGATAGAACTACTTAGAATGATAGAACTACTTAGAATGATAGAACTACGTAGAATGATGGAACTACGTAGAATGATAGAACCACGTAGAATGATGGAACTACGTAGAACGATAGAACTACTTAGAATGATAGAACTACGTAGAATGATAGAACTACGTAGATTGATAGAACTACGTAGAACGATGGAACTACGTAGAATGATAGAACTACGTAGTAGATAGAACTACGTAGAATGAAAGAACTACGTAGAATGATAGAACTACGTAGAATGAAAGAACTACGTAGAATGATAGAACTACGAAGAATGATAGAACTACGTAGAATGATGGAACTACGTAGAATGATAGAACTACTTAGAATGATAGAACTACTTAGAATGATAGAACTACGTAGAATGATGGAACTACGTAGAATGATAGAACTACGTAGAATGATAGAACTACGTAGAACGATAGAACTACGTAGAACGATAGAACTACTTAGAATGATAGAACTACGTAGAATGATAGAACTACGTAGAATGATGGAACTACGTAGAACGATAGAACTACTTAGAATGATAAAACTACGTAGAATGAAAGAACTACGTAGAATGATGGAACTACGTAGAATGATAGAACTACGTAGAATGATAGAACTACGTAGAATGATAGAACTACGTAGAATGATAGAACTACGTAGAACGATAGAACTACTTAGAATGATAAAACTACGTAGAATGAAAGAACTACGTAGAATGATAGAACTACGTAGAATGATAGAACTACGTAGAACGATAGAACTACTTAGAATGATAGAACTACGTAGAATGATAGAACTACGTAGAATGATGGAACTACGTAGAATGATAGAACTACTTAGAATGATAAAACTACGTAGAATGAAAGAACTACGTAGAATGATGGAACTACGTAGAATGATAGAACTACGTAGAATAATAGAACTACGTAGAATGAAAGAACTACGTAGAATGATAGAACTACGTAGAATGAAAGAACTACGTAGAATGATAGAACTACGTAGAATGCTAGAACTACCTAGAATGATAGAACTACGTAGAATGCTAGAACTACGTAGAATGATAGAACTACGTAGAATGCTAGAACTACGTAGAATGAAATAACTACGTAGAATGAAAGAACTACGTAGAATGAAAGAACTACTTAGAATGCTAGAACTACGTAGAATGAAAGAACTATGTAGAATGATAGAACTACGTAGAATGATAGAACTACGTAGAATGATAGAACTACGTAGAATGCTAGAACTACGTAGAATGCTAGAACTACGTAGAATGATAGAATTACGTAGAATGATAGAATTACGTAGAATGATAGAATTACGTAGAATGATAGAACTATGTAGAATGATAGAATTACGTAGAATGATAGAACTACATAGAATGCTAGAACTATATAGAATGATATAACTACGTAGAATGATAGAACTACGTAGAATGCTAGAACTACGTAGAATGATAGAAGTACGTAGAATGACGGAACTACGTAGAATGATAGAACTACGTAGAATGATAGAACTACGTAGAATGATAGAACTACGTAGAATGATGGAACTACGTAGAATGATAGAACCACGTAGAATGATGGAACTACGTAGAATGATGGAACTACGTAGAATGATGGAACTACATATAATGATGGAACTACATATAATGATGGAACTACTTAGAATGATAGAACTACGTAGAATGAAAGAACTAAGTAGAATGATAGAACTACGTAGAATGATGGAACTACGTAGAATGATAGAACTACTTAGAATGATAGAACTACTTAGAATGATAGAACTACGTAGAATGATGGAACTACGTAGAATGATAGAACCACGTAGAATGATGGAACTACGTAGAACGATAGAACTACGTAGAACGATAGAACTACTTAGAATGATAGAACTACGTAGAATGATAGAACTACGTAGATTGATAGAACTACGTAGAACGATGGAACTACGTAGAATGATAGAACTACGTAGTAGATAGAACTACGTAGAATGAAAGAACTACGTAGAATGATAGAACTACGTAGAATGAAAAAACTACGTAGAATGATAGAACTACGAAGAATGATAGAACTACGTAGAATGATGGAACTACGTAGAATGATAGAACTACTTAGAATGATAGAACTACTTAGAATGATAGAACTACGTAGAATGATGGAACTACGTAGAATGATAGAACTACGTAGAATGATAGAACTACGTAGAACGATAGAACTACGTAGAACGATAGAACTACTTAGAATGATAGAACTACGTAGAATGATAGAACTACGTAGAATGATGGAACTACGTAGAACGATAGAACTACTTAGAATGATGGAACTACGTAGAATGATAGAACTACGTAGAATAATAGAACTACGTAGAATGAAAGAACTACGTAGAATGATAGAACTACGTAGAATGAAAGAACTACGTAGAATGATAGAACTACGTAGAATGCTAGAACTACCTAGAATGATAGAACTACGTAGAATGCTAGAACTACGTAGAATGATAGAACTACGTAGAATGCTAGAACTACGTAGAATGAAATAACTACGTAGAATGAAAGAACTACGTAGAATGAAAGAACTACTTAGAATGCTAGAACTACGTAGAATGAAAGAACTATGTAGAATGATAGAACTATTTAGAATGCTAGAACTACGTAGAATGATAGAACTACGTAGAATGCTAGAACTACGTAGAATGCTAGAACTACGTAGAATGATAGAATTACGTAGAATGATAGAATTACGTAGAATGATAGAACTATGTAGAATGATAGAATTACGTAGAATGATAGAACTACATAGAATGCTAGAACTATATAGAATGATATAACTACGTAGAATGATAGAACTACGTAGAATGCTAGAACTACGTAGAATGATAGAAGTACATAGAATGACGGAACTACGTAGAATGATAGAACTACGTAGAATGATAGAACTACGTAGAATGATAGAACTACGTAGAATGATGGAACTACGTAGAATGATAGAACCACGTAGAATGATGGAACTACGTAGAATGATGGAACTACGTAGAATGATGGAACTACATATAATGATGGAACTACATATAATGATGGAACTACTTAGAATGATAGAACTACGTAGAATGAAAGAACTAAGTAGAATGATAGAACTACGTAGAATGATGGAACTACGTAGAATGATAGAACTACGTAGAATGATAGAACTACGTAGAACGATAGAACTACTTAGAATGATAGAACTACGTAGAATGATAGAACTACGTAGAATGATGGAACTACGTAGAACGATAGAACTACTTAGAATGATAAAACTACATAGAATGAAATAACTACGTAGAATGATGGAACTACGTAGAATGATAGAACTACGTAGAATAATAGAACTACGTAGAATGAAAGAACTACGTAGAATGATAGAACTACGTAGAATGAAAGAACTACGTAGAATGATAGAACTACGTAGAATGCTAGAACTACCTAGAATGATAGAACTACGTAGAATGCTAGAACTACGTAGAATGATAGAACTACGTAGAATGCTAGAACTACGTAGAATGAAATAACTACGTAGAATGAAAGAACTACGTAGAATGAAAGAACTACTTAGAATGCTAGAACTACGTAGAACGATAGAACTACGTAGAACGATAGAACTACTTAGAATGATAGAACTACGTAGAATGATAGAACTACGTAGAATGATGGAACTACGTAGAACGATAGAACTACTTAGAATGATAAAACTACGTAGAATGAAAGAACTACGTAGAATGATGGAACTACGTAGAATGATAGAACTACGTAGAACGATAGAACTACTTAGAATGATAGAACTACGTAGAATGATAGAACTACGTAGAACGATAGAACTACTTAGAATGATAAAACTACGTAGAATGAAAGAACTACGTAGAATGATAGAACTACGTAGAATGATAGAACTATGTTGAATGATGGAACTATGTTGAATGATAGAACTACGTAGAATGATGGAACTACGTAGAATGATGGAACTACGTAGAACGATAGAACTACTTAGAATGATAAAACTACGTAGAATGAAAGAACTACGTAGAATGATGGAACTACGTAGAATGATAGAACTACGTAGAATAATAGAACTACGTAGAATGAAAGAACTACGTAGAATGAAAGAACTACGTAGAATGAAAGAACTACGTAGAATGATAGAACTACGTAGAATGCTAGAACTACCTAGAATGATAGAACTACGTAGAATGCTAGAACTACGTAGAATGATAGAACTACGTAGAATGCTAGAACTACGTAGAATGAAATAACTACGTAGAATGAAAGAACTACGTAGAATGAAAGAACTACTTAGAATGATAGAACTACGTAGAATGAAAGAACTATGTAGAATGATAGAACTATTTAGAATGCTAGAACTACGTAGAATGATAGAACTACGTAGAATGCTAGAACTACGTAGAATGCTAGAACTACGTAGAATGATAGAATTACGTAGAATGATAGAATTACGTAGAATGATAGAATTACGTAGAATGATAGAACTATGTAGAATGATAGAATTACGTAGAATGATAGAACTACATAGAATGCTAGAACTATATAGAATGATATAACTACGTAGAATGATAGAACTACGTAGAATGCTAGAGACTACGTAGAATGATAGAAGTACGTAGAATGACGGAACTACGTAGAATGATAGAACTACGTAGAATGATAGAACTACGTAGAATGATAGAACTACGTAGAATGATGGAACTACGTAGAATGATAGAACCACGTAGAATGATGGAACTACGTAGAATGATGGAACTACGTAGAATGATGGAACTACATATAATGATGGAACTACATATAATGATGGAACTACTTAGAATGATAGAACTACGTAGAATGAAAGAACTAAGTAGAATGATAGAACTACGTAGAATGATGGAACTACGTAGAATGATAGAACTACTTAGAATGATAGAACTACTTAGAATGATAGAACTACGTAGAATGATGGAACTACGTAGAATGATAGAACTACGTAGAATGATGGAACCACGTAGAATGATGGAACTACGTAGAACGATAGAACTACTTAGAATGATAGAACTACGTAGAATGATAGAACTACGTAGATTGATAGAACTACGTAGAATGATGGAACTACGTAGAATGATAGAACTACGTAGTAGATAGAACTACGTAGAATGAAAGAACTACGTAGAATGATAGAACTACGTAGAATGAAAGAACTACGTAGAATGATAGAACTACGAAGAATGATAGAACTACGTAGAATGATGGAACTCGTAGAATGATAGAACTACTTAGAATGATAGAACTACTTAGAATGATAGAACTACGTAGAATGATGGAACTACGTAGAATGATAGAACTACGTAGAATGATAGAACTACGTAGAATGATAGAACTACGTAGAACGATAGAACTACTTAGAATGCTAGAACTACGTAGAATGATAGAACTACGTAGAATGATGGAACTACGTAGAATGATAGAACTACTTAGAATGATGGGAACTACGTAGAATGATAGAACTACGTAGAATACTAGAACTACGTAGAATGAAAGAACTGCGTAGAATGAAAGAACTACGTAGAATGAAAGAACTACGTAGAATGATAGAACTACGTAGAATGCTAGAACTACCTAGAATGATAGAACTACGTAGAATGCTAGAACTACGTAGAATGATAGAACTACGTAGAATGCTAGAACTACGTAGAATGAAATAACTACGTAGAATGCTAGAACTACGTAGAATGAAATAACTACGTAGAATGAAAGAACTATGTAGAATGATAGAACTACTTAGAATGCTAGAACTACGTAGAATGAAAGAACTATGTAGAATGATAGAACTATGTAGAATGCTAGAACTACGTAGAATGATAGAACTACGTAGAATGCTAGAACTACGTAGAAATATGCTAGGAACTACGTAGAATGATAGAATTACGTAGAATGATAGAATTACGTAGAATGATAGAACTATGTAGAATGATAGAATTACGTAGAGATGATAGAACTACATAGAATGCTAGAAACTATATAGAATGATATAACTACGTAGAATGATAGAACTACGTAGAATTCTTTAGAACTTTACTGATATTAGAGAAGTACGTAGAATGACGGAACTACGTAGAATGATAGAACTAATAGAAAAGATAGAACTACGTAGAATGATAGAACTACGTAGAATGATGGAACTACGTAGAATGATAGAACCACGTAGAATGATGGAACTACGTAGAATGATGGAACTACGTAGAATGATGGAACTACATATAATGATGGAACTACATATAATGATGGAACTACTTGTGGAATGATAGAACTACGTAGAATGAAAGAACTAAGTAGAATGATAGAACTACGTAGAATGATGGAACTACGTAGAATGATAGAACTACGTAGAATGATAGAACTACGTAGAACGATAGAACTACGTAGAATGATGGAACTACGTAGAATGATAGAACTACGTAGAATGATGGAACTACGTAGAACGATAGA
>JALJCO010006878.1:0-30033 GCA_023101725.1 Atherinomorus stipes
TCATCTCGCATTTATTCAAAATAAAACAGGAAGTGACAAGACGTAAACCCAAAACCAGACAAGACCTCACCGCTGCACGACACCCGGATCTCCGGCTGCATTCCAGATATTAATGAGTGCTCCAGAATCTTGCTCAGCATGAGGATGAGGAGAAGATGGACCATCACTCTGTGGGTGTACTATCCCTTTAAGGTCGTGTCTTCAGCACTTTTAAGTACACGTCTCCTGTACCTGTCTGGACAGGAACCAACATCCATTCTGTCTACAGATGTTTCCAGGAGAAGGTGAGAACATGTGCTAGCAGTTCTGCATAAATACATGGTCAGGCTTTTTGTTCTGTTCCAGCTAAACTCTTCATTCATTCTTCCTTTTCCTTCAGTCCCAGCTGATGCTGACATGACCAGATCGGCTGTCAGCCATCATTCAGTCGATGGTGACAAGAGCTGACAAAGTGACTGATGGCATCGGGCTCTTCAGACAGAAACTATCCCGTACAGAGACGCGGCACTGTATGAAGTCATACAACCCCTACACTGTGTGCTCAGTTATTAGGAAAGTGTGATTTTTGAGGATTAGATCTTTTATTTAACAGCAACAGTGCTCTTAGTTCATCCAAAATGAAATGCCTTCAAATCTGAATATTTAAGGAAGTGAAAGTGAGGATTTGGCTTTTGTACAAGAATATCTACATGTGCACAATTATCAGGCAAGTCAATGAAAAACACAGTTTCTCCATCTTTTATTGTCATTTATAAATACAGAATAATCAAGAAACAACTCCAACTTTACAGATAAAGATTTTTAATATTTAAAAAAATAAACCAGTTACCGACATCATACCCTTCTTTTTCAGTAAAACTCTTGGGTCTTCCATCCTTTCTGTCAGTTTCTGAATTTCCTGAGCAGCAATTTCTTGTGCAACAGCAACCACAGCCTCCCAGACTGTTCAGATAGGTGACTGTCTTCGCTGTAGATCTCATGTTTCAGAACGGTCCATCAGCTCTCAGCAGGGTTCAGGTCAGGTGAGGAAGGAGGCCATGTTATTCTTTTATCTTTAAGGCCTTTAATAGTCAGAGTACGTCAGTGCATCAGATGCAGCACCGGCCTGCAGAGACATCATGGTCTTCGTGGAAGATGCAGCTTTTTCCTCTGCTCCACTGTGTTAAGAAGGCATCTTCTAGAAACTGACTGTAGGTGTTGGAGCCCAGTTTGACTCCATCTTTTACCCAACAAGCTGATTTTTACTCATTCCAGCTCACAGCAGAACCCCAGCAGCTGCTAGCGTCTGAGTGGGGGTGGAACTCTATGCTCATTAATATGATCAGGGGATGTATACAGAGTACCTGTATTGTTTGGTACCCGTTCTACTCCTAACAATACTGGAGTACCATTAAGAATCTGGACAAATTATACTCTTGTAGATACTTTTTGAACGTCTACCCGACCATTGACATACTTCTCTTATGCCGTCCTTCACCTTCCTTTGCGCCCAGCCTCTTCAACGCTGTCTGAACAAGTGTCTCCACCGCTGAGAAGCACCATCCACAGAGGTCCCGGCTGCAGCCTGAGAAAGTAAATGTTGCTTTTTCATAACAAAACCTGGATAAATGCTGCAGAAGTGCTTCCAACACACTGTTCTGGTTTCCTCTAGGATCTTCTATTAGAAACGTTTAATTGTAAGAATAGCATCGTCTACCCCGATCCTCCTTGTGAAAATAAAAAAGGTTGTTTAACATCTTGTAATGCTTTTGTTTACTCTAAATTTAGACGTATTGATAAATATCAGTACTGATAAGGAGCATCAATAATGATGACAGTATAGATTAAATCATTACAATATACATCCCTAAATGTGATGTGTATGTTGTACTAAGAAAAAATTATGGGGTTGATGAGGTTCTACTTTATTGGAATTGGGGTTGTCCATGCCTCATTCACCCAGACACACATTCGTACACTCACACATGCAACATTTGCAAGTATTTAAGTGCTTCTAGACACATTCATGACCTGATAGGTGTATTTAGGTGCAACATATTCTATTCCAAATACATTTAATTTACCATTCATCCATAAGCCACAATGTTAAAGGTCTGATCAGCTCTGGAGCAGTGATCGACTGTGGAAACTAAGACTGACATTAATCAGACAGACACAAAGGTAAAGCTCATGATTACCTGCAGTGCAATAGTTAGCATATTGTATCCTGTGGTACAAGGCCACTAATTTTTAATGGACATGTACCTATTGGAGGTCTGTTATTCCTTTTACCATCACTCTCAAATTGGATAAGGAGGAAACTTGTCAAACATAGTGAGAAAAAACATCAAAAAATGGAAATGAACTCGGAGACAAATGTTTCTCCAAATATAGAAACCTTTTAATTTTTTACAGTTCCAGAAAAAATATTATACAATTCCAGTTTCATTGTACAGTTTGTTAAATACCTAAATACACTTTTACAGCTGCAATCTCAGTAGAAAAAAATATTGGATGTTCTTTAGATACAAAATGTACACTCCCCTACACATAAAGATGCACACACAGTACAGTGTGACGAGCCCGTAGAGGCCTTTGATGAGTGAATTGGGCCTTTTGACATGCCATTAATAAAACTATAGATGAGCCAATGGAAGCATCAATGAACCCACAGAGGCCTTCGCAAGTCCACGCAGGCCTTCAGTGAGTCAATGCAGATTTTTGACAAGATTACAGAAGCCTTTGGTGAGTCAACAGAAACTTTCTGAGCTGGAAAAAGCCTTTGACAAGCTGACAGGCCTTTCAATAGCTGACGGAGGCTTTCGACGAGCTGACGGAGGCCTTCCATGAGCTGATGGAGGCTTTTAACGAGCTGACGGAGGCCTTCTATGAGCTGATGGAGGCTTTTAACGAGCTGACGGAGGCCTTCCATGAGCTGATGGAGGCTTTTAACGAGCTGACGGAGGCCTTCTATGAGCTGATGGAGGCTTTCGACAAGCTGACGGAGGCCTTCCATGAGCTGATGGAGGCTTTTAACGAGCTGACGGAGGCCTTCTATGAGCTGACGGAGGCCTTCCATGAGCTGATGGAGGCTTTCGGCAAGCTGACGGAGGCCTTCCATGAGCTGCTGGAGGCTTTTAACGAGCTGACGGAGGCCTTCCATTGAGCTGATGGAGGCTTTTAACGAGCTGACGGAGGCCTCTCTGAGCTGATGGAGGCTTTTAACGAGCTGACGGAGGCCTTCTATGAGCTGATGGAGGCTTTTAACGAGCTGACGGAGGCCTTCTATGAGCTGATGGAGGCTTTTAACGAGCTGACGGAGGCCTTCTATGAGCTGATGGAGGCTTTCGACAAGCTGACGGAGGCCTTCTATGAGCTGATGGAGGCTTTTGACGAGCTGACGGAGGCCTTCCATGAGCTGACGGAGGCCTTGATGAGCTGACGGAGGCGTGCGTGGATAGAGGCCTTTATTGAAGTAACAAAGTTATTCCACGAATCACAGAAGGCCTTTAATGAGCCAACGACACATGGGGACCATGGGTGCATTTGACTTTTTGCTTTCTTGAACTGTATTTTTATGTTTTCACATATTAGAACAGAATTAATGTGGCTGTATGATTATGCTGAAAACCCCTCATTTAAGTGAATAAAAACTGCAATGAAGCTGTGACCATTAACATTTGAATTGACCCAGAGTTGCAGTGGAAAAGAAAGTCTACTTTTCTAAACGTATTATGCTTCAGGGGAAATGGCAGGAAACATTTTGCTCATCAACGTCTTACAGAGTATCCCTCAAAGTCCTCTGGATCTGGTCCCACAGAAACCTTCATCATCATCATTTGCACTAACTGATGACTAAAATTAAGGAAGGGGTTGTGTTGTCAGAAAGCCAAATCCGATGACTAGATAAGAGCGGATTAGTTCAGGTTTGGTGAAACACTGTCAACTTTGACTTCAAGTTGCATTCATTGACTTTTAATCATTTTCTTTTTTTCTTGTTCAACATAGGTTTTTCTGTGAAGCTGTTAAATCTCACTCTGCCTGCTGTTTGCAGTAGATCTGCCAAAAACTTGCTCGCCTGTTTTTTATGAAGGAACTATTGTAGCAGAAATCTGTCACGTCTGCAGCTTAAAGTAAAAGTGAATAAATCTATGAAGGATGCTAGTTTGATGCCAAATTACTCAAAATTATATCACCTCTCCACAACTTAACCATTTTCACATACACAAATCATCTGTAAAAGACAGAAGGATTACGTTTCAAATAGGGCTGCCAAAAAGATTCATTGTGATTAAAAACAGCTTTAGTCTATAGTACTGCTATATGCAGAAAACACATCAGACTACTGAAACCAAAAGTTAGTCTACTAAAGATAAATGCAGAATCTCTGGTGAGACACCTTCAATCCTAAATATGTTCTGGAAGTGATAAAAGTAATGTCATTAATAACAATTCATCTTTTTTGACAGTCCCAATTTTAAACCTAGGTCCCAAAGTTCAAACTTACTACAATAAACAAAAATATAGTTAAAACAAAAAGAAGGAAAGACGACAGAAAATGAGCTGCAAACACCAGAACTTTCTCCGTTTTGGACTGTCAGGCTGTACTGTTCTGCACTTTTGCATCATGTACATCGTGTATATATATATATATATATAAATATATATATATACACACACACACACACATATAATATACAACTTAGCAAATAGGTGCAATCATCCTATTGGATAATTACTTCATGGGTGACTATTGTAATTAAATCCCAACTGACGCAATGAGAAGCGACTCATTTCTCAAACACCCATGTGAAGACACATCTTGTGATCGTGGAGAAGATTTGGTTTGTTTCAGAAGGGCTTAAATGTTGCATGTCTGAAGCAGAGAAAACATCTAAGAAGATTTCAGGAAATGCTAAAATTCGGTGAAGAACTGCCCAACAAATTGCTAAAAACCGGAAGGATCGTGTTGAACCAACCAACAAGAAAGAAACGTGGTTGGAAAAAAATTCCGAATAACCGTGATCATCAATCACTTATAGACAAGTCTCACGGACATTTCGGGCTGATGTATGGACGACATGTCCCTGAACCTTTTCTGGGTTTCACAAATCCATTTTTCAGTCATCGAGTTCGGGAGCTCTTCGTATGTGTGTTGTCAACCTGGTTTAATGGTGAAAATAAGAGCATTTTCACACACAGTAGCTACGTTTACACGGACAAATAATTCATATTTCCAACTGAAATCTTTCCCATCAGAACTTCCAGCTGACATACTGTATTTACAGTAATCTGATCGGTTGTAATTATCTGATGGACAGATATGTTCGTCGTGCTTTTGACATACACGATGGCTCGTGGTTCGTAAGAAGAGGGATTTTCTTTTTTAATGTATGATCTTTTGACCGTGGAAATGCTCAATAATCATTCCCTCTTTCAGTGGGGATTAAAAACACGACGGTATAATGGGTCCGTACTGGACCCACAGCTGAAGCACATGATCATGAACGGTTCTGCTGTGGATCCGGGGCAAAGGTGCAGCTTTGGGTGCTGTTCTGTTTTCCCACCACCGTCTTCCCTGGGGGTGGCCTAGTGGTAGTGTTGAGGGCTTTTGCGCTGAGGACCTGGGTTCGAGTCCCCGACACAGCATTGAACTGAGTGCCGTGGACCCCTGAGCAAGGTCCTTAACCCCTCCAACTGCTCCCGGGCCGCCTTACAGCCCACTGGTACCACTGCACACCATCTCTGTACAGAGCAGTAGCAGTAAATCTAGTGACCCTGCAGAGGTTCCAGAAACAATGTGACTGTGATCACAGCTGACCACGAGCCAGCAAAGTACTAGTGTGTGACCTTTTGTTTTGGACAGGCAGTGTGTGTGTGTGTATACACATTTCATGTGTATATGTGTATATATATATATACACACACAGTGGCCCTCAAAAATATTCACACCCTCAAATTAAAGAAGGAAAAAAATCAGCCGTCAGTGAAATAAGTTCAAATTAACAAACGTCATAAATAAAAATTTGATGAAAATCATGACATTGATTTTGAATTGTGGGTCACCAAAAATATTACAAACTAGAAAAAGCAGTCAGAGAGCGCAGACCTCCGCAAAGCAGACCTCGCAATGATAAAGAATCCTTTGAAAAGTTCCTGGATCCGGAAGGTGATCCGGATCATCACCAAACTTTAACGGGTTCATGGTGGGGCTGAGGACCACGGCTGGTCACACACACAGACTGCACACACACACAGACTGCACACACACAGACTGCACACACACAGACTGCACACACACACGGACTGCACACACACACGGACTGCACACACACACGGACTGCACACACACACAGACTGCACACACACACACAGACTGCACACACACACAGACTGCACACAGACTGCACACACACACAGACTGCACACACACACAGACTGCACACACACACGGACTGCACACAGACTGCACACACACACAGACTGCACACACACACAGACTGCACACACACACAGACTGCCACACACACACAGACTGCACACAGACTGCACACACACACAGACTGCACACACACACAGACTGCACACACACACAGACTGCACACACACACAGACTGCACACACACACAGACTGCACACACACACGGACTGCACACACACACACAGACTGCACACACACACACAGACTGCACACACACACACAGACTGCACACACACACAGACTGCACACACACACAGACTGCACACACACACACAGACTGCACACACACACGGACTGCACACAGACTGCACACACACACAGACTGCACACACACACAGACTGGGGGGGGGGGGGGGGGGGGGGGGGGGGGGGGGGGCGCGCTGCTCTCCCCACACACACACAGACTGCGAAAATGAAAAAGTGAAAAAAGTGAAAAAGTAAAAAGTAAAAAATAAAAAAGAAAAAGTAAATAAAAAAAAAAAGTAAAAAAAAAAAAAAAAAAGTAAAAAAAAAAAAAAAAAAAAAAAAAAAAAAAAAAAAAAAAAAAAAAAAAAAAAA
The DNA here is from genome assembly GCA_023101725.1 of Atherinomorus stipes. Classification (NCBI taxonomy): domain Eukaryota; kingdom Metazoa; phylum Chordata; class Actinopteri; order Atheriniformes; family Atherinidae; genus Atherinomorus; species Atherinomorus stipes. The sequence goes on from JALJCO010006878.1 coordinate 7,019, forward strand.
AAAAAAAAAAAAAAAAAAATAAAAAATAAAAAGTGAAAAAGTGAAAAAAAAAAGAAAAAAAAAAAAAACACACACACACAGACTGCACACACACACAGACTGTAAAAAACTAAACAACTAAAAATAACAAAAATAAAAAATAAAAAGTAAATAAAAAATAAAAATAAAAAAATAAAAAATAAAAGTAAAAAAAAAAAAAAAAAAACAAAAAAAAAAACAAAAACACAAAAACAAAAACAAAAACACAAAAACAAAAACACAAAAACACAAAAACACAAAGTACACAAAGGTGACACAAATGCCACAAACCAAACCAAAACCAAAAACACACAAACCAAACCACAGGCCCAGGCCCCCACACACACAGACTGCACACACACACAGACTGCACACACACACAGACTGCACACACCAGCCGTGGAGTCGGCATCATTGAAGTGCTGGTACAAACAAACATGCGGTGTTGTTTTATTCCTTCATCCGGTGAATCGCTTTGATCCACTTCTTCCTCAGCATCACTTCAGTCGGGAATCCATGAAAACTTAAGTAGGGTTGGTGTTTATTAGATTTACAAAGTGGAACAGAGCAGGGACGTTGGATTCTGGCCCGGAAGAGGAAACGCCTAAATTTGACAAGTTCCTGAAACCGGAACACGAAGCGTGACAATCTGCGATTGTTCCACCCAAAGACAAGGCCCAGGGCAGCCTTGTTCAGCAGAAACGGCCAGATACATGATGGACTCATGGGGAGGATGATGTGTCTGTCTGGGCTTTCTGTGGAGGACGCTGTGGATGTCCACATTTTTGGATTTGGGTTCCTGCTGATTGGAGCCGTCGGGTTCCTGGTTTATGGGGAAATTCGGAAGCTGACGGCAGCTGTTGGCAGGCTGTCGCTCGAGCCATCAACACTCAGACTCAAACTTTGTCCAGGTGGACTCGCGCAGATGCCCTGTGGGGCAAACTGGGGACGATGTCTGACAGCATGAAGGATGTTGGTACCACCTGGAGCAGTCGGAGACTCGGACTGGGGGAAATTAACGCAAATGTGGCTGATTTGGACGCCATCGAGTCCGCTTGGACTGAAAGGCAGGCAGAAAAAACAGGTGCCTGCCACGACCCAAACAATCCCACTTATCTAATCAACTCCCTACGTCCCCGAAGAAACCACCAAAGTGAAGCTCTGCAACCCCCTCCACGATGGGAAACAGTAGAACCCCTGTGGCCCAAGGCCGTTGCATCATCATACGGACTGTAGGTGCATTCAGACAGAGAGGTTCTGAGAACACGGTTCCTGTAACTACACCTCCCCAGTTCGGTTATCAGAACTACCTTCACCTTCAGTCTGCGTTGGCACATGAGGGAGGACCTCGTTAGGAACCGCGTATGACGCAATCGCTGCCACAGACACATTCCTGCCCCACATCATCTGATACAAAACTCAGGTTGCTCTTCTCTTTTATTCAAAGCTACTATAAAGCTGCTTATTTTTCAGTGGCTTTCCCATGTTTACCTTTTGTTAAGTACGGCCGCATACTTCAGCAGACGGTCCGTCCACGAAAGAAAATAAGAAAATGAGCCTGTAACGTCCAATCAGACGTCTGCACCGGTTGACAGGTATGTTGGTCCATGGGGGGGGGGGGGGGGGGGGGGGGGGGGGGGGGGGGGGGGGGGGGGGGGGGGGGGGGGGGGGGCCCCTTCATGGGAAAAGTGCTCTAGTATATCTGGAATGGTTTTGTTTGTTTGATTTTTTTAACTTGTTATTTTCCACCACAATTCAAAAACAATTTCAATAAAATACAATTTTGTAAATTTTTATTTATTATTAGTTTCTTGTTTTCTATTATTAGTATTGTCAATTTAGCCTTTCCTTTAATTGGAGGTTATGGATAATTTTGAGGATGACTGTGTATGTAAATGGATGCACCTCTAAAATATTTCAGAGAAAAAGAATAGTGCAAAGTTTGACGTGATTCTGCAGCCCTGTTTCCCGAACATCTCGGTGATACGTATCTGGAAAACTTCCACTAAACACTGGTCCATGTAAAAAAGTATGATGGTGGCAGGACATAGATTTGATTTGGTTCACTGCTTACTGCATCCACATCTGCTGATTCTCAGAGCACAAACATTCTTTTAGTTTACAAAAATCAGATCAGGAAAGAAACGACCCACAACAACATCCAGAACAAGGTAAAAACAAAACAAACCAACAATAAGAAAAACAAGGGCTGTCAAAAAATGAATCCTAAATTAATCCTATTGTCAAACAAGAGATGTCATTTTTAATTACTACTGCTATACGCAGAAAATACATTAACTTTTGTTTTACAACTTAAAGGCTAAAACCAAGCTACACATCCGGGAGCAGTCCAGCACTCAGACCTGAATTTCAGCTTCACATTAGGACAGTTGTGAAGTCAGCGTGTGAGGACGTATCAGCAACATTCTGGACTAAACTGCAGCTGTCTGAAGGACTTTAGGGAGACATGTAAGGACAGTTTCAGTAGTTTAGTCTACTAAAGATAAATGCAGAATTCCTGCTGAGACACCTTTAACCCTAAATGTGTTGTAGAAGTGAAAAAAGCAATGTGATTAATCAGGACTAATTTTTTTAACAGCCCTACTAAAAACCAAACAGCTGAAGGAAAAATTACAACAAAATCTGAACGAATGCTTGATCATAAACGGAAAAACACCCCAAGTAAAAAGATTTATAAAGTGACATGGAACAACGTTTCACGGGGCAAACAGCATCATGTAGATGAGCGGTCCTCCATCAGCGCAGGTGGGGGGAAGCAGTCGGGAACTCACAGCCAGCAGGTCCAGGCGGTGCGTTCACTGACCCGGTGCGTTCACTGACCCGGTGCTGTGAACTGCTCCTTTCTTTGCCGTCAACTCACACATGAAGTCTTCCTCCAACAAGGCACTAAGATTTCATTCAAGTTTGTCCCTCTGCAAGTGCTTTATGCATTTAAATCACCGCCTTTCATCTTCATCCCCCCCGATCCAGCTTCTCCGATCTGGTCTCCCCGATCCAGCTTCTCTGATCTGGTCTCCCCGATCCAGCTTCTCCGATCTGGTCTCCCCGATCCAGCTTCTCCGATCTGGTCTCCCCGATCCAGCTTCTCCGATCTGGTCTCCCCGATCCAGCTTCTCCGATCTGGTCTCCCCGATCAGCTTCTCTGATCTGGTCTCCCCGATCCAGCTTCTCCATCTGGTCTCCCCGATCCAGCTTCTCCGATCTGGTCTCCCGATCCAGCTTCTCCGATCTGGTCTCCGATCCAGCTTCTCCGATCTGGTCTCCCCGATCCAGCTTCTCCGATCTGGTCTCCCCGATCCAGCTTCTCCGATCTGGTCTCCCCGATCCAGCTTCTCCGATCTGGTCTCCCCGATCCAGCTTCTCCGATCTGGTCTCCCCGTCCGCTTCTCCGATCTGGTCTCCCGATCCAGCTTCTCCGATCTGGTCTCCCGATCCAGCTTCTCCGATCTGGTCTCCCGATATATTGTCTCCCATTTGGCCCCGATCCAGCTTCTCCGATCTGGTCTCCCCCCGATCAGCTTCTCTGATCTGGTCTCCCCGATCCAGCTTCTCTGATCTGGTCTCCCCGATCCAGCTTCTCTGATCTGGTCTCCCCGATCCAGCTTCTCTGATCTGGTCTCCCCGATCCAGCTTCTCCGATCTGGTCTCCCCCATCCAGCTTCTCCCCAGATCTGGTCTCCCCGATCCAGCTTCTCTGATCTGGTCTCCCCGATCCAGCTTCTCTGATCTGGTCTCCCCGATCCAGCTTCTCTGATCTGGTCTCCCCGATCAGCTTCTCTGATCTGGTCTCCCCGATCCAGCTTCTTGTTGGTTCCTTCTTTTTTGGTCTTTCTGATCTGGTCTCCCCGATCCAGCTTCTCTGATCTGGTCTCCCCGATCCAGCTTCTCTGATCTGGCCCCGATCCGAAAAAGTTTCTTCTCTGATCTGGTCTCCCGTCCGATTCCAGCTTCTCTGATCTCTCCTGTCAGGTCAAATCTTTCTCATGTAATGGATAAATGTGGTCTGACTGCAGCGTGAGACGAGTGGGATGAGACGGGGAGGGACTGAAAATAAAGTGTACTAAATGCTTGATAAACGTGGGACTCAAACGTGGGACTCAAAGTGTGCTGGAATGCTTGGACTCAGAGACGTGTGGGGACTCAGAGAGTGTGGGGACTAGAGATGCTTTGACCAGAGAGTGACCTGGGGAGTGTGGGGACTCAGAGAGTGTGGGGACTCAGAGAGTGTGGGGACTCCGAGAGCTGTGGGGACTAGAGATGCTTGGACCTCAGAGAGCCGTGGGGACTAGAGAGTGTGGGGACTAGAGATGTGTGGGGACTAGAGAGTGTGGGGACTAGAGAGTGTGGGGACTAGAGAGTGTGGGGACTCAGAGAGGGTGGGGACTAGGGGAGAGTGGGGACTAGAGAGCTGTGGGGACTCAGAGAGGCGCAGGGATAGAGACGTGTGGGGACTAGAGATGCTTGGACTAGAGACGTGTGGGGACTCAGAGAACCGGGGCCGCTGAGGAAGAAGAAAAGTGGAAGTGACATATTCAGATGGGGCCCCCCGGGTGGGGTGCCGGGGGGGTGGGCCCTACCCTGGCGGGGCCTCAGTTGCTGCTGCGGCTGAAGTGCTCCAGGACGGTGGTGTTGGTCCTCTCAAAGCCACTGCTGGTGGGGAGGAGGGGTCACTCTGGGACCCCTCTTGGGTTGCTGTCCACGCAGTGTTGCTGATGGGGTGATAAGATTCTGTCCTGGAGGAGGAGGAAGGAAAAAGAGGATTAAAGAAGAAGTCTGACAGAGATCTGTCGTCATCCAGAAGCTTCATGATTCTTTGATTCCCTTTAAGAGGTGATTGAAGTTATGGGTCCTTACCTCCAGGCAAGGGATCATCAAAATGGCTGCCTACCATTAGGCACCTGGTTTGTGTTTCCCTGCTCTGCATTCCTATGCTGGAAGCTTTTTCTATTTTCTATTTCCCGCACAGCTCCTTTGTATGCATCACCAGGATGTCCCAAACACAACCCACATCCTAGAGGAGAGTGAGGGGTCCCTCTTTCCTCTGCTCTGCTGAGTCTACTACAGAGACCGGGGAGGGACGAGGGACAGACGGGGGAGGGACAGACAGACGGGGGAGTGGACGAGGGACAGATGGGAGGGAGGGACAGACAGAGGGAGGGACGAGGACAGACGGAGGGAGGGACAGACAGAGGGAGGGGACGAGGGACAGACAGGGGGAGGGACAGAAGAGGGAGGGACGAGGGACAGATGGGGGGAGGAATACAGACAGAGGGGAGGGACTGAGGGACAGACGGAGGGAGGGGACAGACAGAGGGGCAGGGACGAGGGACGCAGAGAGGGGGAGGGACAGACAGAGGGAGGGACGAGGGACAGACGGAGGGAGGGACAGACAGAGGGAGGGACGAGGGACAGACGGGGGGGGGCGAGGGACAGATAGAGGGAGGGACAGACAGAGGGAGGGAGGAGGACAGAAGGAGGGAGGGACAGACAGAGGGAGGGGGGACGAGGGAGAGCAGAGGGGAAGGGACGAAGAGATGCAGAGGGAGGGATGAGGGGCACAGAGGAGGGAGGGACTAAGAGACAGAGGGGGGAGACTGAGGGAAAGACGGGGGGAGGGACAACAGAGGAGACAGACAGAGGGACAGAGGGGGGAGGAGACAGAGGGAGGAGGGGAGGGCTGGAGGAGGGGGAGGGAGGGACAGACAGAGGGAGGGACGGTGAGGGCAGACGGAGGGAGAGGACAAAGGGAAGACGGAAGGGAGAGGGACTCAGGACAGAGGAGGGACAGACTGAGGGAGGACGGAGGGACTCAGACGAAGGGAAACAGAGAGGGGAGGAGGAGGGACAGAGGGGGGGGGGACGAGGGACAGATGGGGGGAGGGACAGACAGAGGGAGGGACGAGGGAGGCAGACGGAGAGGGGAGGGACAGACAGAGGGAGGGACGAGGGACAGACAGGGGGAGGGAGGGACAGATCAGAGGAGGGACGGAGGGACAGACGGAGGGAGGAAGGGACAGACGGAGGGAGGGACGAAGGGACAAGAGGGGCAGACTGAGGGACAGAAGAGGGGGACGGAACGAGGGACAGACAGGGGAGGGAGGGACGAGACAGGGCGTGGGGGACGAGGGACAGACATGGAGGGAGGACAGACAGAGGGAGGGACGAGGGACAGACGGAGGGATAGAAAGGGACAGACGGAGGGCTAGGGACAAGGGACAGACAGGGAGGGACAGGACAGAGGGGAAGGAATGGGGGAAGAGAGGGAAGAAGAGGGGAGGGGACGAGGGACAGACGGGGGGGGGGGAGGGACAGGGACAGATGGAGTGGAGCGAGGGACAGAAGGGGGGCGGGGACGGGGGACAGACGGGAGGGAGGGACAGAAGAGGCAGGGAGAGGGAAGAAGGGGGAGGGAGACAGAGGGGGGAGAGGGAAGAGGGGGGAGGGAGAAGAGGGAGGGAGAGGGGACGGGGGGGGAGGGACAGACAGAGGGGACGGACGAGGGACAGACGGAGGGAGGGACAGACAGAGGGAGGGACGAGGGACAGACGGAGGGATGGACAAGGGACAGACGGAGGGAGGGACAAGGGACAGACGAGGGACAGACTGAGGGAAGGACGGGGGACAGACGAGGGACAGACAGAGGGAGGGGAGGAGGGACAGACGGAGGGAGGGACGAGGGGACAGACGGGGGAGGGACGAGGGACAGATGGAGGGAGGGACAGACAGAGGCAGGGACGAGGGACAGACGGAGGGAGGGACAGACAGAGGCAGGGACGAGGGACAGACAGGGGGGAAGGGACAGACAGAGGGAGGGACGAGGGACAGACGGGGGGAGGGACAGACAGAGGGAGGGACGAGGGACAGACAGAGGGAGGGAGGAGGGACAGACGGAGGGAGGGACAGACAGAGGGAGGGACGAGGGACAGACGGAGGGATGGACAAAGGGACAGACGGAGGGAGGGAAAAGGGGAGAGGGGCAGACTGGAGGGAAGGACGGGGGACAGACGGAGGGAAAAGGGAAGGGGAGGGACAGACAGAGGCAGGGACGAGGGACAGACGGAGGGAGGGACAGGAGGGACAGACAGAGGAGAGGGACGAGGGACAGACAGAGGGAGGGACGAGGGACAGACGGGGGGAGGGACAGACAGAGGGAGGGACGAGGGACAGACGGGGGGAGGGACAGACAGAGGGAGGGACGAGGGACAGACGGGGGGAGGGACAGACGAGAGGGAGGGACGAGGGACAGACGGAGGGAGGGACGAGGGACAGACGGAGGGATGGACAAGGGACAGACGGAGGGAGGGACAAGGGACAGACGAGGGACAGACTGAGGGAAGGACGGGGGGACAGACGAGGGACAGACAGAGGGAGGGAGGAGGGACAGACGGAGGGAGGGACGAGGGACAGACGGGGGGAGGGACGAGGGACAGACGGAGGGAGGGACGAGGGACAGACAGAGGGAGGGAGGAGGGACAGACAGAGGGAGGGAGGAGGGACAGACGGAGGGAGGGACGGAGGGACAGACGGAGGGAGGGTCGGGGGACAGACGAGGGACAGACGGAGGGACGAGGGACAGACGGAGGGAGGGACGGGGGACAGACGAGGGACAGACAGAGGGAGGGACGAGGGACAGACGGAGTGATGGACGAGGGACAGATGGAGGGAGGGACGAGGGAGAGACAGAGGGAGGGACGAGGGAAAGAAGACGGAGGGAGGGACGAGGGACAGACGGAGGGAGGGACGGGGGGACAGACGAGGGACAGACAGAGGGAGGGACGGGGGACAGACGAGGGACAGACGGAGGGAGGGAGGTGTACCTTCCTGTAGCGCCACAGCTGGTTGCCCTTCATGCCGTGGCAGTCGTACAGTGTCACAGGGCTGTTGTGGGAAATGGCATCAAAACACACTTTTTTAGTGTGGATGGGGTCCCCACCCGGATGTCCTCCCTCCAGCCGAACGTGAACACCTGCAGGGAAAACAATCACACCTGTTGAAGCCAATTATAAACTTGTATGTATACATATATATATATATATATATACATAAAGTATATATACAGCCATGGAAAAACACAAAGAGGCCACCCTTGTCATCAAACATAATGATTATGTAATCTAGTAGCAACTGTGGTGTGAATCATGTGACTAAAAGAAACAGAAAAGAACATCTAGAACGCTAAAAGCTGGTTTCGGTAGAATATGTCATAGATACTGATGTAAGAACTTAATAACCAAAATAACTTATCAAGAAAAGCATGAAAATAGCAGATATCATTTGTTAGATTAAACTCTGATCTTAGTTTGTTGTCATTATTATATTTGTCCAGACAAATGTACTTTTAGTAGTACCAGGTGTTAAAATGACCCATTAATATGAGAAAACATGGGTGGTCCTTCATTTTGTCCATGGCTGTATATATACACACAGTTGTCTTCAAAATTATTCATACCCTCCAATTAAAGACAAAAAAAATCAGCTGTCATTGAAACAAATTGAAATTGACAAAAGTACCTAAATAAAAAAATTCTAAGAAAATCGTGACATTGATTTTAAATTCTTGTTCAGCAAAAATATACAAACAAACAGGTACGTTGGTCCACTGTTCATGGGAGAGGTGCTCCGATGTGTCTGGGACAGTTTTGTTTTGTTTTCAAATTATTATTTTCAACAATTTAAAAGCAACATTTTTTCACTAAATTATGATTTTGTAATTTTTTTTTAGTTCCTTAAAGGGACACTGTGTAATCGGGAGCAGCTCCCTCGTACTTTTCATGCTGCATTCGCGTGAAACCGGGCAGACCGACGACATCCGCTGCATGTAAAGTTATCACCAGCCAATATGTGAAGACGTGGTCCGTCAGTTACAGTGACATCAGTCCACATCTGTTCGGTTGTCATGGCGATGTCGTACTGTTTTCCCTGACCCATGTTTTACCGTCTTTCGCTCGGCTTCATTGATTAAAATGACATCTGGTTTGTTACCAACGGCCGTCTGCCCGACTGCACGTGAACGCAGCATCAGTGAGACGCTGGTCTCTCTCCTCTGCAGCGCGGTGACTTTTCAAAGGCATTACCTCGAACTGAGCTGAAAACTCCGGTGTGTCCGGTGAGTTTCTGTGTTTTCCTACTGTCACGCTTCTCCTGAACGCAAAAACATGGCGATACGACATGGCAGCCCCCACCGAGCCGCCCCGCTCGATGTGTAAATGAATGATACGAACGGCAAATTTAGAACTTAGAGGAGCACTTCAGTTTGTTGATGGGAGTGATTACTGATTAATGAAAAAACACTTTTGAACCAAATAATCAGTTTTTGTGAATAAAACACAGGAGAACTTACACAATATCCCTTTCAGGTTTTTGTTATTATGCTGCCATTCAGACAGTAAATTACTATTCGACCGCGTTTATTCCGCGTTATTAAACTTTTTCAGTTTCTGTAATGTTATTCAGCGTCCTACTCCTCCCAGGGCTTTGCCAGCACCCCCCCAAAGGTTATATCAAAACGAGCGTCTCAGCCGGGAACGATGTGCTTGTTTTTCTGTTTGCGCAAAACTCTAACGGTGTTTACGCAATTTACAAAAAACTGTGATTTCTGGTCCCATAGAAATGAATGGAACTTGGTTGGAATCAGCCGAGAAAAGCCAAAAACCCAGGTCACTTTGGACCTCTATAGCTCAGCCATGCCATCACATAGAAACGTCACTCAATGTTTAAACGGGTCACAAGAGATGAAACTTTCACCATGTGAAAGGATATGTACATATCTGTTACAGTTTTGACACAATGGCAAGTTACGTTTTAGGAAAAATCAGAAAAAGCCCAAAAATCACTCCGCACTCTAGCCGCACTCTAAATTTTGAAGCATTTTCAGCTTTGAAACAAATGGCCATAACTCCTTCACCTTTCATCGTACAGACATAAATCTTATACCAAAACGTAGGAAAATTTTCAGCTTCATTTGGGACCTCCACACAAAACTCACTTAGACGCACCGTTTTTGAGTTACGCTGCTCCAAAGCCGACCTACGCCTCCCATTGACTTCCATTATAATGGAAAAAAATTCGTCCCTTTCTTTCCAGTGTTTTAAACTCGCCAGCGTTTAAATTCTTTTCACAGTAGGATGAAATAAATACATTTCTGAGTTCCTCAAAGCCTTGTGGTTTTCACTGTGGGGAAAATTATTTTGATATCTCCTACGGTTTCCTCTCAGTGGACAGTTGTTCGGGGAGTGTGCACTGAGACCATTCAATCCATATATGTCTGTGTTAACTGCCATTTTAGAAGACAGAGAAACAGGCAGGTTCCGTTGCCTAGCAACACTCAACGAGGCAGCTGCTGGAATTTGGTCAGCTGTGTGTCACGCACACACATTCCTCATACTGTAACGGTATATCAGAGCATGTGGATGATGAACTGAATCCTCCACAGGTTTTCGTAGTTTATAACAGACATGAGTGATTCGAGGCCGTCTGTCAGTGTCCATATACTGAAATATTGAGAGATTTTGTAACAGAACGATGAAATTCTGTAAGTAAAATAGATTGATACTGCATTTTTTCAAATATCAATTTGATATCAGCATATGAAAATATTGTGATATTTCAGTGTTTCCCATCCGTATTTATCAAAGTGTTGGAAACAGACAACAAAACTGCTATTTGCATTGACAGCTCATTTTATTCAGCTTTAACATCGGTATCAATATTGGTTATCGGCCACATGAGTTTTAAAATATTGGCACATCGGCCAAAATTCTAATATTGTGCATCCTTACCTAGATCCTCCAACTCTCAGAAATTAATCTGTTTATTAAATGAAATACTAAGAATGAAGTATTTTCATTTAGCAAACAAACAAGTACATCAGAGTTCCTGCACTCCTCTCGTACACGACTACAACGCTCCAACGAGGACAGCTGCCAGGGAGCCGGCGCTGATTTGCAGCAAATCCATTTCTGGCTGGCACTGAATGCAGCTGCTGCTGTGACACAAATTAAACTACAATGCATCTTTGGATCAAAGCAATTAAAGTGTCAGAGCTCTGAGATGCAGAAACAAAAGGGGACATCCAATCCATTAGGGTTGCATTATGAGCTGAGCTCCAGCATCCTCGGCGTGCCGTGTTTAAAACAATGCTGACACACTGAAGCCTCGCTGTGTCACATCTGTCTTTATTTAAAGCAGATGGCAGAGAAACCTGAAGTCCTGGGGAGCCTCCTCTGACCATGTTCCCCTTGTTTTTTAGCTAAAATCTAGAGAGAAGTGGGTGAAGCAGAGCTGGAGTGATAACATCATCCCCTCCTGCTGAGGGATTATTACTGGATCTTACATGGATCAGAGTTCTTCATCTGCTCTCTGAATGAAGACTGTCACTAAACAAAAGCAGCTCGGGGACAGATGTCTGTAACAGACGGAGGCCTCAGTGGAAATGTAATCGGACAGAACAATGATGTTATTAAACCTGATAGAATAAAGAAGGTGTGAAGATGCTGGAACAGAACACTTCCTTATAGGAAACTGATGATGAAGATGAAGGACCAAAATGCTATCATCAAAACAAAGATGAATGAATAAATCTGCATGTATGAATTTAGATTTTCATTCACTTCTGCTTCCTTCTTGTATTTCTGCACACACACAGTGAGCTGAATTCACCTGTCCGTGGCTCCAGCTCACGTCGCCCCGCCCCTTCACGCAGCTCTCCAGACGGATGGGACTCCCAGACACGAAGTGTTTGCTCTCCATACACAAGCTGCTGCCGACGTTCCGGATCTGCAAGACATACATGGAGACCAGAACGTCACGAACACCGCAAGGACTTCAGGAGGTGCTGCAACCGAGTCCTGCCAGGGGGACAAAACGGTCTGTTCTGGTGGAACCACGCTTTCACTTCGGTCTTCTCAAATCAGAACCTTTAATCCCAGTCAGCATCTAGAACCTCTAATCTCAGTCAGCATCAGAACCTTTAATCTCAGTCAGCATCAGAACCTTTAATCCCAGTCAGCATCTAGAACCTCTAATCTCAGTCAGCATCAGAACCTTTAATCTCAGTCAGCATCAGAACCTTTAATCTCAGTCAACATCAGAACCTTTAATCCCAGTCAGCATCAGAACCTTTAATCCCAGTCAGCATCAGAACCTTTAATCCCAGTCAGCATCAGAACCTTTAATCCCAGTCAGCATCAGAACCTTTAATCTCAGTCAGCATCAGAACCTTTAATCTCAGTCAACATCAGAACCTTTAATCCCAGTCAGCATCAGAACCTTTAATCTCAGTCAGCATCAGAACCTTTAATCTCAGTCAACATCAGAACCTTTAATCCCAGTCAGCATCAGAACCTTTAATCTCAGTCAGCATCAGAACCTTTAATCCCAGTCAGCATCAGAACCTTTAATCCCAGTCAGCATCAGAACCTTTAATCTCAGTCAGCATCAGAACCTTTAATTTCAGTCAGCATCAGAACCTTTAATCCCAGTCAGCATCAGAACCTTTAATCCCAGTCAGCATCAGAACCTTTAATCTCAGTCAGCATCAGAACCTTTAATCTCAGTCAGCATCAGAACCTTTAATCCCAGTCAGCATCTAGAACCTTTAATCCCAGTCAGCATCTAGAACCTTTAATCCCAGTCAGCATCTAGAAGCTTTAATCTCAGTCGGCATCAGAACCTTTAATCTCAGTCAGCATCAGAACCTTTAATCCCAGTCAGGATCAGAACCTTTAATTCCAGTCAGCATCAGAACCTTTAATCCCAGTCAGCATCAGAACCTTTGATCCCAGTCAGCATCAGAACCTTTAATCCCAGTCAGCATCTAGAACCTTTAATCCCAGTCAGCATCAGAACCTTTAATCCCAGTCAGCATCAGAACCTTTAATCCCAGTCAGCATCAGAACCTTTAATCCCAGTCAGCATCTGAAGCTTTAATCTTAGTCAGCATCAGAACCTTTAATCCCAGTCAGCATCTAGAACCTTTAATCCCAGTCAGCATCAGAACGTTTAATCCCAGTCAGCATCAGAACCTTTAATCCCAGTCAGCATCAGAACCTTTAATCCCAGTCAGCATCAGAACCTTTAATCCCAGTCATCATCAGAACCTTTAATCCCAGTCAGCATCAGAACCTTTCATCCCAGTCAGCATCAGAACCTTTAATCCCAGTCATCATCAGAACCTTTAATCCCAGTCAGCATCAGAACCTTTAATCCCAATCAGCATCAGAACCTTTAATCTCAGTCAGCATCAGAACCTTTAATCCCAATCAGCATCAGAACCTTTAATCTCAGTCAGCATCAGAACCTTTAATCCCAGTCAGGATCAGAACCTTTAATTCCAGTCAGCATCAGAACCTTTAATCCCAGTCAGCATCAGAACCTTTAATCTCAGTCAGCATCAGAACCTTTAATCCCAGTCAGCATCAGAACCTTTAATCTCAGTCAGCATCAGAACCTTTAATCTCAGTCAGCATCAGAACCTTTAATCTCAGTCAGCATCAAGAACCTTTAATCTCAGTCAGCATCAGAACCTTTAATCCCAGTCAGCATCTAGAACCTTTAATCCCAGTCAGCATCTAGAAGCTTTAATCCCAGTCAGCATCTAGAAGCTTTAATCTCAGTCGGCATCAGAACCTTTAATCTCAGTCAGCATCAGAACCTTTAATCCCAGTCAGGATCAGAACCTTTAATTCCAGTCAGCATCAGAACCTTTAATCCCAGTCAGCATCAGAACCTTTGATCCCAGTCAGCATCTAGAACCCTCTAATCTCAGTCAGCATCAGAACCTTTAATCTCAGTCAGCATCAGAACCTTTAATCCCAGTCAGCATCTAGAACCTCTAATCTCAGTCAGCATCAGAACCTTTAATCTCAGTCAGCATCAGAACCTTTAATCTCAGTCAACATCAGAACCTTTAATCCCAGTCAGCATCAGAACCTTTAATCTCAGTCAGCATCAGAACCTTTAATCCCAGTCAGCATCAGAACCTTTAATCCCAGTCAGCATCAGAACCTTTAATCTCAGTCAGCATCAGAACCTTTAATCTCAGTCAGCATCAGAACCTTTAATCCCAGTCAGCATCTAGAACCTTTAATCCCAGTCAGCATCAGAACCTTTAATCCCAGTCAGCATCAGAACCTTTAATCCCAGTCAGCATCTAGAACCTTTAATCCCAGTCAGCATCTAGAAGCTTTAATCTCAGTCGGCATCAGAACCTTTAATCTCAGTCAGCATCAGAACCTTTAATCCCAGTCAGGATCAGAACCTTTAATCCCAGTCAGCATCTAGAAGCTTTAATCTCAGTCGGCATCAGAACCTTTAATCTCAGTCGGCATCAGAACCTTTAATCCCAGTCAGCATCAGAACCTTTAATCTCAGTCAGCATCAGAACCTTTAATCTCAGTCAGCATCAGAACCTTTAATCCCAGTCAGCATCAGAACCTTTGATCCCAGTCAGCATCAGAACCTTTAATCCCAGTCAGCATCTAGAACCTTTAATCCCAGTCAGCATCAGAACCTTTAATCCCAGTCAGCATCAGAACCTTTAATCCCAGTCAGCATCAGAACCTTTAATCCCAGTCAGCATCAGAACCTTTAATCCCAGTCAGCATCTGAAGCTTTAATCTTAGTCAGCATCAGAACCTTTAATCCCAGTCAGCATCTAGAACCTTTAATCCCAGTCAGCATCAGAACGTTTAATCCCAGTCAGCATCAGAACCTTTAATCCCAGTCAGCATCAGAACCTTTAATCCCAGTCATCATCAGAACCTTTAATCCCAGTCAGCATCAGAACCTTTAATCCCAGTCAGCATCAGAACCTTTAATCCCAGTCAGCATCAGAACCTTTAATCCCAGTCAGCATCAGAACCTTTAATCCCAATCAGCATCAGAACCTTTAATCTCAGTCAGCATCAGAGCATTTAATCCCAATCAGCATCAGAACCTTTAATCTCAGTCAGCATCAGAGCATTTAATCCCAGTCAGGATCAGAACCTTTAATTCAGTCAGCATCAGAACCTTTAATCCCAGTCAGCATCAGAACCTTTAATCTCAGTCAGCATCAGAACCTTTAATCCCAGTCAGCATCAGAACCTTTAATCTCAGTCAGCATCAGAACCTTTAATCCCAGTCAGCATCAGAACCTTTAATCTCAGTCAGCATCAGACCTTTAATCTCAGTCAGCATCAGAACCTTTAATCCAGTCAGCATCTAGAATTTATGGTTTGGGTTGGGTTGGGTTTGGGTTTGGTGTTTCGGGTTTGGGTTTCGGGTTTGGGTTTGGGTTTCGGGTTTGGGTTTGGGTTTTGTGGTTTGGCGGTGACTTGGTGTTTGTGTTTGGGTTTGTGCTTTGGGCTTGGTTTGGGTTTGGGTTTCGGGGGGCAGACCTTAATCCCAGTCATCATCAGGAACCTTAATCCCAGTCAGCATCAGAACCTTAATCCCAGTCAGCATCAGAACCTTAATCCCATCATCATAGAACCTAATCAGTCAGCATAGACCTTAATCCCAATAGCATCAGAACCTTAATCTCAGTCACATCAGAACCTTAATCCCAATAGCATAGAGCAACACTAATCTATCAGCATAGAACCTAATCCAGTCAGGATCAGAACCTTTAATTCAGTCAGCATCAGAACCTTTAATCCCAGTCAGCATCAGAACCTTAATCTCAGTCAGCATCAAAGGGCCTTTAATCCCAGTCAGCATCAGAACCTTTAATCTCAGTCAGCATCAGAACCTTTAATCCCAGTCAGCATCAGAACCTTTAATCTCAGTCAGCTTTAGAACCTTTAATCCCAGTCAGCATTAGAACCTTTAATCCCAGTCAGCATCTAGAACCTTTAATCCCAGTCAGCATCTAGAACCTTTAATCCAAGTCAGCATCTAGAAGCTTTAATCTCAGTCGGCATCAGAACCTTTAATCTCAGTCAGCATCAGAACCTTTAATCCCAGTCAGGATCAGAACCTTTAATTCCAGTCAGCATCAGAACCTTTAATCCCAGTCAGCATCAGAACCTTTAATCCCAGTCAGCATCAGAACCTTTAATCCCAGTCAGCATCTAGAACCTTTAATCCCAGTCAGCATCAGAACCTTTAATCCCAGTCAGCATCAGAACCTTTAATCCCAGTCAGCATCAGAACCTTTAATCCCAGTCAGCATCAGAACCTTTAATCCCAGTCAGCATCTGAAGCTTTAATCTTAGTCAGCATCTAGAACCTTTAATCCCAGTCAGCATCAGAACGTTTAATCCCAGTCAGCATCAGAACCTTTAATCTCAGTCAGCATCAGAACCTTTAATCCCAATCAGCATCAGAACCTTTAATCTCAGTCAGCATCAGAACCTTTAATCCCAATCAGCATCAGAACCTTTAATCCCAATCAGCATCAGAACCTTTAATCCCAGTCAGCATCAGAACCTTTTGAAGTACTGTATTCTATAGAAACTGTAGCGTGATCTGAGATTATTATGCTACTGTAATAGTCTTTTTCTCATCAGGATATGAGGTCCTAGAAATCAAAAAGAAGTCTAGTCGAGAAAATGTTTTATGAGTGGCTTTGAACTAGCAGGAGAATTCTCACTGGGAATCTGTTAATGCCATTCAGCATCAGAACCTTTAATCCCAGTCAGCATCTAGAACCTTTAATCCCAGTCAGCATCAGAACCTTTAATCCCAGTCAGCATCAGAACCTTTAATCCCAGTCATCATCAGAACCTTTAATCCCAGTCAGCATCAGAACCTTTAATCCCAGTCATCATCAGAACCTTTAATCCCAGTCAGCATCAGAACCTTTAATCCCAGTCATCATCAGAACCTTTAATCCCAGTCAGCATCAGAACCTTTAATCCCAGTCAGCATCAGAACCTTTAATCCCAATCAGCATCAGAACCTTTAAGCCCAGTCAGCATCTAGAACCTTTAATCCCAGTCAGCATGTAGAAGCTTTAATCTCAGTCAGCATCAGAACCTTTAATCTCAGTCAGCATCAGAACCTCTAATCCCAGTCAGCATCTAGAACCTCTAATCTCAGTCAGCATCAGAACCTTTAATCTCATTCAGCATCAGAACCTTTAATCCCAGTCAGCATCTGAAGCTTTAATCTCATTCAGCATCAGAACCTTTAATCCCAGTCAGCATCTAGAACCTTTAATCTCAGTCAGCATCAGAACCTTTAATCCCAGTCAGCATCAGAACCTCTAATCCCAGTCAGCATCAGAACCTTTAATCCCAGTCAGCATCAGAACCTTTAATCCCAGTCAGCATCAGAACCTTTAATCCCAGTCATCATCAGAACCTTTAATCCCAGTCAGCATCAGAACCTTTAATCCCAGTCAGCATCAGAACCTTTAATCCCAGTCAGCATCAGAACCTTTAATCCCAGTCATCATCAGAACCTTTAATCCCAGTCAGCATCAGAACCTTTAATCCCAGTCATCATCAGAACCTTTAATCCCAGTCAGCATCAGAACCTTTAATCTCAGTCAGCATCAGAACCTTTAATCCCAGTCAGCATCTAGAATCTTTAATCCCAGTCAGCATCAGAACTTTTAATCCCAGTCAGCATTAGGGATGGGCGATATGGACCAAAAAATGTATCACGATAATTTCTCTTATTTATCACGGTAACGATAAATGACGATAAAAACTATCAGCAAAATATTTTGTATTATAAATTTGTCACTAAATTCTGTCTTGAAAGCCCTACAAAATACCAGAAGCCACTAAACTATATCATTAAGTTCAAGTAGTGCACCTGTACTGCAAAACTGTAGTGACACCAATCAAACAAGTCTGAAATATGAGAGACCAAATGCCACATTTATTCAAACGATGCAAACAGCAAAAATAACTTTGCTTATTAAAAAAACCAAAGTAAAACACAACCTGATAAATTGTCATCTCACGATAAAAACGATAAATTCAAATTGTTATTGTGAGGAATTTCTTTGGCGATATATCGCACACGATAAAATATCGCCCATCCCTAGTCAGCATCAGAACTTTTAATCCCAGTCACTCAGCATCAGAACTTTTAATCCCAGTCAGCATCAGAACCAGGTTTAAGCATGAAGTGAAATAACAGTCCTGCACCTCTCCCCACGCAGCAGCAGGGGGCTCCACTGGGGGGTAATGTTTGGGCAAATCCCACGCCACCTCGTTCATGAACCACTTGAAGCTCTTGCAGTTGAGTCGGCTCCTCAGCTCCTTCTGCACAGTCATATCTCCCGCTGACAGGTGGCGGTACTCGGGCCGCCGTTGGTAGATGTACTCGGCGTACTCGTCCATCCAAACCTCCGCCACCCGCTTCAGGTTCTGTAATCACAACACGTTCACACCTCTTACATCACAGCTGACAGATTTCAGTCACCTTGGTTCAGAGCAGAAATATGTTCCATCATGACAACCGTCCTGCTTTCTGACCTCGTAATCAGCTTTATTCGTCCTCCCCGCAGCAACTAATCCACTAAAACAAAGGGCTGTTTTTTCATTGAAATAATCCTTTAATGTCTTCTGGAGCGCTCACATATAAGCGCAG
This sequence comes from Atherinomorus stipes, assembly GCA_023101725.1. NCBI lineage: Eukaryota > Metazoa > Chordata > Actinopteri > Atheriniformes > Atherinidae > Atherinomorus > Atherinomorus stipes. The sequence continues at coordinate 25,586 of JALJCO010006878.1, forward strand.
ATTTTCCTAATGAGGTGCTCCTGAGTTAAACGTCCCCCTTCAGCCTGTTTGTGGGTGAAGCATAAACGTCCTTACGACCTCTCTTTCAGAAACGTCGCGTCTCAGAGTTCAGTTTTTTAATTCAAGTATGAGTCTTTTCAAAGATCCAGTTCCCTGAGAAGAGTCGACTCTTATGGCTACCACGATTCATTTACTTTCCACACATCTTCCATTCTGACCTCATGTTGTCATGAATAGTGTGTGAGATGGTAGGAATTTTAGTTTTATAGTTTATTTTGTCCCAAATGACAAAAACAACATTCCTGTCTAACATCTGAATCAAAAGACTGATGAACAAGTCAATCAATCAATAAATTTCATTCTTATAATGTGATTAATTTTGATACTGTTTTAGCACTTGAAAATAAAAAGGAATAAAAAAATAGAAAAATCTAATTTCTCTTGAAAATAAATGGTTTTGATAAAAAAAGGCTGTTTTCTCAGATTTTTTTGTTGAATTTTTTTTTTTAATTACCAATATTCAAATAACTCACCAGCCAATAAAGATAGAAAAACATGTTTACTTTTGTTTGAAAGTTTAGGTTCTGCTCCTTCCTTTGATACATGCAGTGTTAGCATACTCCAAACAACATTTTCAGTGGGCCTTCAAAGATTCGTGAATGTGATCAAAAACAGTGGTGCTGGCAGGAACTTCTTCTCAAATCTCTGGCAGGGAAAGAGTTAAGATGTTGCACTCCGCTGCAGCCTGTGCAGCTCCCTCTGGCATCGGGCATCCTCAAGTACTGGATGTGGGGGTGTTTTTCAGGAGCTGGACTTGGCCCCTTATTTCCAGTGAAAGGAACTCTGGGTCGGGTTACATGGACACTTTTGTCACGATTAAAACGTTCTCAAGTCCAGACAAGGGATTAGATCCGTATTTTTGCGCCACGTAACCGCGCCGAAAGGTTGGAAGAGGCTGGCTGCACTATTCTTTTTTTTTTTTTTTTTTCTTTTACTTGTCCTGTCCAGCATCGAAGCAAGCAGAATGGAAATCTGATTGCTTTATTTTGTTGAACAGTTTTCTTTACCAAGCGGAGCTTTATGAACATAAGGCTCCACTTGATATCATGTTTATTCATTTTATTTCTTTAATTAAACATTTGTCTATTACACCATTCCATTTCATACTGCTGGGCGTGACAAGGGAGAAATGAAAGTTAACAGAGGTAATGATAGAAAGTGGAACAGAGAGAAAGGAGTAAGGAAGAGGAAGAGAGAGAGGAGAGAAAACATGAATCCACTTCCACAGTTCACTGGTACATCTGTACCGCGATCCCTAAACAACCAAGGTCTCTGTTGGAAAACAAAACAAGCAATCCCCTACAGGAGGACCTGCAGGTGGCTTAAATATCCTCAGATCATACAAACACATGCAGAACTACGCAGAGAAGAGGTAAAACCTAGTCATTGCAATGGGAAGTAGAGAAGAGGTACAACCTAGTCATCGCAATGGGAAGTAGAGAAGAGGTACAACCTAGTCATCGCAATGGGAAGCAGTGTCACAGCATCAACATGCATAATAAAGGGTCTCCGTGGTGATACAGTCATGCAGATGCAGCCTCGTCTCTGCAAGGAGGAGGAAGCCCGCAAGGCTCATGACCCAGGCCCCCAGCAGCCACCCAGAGGCCCAGATCCCAGCTACCCCCCCCCCAAAGAGCGCACATGCATCCCCCGAAGGGCGGCAAAAGGCGGCCCCAGCCGGAGCCCCCCACGGTCTGGGGGCCCAGGCCCCAGCGGACCAAGACCAGCAGCCACCGACCCCACCAGGCGCCGGGCGCCCCCGGGGCAGTGACGGCGCCGGGCGCCCCCAGGGCAGAGACGGCGCCGGGCCCAGGGCCCAAGCGCCCAGGAGCAGCCACCCCCCCCCCCCCCCGACCCGGGCGGCCCAACTGAAACCCAGGAGGACCGGACCCCCCAGACGACACCCCCCCCCCAGGGCAAGCCAGCCCCCATCCCAACGTCCCTGCCCCACACACCTGACACCAGGTCGTGAGGACCGGCCAAAACCAGAGGAGGCACGTCCCGCTGGCCCGCCCCCCAGCGCCAAGCCGGGTCCCCCGGCCCCAAAGGCAGGGGCCACCCCCGAGCACCGGGGCCCAGGACCCCCCGCCCCGGGACGGCCCGGCCACCCAGCGGGCTGGATTCAGCCCCGCTCCAGCGCCGAGGCAGCCCAGACCCCCCCCCCAAGTCAACCGCCAGGGATCCAAAACCGCCAAGCACTAGTTGGTTTGAGGAAACCCATGAGACTGTGCCCTCTGAATGCTTCAGCATACCAAGACATTCTGGACAATTCCATGTCCCAACTTTGTGGGACCAGTTTGGAGCTGGCCCCTTCCTCTTCCAACATGACTGTACACCACAAAGCAGGTCCATGAAGACCTGTATGCAGAGTCTGGTGTGAAGGAACTGGACTGGCCTGCACAGAGTCCTGACCTCAACCCCATAGAACAGCTTTGGGATGAATCAGAGCGGAGACTGAGAGCCAGGCCTTCTGGTCCAACATCAGTGTGACCTCACAAATGTGCTTCTGGAAGATGGTCAAAGATTCCCAGAAACACTCTAAACCTTGTGGACAGCCTTCCCAGAAGATGAAGCTGTTCTAGCTGCAAAGGTGGACCAACGTCATCCTGAACCCGACGGATCAGGAATGGATGTTACTGTTACTGAAGCTCAGATGTTACTGAGGCGATACTTTTGGCAGTGTAGTGTACTTGTCATTTTAAACAAGAAGCCTATAGCAGAAATTATTCTCCAAGAGGAAGCTCAGGCAGACGTGGTGCAAAACCACCAGGTGAGCTTTTGTTGGGTTTTTTTGGATGATGATGTGTGTACAACCTCTCAGGCGATTGGATTGCCTATTGGCGATTGACAGCGGCCATGATTGAATGATCTGAAGACAGGCTGATTTCACATCCCTAGAACTTGGTTCTTATTCCTGAGGGGCAGAACAAGAGCAATGTTCTCCGTTCCTACAGAGTACGTGACAAGCTTCTACAGTTGTGTGAAAGCAAACCAAACAACCTTGGGGCTTGTGGATCATATAGTCTGAGAACTGATTCAGAGATCCAGAGGAGAGACTACTGTGGTGCGTTCATGGTCCCTGAATGTGTGCTGTGTTGCTGTAGGAGGAAATCTGCTTCAGTCTCCAGGTAGCCTGTGTGTTTGCTGCGTTTCAGGACATCACTTCTTCAGTAAATCAGACCGCTCCATCTTTTCTGTATCCTTCCATCCTCCATGTTTTGGCTGATGTAACATGACAAAATGATCAAAGCCTCTCAGTGAAAAGGAGGCCAGTCGTCCTCTAGGAGCCGTCATCAGGCCCCCCAGCTAAGCCACAGAAAAATACAAGCAACCTGTCAGTAGGTATGACAGCAGATAGACTGTCATGCCTACCTATCTTTCATATTTTACTATTTAGATGTAAAGCCAGATGAGGTCTGCCTGGGTTCTTCCTTCAGATCTGGAGCACTGACTGAGCCAGACAGAGGGAAGGAACAGGACGTGACTGCAGCTGTGTGCAGAACCCGCTGACAGCAGCACCGACAGCTTCAGCAGGTCCACATGTGGACACCCACCAACCAGGCAAACAAGGGGTGGAAACTCTATTTGTAGGTCAAAATGAGGTCAAAAATCTACATCACCTTCAGTTGAACATGCTGCATCAAATGTGATTTATTTGAGTTATTTCAGTATTGTTTTGTTTTCAGTCCTCGTAGCTCCTTTGTTCTCAATATTTTCTAATAGAGGCAGATGATTTTACAGTAAGTGAAGGAAGCACACACAGTTTAACCATATATCAGTGTTTCCCCTACTGTTCTACAGACCAAGGAGACCTGCTGCCAGGCAAAGGAGACCTGCTACCAGACCAAGGAGACCTGCTACCAGGCAAAGGAGACCTGCTACCAGACCAAGGAGACCTGCTACCAGGCAAAGGAGACCTGCTACCAGACCAAGGAGACCTGCTGCCAGACCAAGGAGACCTGCTGCCAGGCAAAGGAAACCTGCTACCAGGCAAAGGAGACCTGCTACCAGACCAAGGAGACCTGCTACCAGACCAAGGAGACCTGCTGCCAGACCAAGGAGACCTGCTGCCAGACCAAGGAGACCTGCTACCAGGCAAAGGAGACCTGCTGCCAGACCAAGGAGACCTGCTACCAGGCAAAGGAGACCTGCTGCCAGACCAAGGAGACCTGCTACCAGACCAAGGAGACCTGCTACCAGACCAAGGAGACCTGCTGCCAGACCAAGGAGACCTGCTGCCAGACCAAGGAGACCTGCTACCAGGCAAAGGAGACCTGCTGCCAGACCAAGGAGACCTGCTACCAGGCAAAGGAGACCTGCTGCCAGACCAAGGAGACCTGCTACCAGACCAAGGAGACCTGCTACCAGGCAAAGGAGACCTGCTGCCA
>JALJCO010006879.1:0-50337 GCA_023101725.1 Atherinomorus stipes
TGAAGTGATACTGAACAAAAAGCTGGATCACGATCATGCCGCCATGTGAAGGGCCGAACTTTATAATAAAACACACTCTTGTTCGTCGCCGGTGGGGCACAACACCGGCACTTCACAGTATGCTAGCATTAGCCAGCTAGCGTTTACTGACGTGCTTAACATAGTGTGTCTTAAAACACACAAACATCTGAAAATCGGGTCTGTAACTCCCTGTTTCCAGTGGAACAACTGGGGACTGCCAAGAAACGAGACGCTTTCAGATGCTTGTGTGTTTTCAGCCGCACAAAGTTAGGCACGTTATCGAGCTGGCTAATGCTAACCTGCCAACTTGACTGTATAGCCTGCCGGCCACAAACAAACGTGTGTCGTTTTATTATAAAGTTCGGGCTCCTTCACCGCGGTTAATCGGTCGTTTTAATCCAATTTCTTCCTCAGCACGGTCACTTAGTCTGGAATGAAAACTTGGCATTGGCGTTTATCCGATTTTACAAAGTTTAACAGAGTAGTAGCTGGCGGGACTTTTTGTTAGCAGGTTAGTATTAGCAGCTTCGATAACGTGCCTAACTTTGTGCGAATGAAAACACACAAGCATCTGAAAGCCGCCTCCTTTCTGGCAGTCCCCAGTTGTTCCACTGGAAACGGGAGGGCATGACCCGATTTTAAGATGTATGTGTGTTTTAAGACGCACAATGTTAAGCACGTCAGTAAACCCTAGCTGGCTAATGCTAGCATGCTGTGAAGTGCCGGAGTAGCCCCACCGGCGACAAACAAACGTGTGTTTTATGATAAAGTTTTGCCCTTCACCGCGGCGAATCGATCGCTTGATCCAGCTTTTGATCCAGTATCACTTCAGTCTAGAATGAAAACTTAAGCATGTTTGGAGTTTATCCGATTTGAACAGTATAACAGAGCATGAACGGCTGTCGTTAACATGGCCCGGAAGAGGAAGTGTCCAAAATCCGAGAACTTCCGGTAAGCGTGATAATCCCCTATATTCTGCATCCTTATTTCCGTCATACATCACATTTACCTTGTTAGTGAGAAGAAGGCCAACTGTGGGTCCGTTTCATTCTGAGACTGGATTCCAGCTCCCTCCAGTTGTGTGGGGGGCCACACACAAAAAGAGAGAGAAAAAAAAAAAAGCTGCTCAGTTGTTTACTTCCGTCTTACTCCGGTGCCGCCGGTGTTGTGCCTACAAACGCCCCCCTACCGTGGGGGACCGGTCAGACTCCAGTTTGGTTCTCTTCGTCTCACAAGACCAAACTTTTCTTCCTCATCTTACTGGAGTCTGAGTTGGGGTTTGAGGGAGCGTGTTCTCCATCTTTTAGCAGCAATTAGTGTTGTCTCAACATGCATGGACCTGCAGTGCACAACACCGGCAGGTGCAGCCAGACTAATGAGAACGTGCAGCTCGTCTCCCCACAAGCGCCCCCTTGAGGCTTCGTACCCTAATATCTCACATTGAGCATTCAGAAACAGTATCAGAGACCACCGCAGTGAAGAGAGATCAGCTCATTCTGCTCATCAGGCAGTTGAAAGAGCATGTGAAGGAAAGAAAAGAATAGGATTGAACATTAAAACTTACTAAAGAGGATTTTTTCCTCTTTAGTGGCGGTTTGGGACCATTTTTGTCTTCACTGTTTCATTTTAAAACTTCTTAACGTTAGCTACAGGCTAGCAGCTAGCTGAGTGATTTCTTCTGCTTGTTTGTTGAACTCTGACAAATCAGCGCCACCAGGTGGGGGGAGGCTACATTGCAACTGAAAACATACGGTCCTCGCGGCCCACGTGTAAAAGGAAAGGTTTTTCGCAGCCCTCGATGTGGCGCTCCAGGCCCAAGCTTGGGCTACATTAGCCCCATGGTTAAGAATCACTGAAATGAATCATGAAAGGATTCTTTAAAAGCAAATTTATTAAGACTGCGTTTATTTTGTAAAAATACAAACTTCTAGTTTTTTTGGGGGGGGGGGGGGGGGGGGTTTATAGCAAAAAGGTTTATTGCTTTAAATTTTGAGAAATATGACTGGACTTAGAACCTCACAATGGTTGAAACAGATGTTGTCTAGCTTTACTTTGGAAAGGATAACATACATTGAGGAGTCAAAACAACATGTTTTTGAACAGATTTGGGGGCCCTTTATTGACTTTATTAAGGACTTGGATGTTTCTGATGACTTGACTAACTTTTAAAGCCCTTGCAGCTATAAACTGTCTAGAGACAATCACTTCCTCAATTTTAAAAGAGAAGTTATGTTGTTGAAAGTCCTGTTTTTTTTGTCTTGTGTTATCTGTGGGTTATTTTATTTTTGATAATGTTTTTCTTTATATTTGCTTTCTATATTTGTACAGAATATGTGATACTGAACTGCCTTTAAATACGAGTATAATTGAGAAGTGTATTATTCTGGAGGGAAAAAATGTAATAAAAATATTTATGAGGGAAAAAAATACAAACTTCATTTCTTTTTATCGCAGCAAATCCTTCTGGACGCCGAGGAGCGAGACCATCTGCTCCAGGAACTGCAGCAGAACCTGCAGAACAAACCCGAAGCCGTGATGGCCATCAAACACACGCTCTGATGGAGGCGAGTCGGGCCGGCACGCCACGCCGACCACATGCACATTCTGCACCAAGATGAGGGGGGGCGCGGGACTTTGCACTTTCTGCACCACCATTTTACCTCCTGAACATATTTAATGTTTGTCGAGTCTATTTATGTTTAGCTCCCACAGTCAGGAGGTTTGTGTTTGTCAGGCTGAAGGAACGTTTCCATGGTTACTACTGAGCTCTCCGGAGTGGATCAGGAATTTCAGATTCGGAGAGCTGAACAGCTTTGTTGTTATCAATGTGGATGAGAGGATTTTAAAACAAACTTTTCCCAGCTGAGTGTTTCATACTTGATCTGCAGATTAAGTATCTGTTGTGTCACAGTTGTGACTTGTGAGGTGTTGAGTATGGATGGTGTCCTTCACAGGAGGGGGTACGATGTTGCTTTAATACTCCAGGTTTGCTTGTTAGAAGTAAAGTTTTCTTTTTCTTGAAAGTGTCCGCACATGTTTAAGATTCAACTCGTGACCAAAGTTTGTGGGCTAGTTTTCTGTTTTAACTGCTTCAGTTTTCTGCTTTTTATATGTCTCCTCTTTCCTTTTAGTCTGGAAAGTTTTCTCTTATTTTCAGCGTTTACGTGTCTCGTTGTTCTGGGAATTCTTGCTGGAAACATTTTCTCTCATTTTTAACTCAAGAATTAAAATCGATGATTCAGAACACCTGTCTTCTGTTTTTTCGGACATCAGGACAGGACGTGTACAACTGTGTGCACCACATGCAAACTGTCGGAAGTTTTATAAATATTTTTAAAAAGGCTTGTTTTAACAGGACAATGTAGACAGAAACTATTTCCAGCGTCTTTTCTGACCAGCTTTGTTGTACTAAGAAAAAAGAAACTGCAAATCTGCTGCTCAGGAAGAGTTGGATAGTTGCGTTTCCATAAACTTCCCTTTAATGAGGCTTTTTAATGAACTGATTGTTCTGGATTCCTGCTGAATCAAAGGTTTCAGCTGCGATTGTTTCATTTATAATGCAAACCATGACACTACCACCACCGTGTTTCACAGAAGGAATAAGGTTTTTATGTTTGATTGCAGTGTCCTCCTTCCTCCAGACATCTCAGTTAAACTAGCAAGCTCCATTTTTATAGAGACGGCGTTCAACCTTATTTATTTAAAAAACAAAACAAACAAAAAAAAAACTTGACAGGGATACCAGTAGGGATGGGTACCGTTAAGGTTTTATCGATACTACTACTGTTATCGGTACTCCCTATCGGTCCAGTACTTTTTCAGTACTCTTATCGGTACTTAAAAAAAAAAAAAAAAAAAAAGATTAAAACTAAAAGAAAAAGCAAATTATGAACATTGTTGGTTTATATTAAAACTAAAATAAATAAAAACTTCAAAAAATAACTTTAAAAATAAAAACACTTTAAATAACTTACAAACTAACACAATGTTTATTTTAAAGTTTAAGGTATTCAAATAAAAATAAACATAACATGCAAGTAAGAACCAAAGTTACATTGAAGTGAATTAAAGATAAAGTGCAAAACAAACCCTGAGAACATTGAGAACAATACAATATCATCCTTTCCATTTTGGGGCTTCAGCCTCTCCTCGTTGCCATCAGGCTAAAGTCAGGGACAGTACAACAAATCAGTTATCATCATCATTCTTAGAAAAAAATCAGTAACCGTATACACGCCATTTTTTCCTCCTCTCTTTCATGTCTCCTGGACCCAACCATTGGCGCTACGGGCCCACTCTGTGAGACCGCTGATGGATCAGCAAGCGTGTTAACAAGGCAGTAAATGGATTCCTCCAGTTGAATTGTTTTCTTTTAAATACAGAATAACCTCTAAATGAGATGTCAGTATTGTTCCTGTACCTGCTCGTAATTAGTGGGCTATTAATTTCTAAAGCTGTGGAAACGTCACACGATTGCAGCCGTCATACTTGCTGACACAGCAGTGAAAGAGCCTCAGTTTCACCACTTCAGATCGAAATGAATAAATAGATGGAGGAAACACGCAAGAGCTGTTTCAATCAGAAAAGGAAACGTTATCTAGACTGAATAGACCCTTTTCGTGATTTATGCATACATCACTCGTGTATGCTCACAACTGCCGCTGAAGGATGCCGGACTCTTTGGATTTCTGACTGCTTTAATGGACGAGGGAGAGCTCTCCTAGATGGGGAATAAGATACTGGTTTCCCATGAAGAAACACCAGCGATCGGCCTGGATTTGTACATCACCGTGTTAAACTGGACTCCTTCACTGCAACTCCCGCTCTGCAGCCTCCTGCTGGCGTATCAAAAAGACGTGAAATATACCGGTAATCTTTTTGTGGAAGGACGAGGAGAGACAACTGCTCCGGTAAGAGGTAACACAGTCAGTCTTCAGTAAATTATGAAGGTAAGCACCGGTGTTCTGTCAGTTTAACCTACAATGTCAGATTGGCACCATGTAGCTCGTGTTTAACTGCGGTAGGCAAGCTAGCGGTATCGTCCGGGTCACAGTTCTGAAGCACTAGAAAAGGAAAAAACCTTTAAACGCCCACCATACTGCTAACGGGGAACTTTCAGCTGGCGGTGGACATTTCCCTCCCTCTCTCTTTTTTTAAAGGGACTAGAGGCAGGAATTTTTTTATACTAATGGGTGATGAAGTGCTAAATACCAAAAAAAACGTTTCCACCCACGTCTTTCTCCGTCGCCTTGAACAGGCTGTGTGCTGCAAAATGCGCTGCAATTTGGTGTCTGAATTTCCCGCGCTGCCCTGCGGACGTGACGTCAAATGAAGCTACATCCGCAGTTCTGATACAGGAAGAAGACGGTCGCGGTAAATTCAAACACTATGCGATAGTTATGGATTCTTCTGCCGTCAGCAAACGATCCAGATCAACTGAAAGACACTAAAAAATCGTAACTACGAAGAAAAAGGTGAGTAAACAACATTATAGCTTCAGTTTGTGCTCCCGTGACGGCTTGGCTCGTGGCTGCAGTTACCTGAAGCGCTACTCGCAGGTTTCGTTTCTTAATCTTGCCTTTAACGGTTAAAGCAGTCAGGAATGAAAAAAGTGTCCGGCATCGTTGTAATTAAGCCCGTAAAGACCAGAGCGGGTGTTGTGGTAAAAGCGGTGACACCACTGGCCACCCCAACACTTTTTTTTTTGTTATACTAGTAAGATCCCAGAGGGGAAATTAGGGCTCTGCATTTTACCCATCTCTGTACAGGAGTACCAGAGAGCAGTGGGCTGCTATTTAATGCGCCCGGGGAGCAGTTGGTGGGGTTAAGGACCTTGCTCAGGGGTCCACAGTGGTTCACCTAGGAATCGTGTCGGGGACTCGAACCCGGGTCCTCCGTGCCAGAGCCCACAGCGCTACCACTAGGCTACCCACTCCCCTAACTGCGAGCTTAGGTTAGGTTCAACCGGGCAGCCAGACCCCAAGCTGCTTCCAAACCACTTTTCCTTCTTATTTTAGACACAAAAGTTGAAATTCCCACCTTTAAAGCAGAACTCAGTAACTTTTCACCTCCATAAATGCTTTTCAGAATCTCCGTGGGGTGTTTGTCCCAGTTTTTCCACAGCTCTGGCGCTGTTAGCACAATGTAAACAGCGAATTTCTTCTTCCACTCTTGCATTATCGGTAGAGTATGTGCTGACTGCCGCGGCTTCCGCCATGTAAGGGCTGGAGGTAAATGAGACGTTTGTGTCACTCGTGCTGTAGTGGCTAAGTTGCTAGCCGTGAAGAACTCCCTGGTACTCCGGTGTAAGAGACGTCAGACGAACATTTATTTTGTTCCACAGGGCTGTCTTGTTACAGAAGTGATCCAAGGTTAAACCACAGCTAACAATGTCCGACGCTGGCTGATACTGCCTGATAAAACTTATAGTTAACGGCTACGGTACAAAACTGTTTTGCCTCCGTCTCTTCCGTTTACTCCCAGCGCACTGACCCGAAAAAAACAAACGCTGCAGAAAGTGTGTGAAGACCATATGCAGGTCTCTTAAAGAGGCAGCAAACCAATAATAGACTAATATTGGTCTAAATTAAACATTTCCCTAAAATGTGTCAATCAGCATAGCTTACTCAGATATCTACAAACCATAAATGAGAGTATTTAAATTAATCAGAATAACAGCAAATAATAATAATAATAATACTTAGTTACCGAAAACCGGCTCTTGGCTGAATAAAACTGAACTTATAAGTACAATAAAGATAAATATATGAGCCTTTTACAAATCAAAATACTATTAAGTGTGCATTGGCTCCTGTACGTAGTGTTGTGAACTCGCCTGGGCGTGCTTCGCGGAAGTAAGATGTAGTACTGTTTAGGCTATAGAAATATAAATAATGACAAAATTATGTGGTTTCCAATAAATTCTGGATGCTACCCACTCGGGACACTTGGATTACATTGGATGAGCAGTATGGAGGAATATTGCCAAGTGTCTGTGCACTTTAATGGAGCTTTTTATGTTGAGCACTGGTGAACTCCATTATATGAAAGTTGGGGGGAAAACAAAAAACTGTCTGATCTCCGGCTGCATTTGAGATATTAAAAAAGTGCTTCAGAGTCTTGCTCAGCATGACAGTATGTAGAAAATGAAGGTACATCATTCTGTGGGTGTACTATTCCTATAAGGTGCCATGACGTCAAATTTCACTTTTGGGGGTTTTGGGGGTATAATATGATCTGTTTGGCACTGACAACCTGATCTCACAAATATGCGTGACATGAGCACGAACAGTCTTAATCATGTGCATGTCAGTGACACGTAACTGTTTCAAATTACGTGCTGCTGACACGTAAAACTGTGCAATGTAAAATCAACAAGTCCTCTAAAAAAATCACACCCATATTAGGTCCTTTGTGCACAAAAATACGGACTATATTCCGTTTCTAATATTCACTCAGTTTATGTCTGCGATCCACAGTTCTTCTCATTTTGACGTAGCCTAAATCCTTTTAGGTTTTTTTGGCTGCATGTTGCCTGGAGAAACCAGGAATCAATCTCCCGAACTTCTGGATGACGAACACCTGCTCCGTGTCCTAGTCTATTCCTTGAGAGCTGCTGTCATACAACTGTTAGAGGCATTTCTTCCCCAACGTCATCTTGATTACTTCATGCGCTGTCATTCAGCTTTGCAGATGTAGGCTAAGTTTTACTGGGAGGTCTAGTGTGTTAAAACAATCCCCCACTGTAAAAAGTGACTTTTTTTTTTTTACCTTTGGAGAATTAACATATGCAGCAATGTCAACTACATGAACTAGTTTTTACTGCTATGTCATCACTTCTTTAAGTCTTGTTTTAAAGGTGGGGATAGTCTCTGACTGAGACTGTTAGGGAGCAACACGGAGAGCTGAGAAACTTGAGCAGCACAAAGAAAATGTCCGAGAAAGTGCCAGAAAAATCCTCTTGTGGTCCTCTGCCTCCAGCGATGGAAGATGCCGAAGAAAAGAGAGTCACGTCCTTGTGTTTGACTCAGATTGGATGCCTGACGCAGAAGTTGGAGGGGTACGCTTCATATCTGCTTCTATTTTGGGGGAAAAAGCTTCCATATAATATTTAAAGGTTGAATACGGAACATTTTTATTAAAAGCTATATTTAAAAAAAAAAAAAAAACAATACCTCCACAGGTCGTTTGGGGGGGGGGGGGGGGGGGGGGGGTACAGAATGAAAGTACAACATTTCCTAGAAAAATTATACTTATCCTAAAAATAATTATAAAATAAATTTTAATGGGTTCGATAATGGCATTACATTTACGTCTGTAAGCCAGTACACGCCGCCATAGCGGGTTGCCAAATACGATCTCTGTGTGGAAACAATATTTCTGGGCTGCCTCGCCGCTGGGGCGGGGCTGTGTCCAGCCCGATGGGGGGCATGGGGGTCAGCGGTTGGAGCTGCTCTGCGGCGGTGGGCGGGTCGCTGGTGGGGCCCTGGCCGGTTGCTGTCGGCCGGAGCCGGGTGGCCGGGGCAGTCCCGGGGCGGGGGGTCCTGGGCCCCGGTGGTCGGGGGGTGGCCCCTGCCTCCGGGGCCGGGGGACCCGGCTTGGCGCTGGGGGGGGGCGGGCCGGCGGGACGTGCCTCCTCTGGTTTTGGCCGGTCCTCACCACCTGGTGAGGTCTAGTCACTGCGCCGGGGGCCGGGGCGCCTCTGCTGTGTGCGTGCGGGTGTGCGTGCCGGTGGGGCTGGGGGGTGTATCGTTGTCGTGTCTGTGTCGGGATGTGGGCATCCGGGATGTTGGTGTCGCGGGAGCGGCTATATGGGGGATGTGGGTTTCCCCTGTGCTTGTCCCGCGTACGGGGCTCTGGGGGTCGCGGACGGAGCTGCGCTTTCCGCCGGGGTGCTTGGTTTTCGGTGGACCCGTAGTCGTGTCGTGTCGATGTTGGGGTGTCTGGCGTGGATGTCGGGGTGTGGGGTTTTGTCCATATCGTTCAGCTCTAGTGTGTGGAGGTGGGGGGTTGCGGGGTGGCCGGGTCATTTCCGCGCCGGGTGCCTGTCCTGCCCGGCTGCTGTGTCGGTTGGGGCTGGCCTGCGCGGGTGGTCTCGTGCGGGTTGGTCTCGCGTGGTCCGGGGGCTGGGGGCGGTGGGCTTGTGGCGTGGGGGGGGCTGGTGGCCCCGTGGTCCCCGTCCTTGGTGTGTGTGGGTGGGTGTGTGACTGGAGGGGGGGCGTGAATGTGGGTGTGTGTGTGTGTGGTTGCCTGTGGGGGTGTGTGGAGATGGGTGGGTGGGGGGGCATGGGGGATGGGTGTTTGGGTGTGGGGGTGGTGGTGCATTGGTGGGGTTTGTGTGTGTCGGGTTGGGGGGGTTTGGGTGGGGAGCGGGGGTGGATCTGTGGGGGGATCGGATGCGGGGCGGCTGGGTGGGTGGGTGGGGGTGTGTGGGTGGGTGGTGGCTCTGGCGGGGTTGGGGGATTGTGCGTGTCGCAGCCTGGGTGGGGTGCAGGCTTGGGTTTTGGAGGGCGGGGCATGGACACTGGGGGGGCGGATGTGCAGGGACTAACCGGCTATACAGGGAGGGGCGGGAGGAGGATGGGATGGGGGAGTGTTGACGGGGGTAAAGTTGTGGGTTGTTTGAAGTAGGGTTTAGGGGTGGTACGAAAAAAAAAAAAAAGCAGCTCTGCGTGCCTCTTGGGGGGTTTGCGGGGCCTGGGGATGTTGGGCCGGTGACTCTGGCCCCTCCGCCGGACCCTTCCGCTCCCGTCCCTTTTCCCCCCTCCCTGGCCTGGGGTGGTCGAGCGCCCACAGGGGCCAAGGCTGGCCCCTCTGTGGTGAACGCCGGTCGCCTGGCCGTGAGGGCGGCCATGCCTGCCCCCCTCTGCCCTGGGGGATCCCGGGAGGCAGGGGTACCCTAATGCCGGTAACGGCTCTACTTCCAGGGGGGAATTCATACCCCCCTGGTCTCCTTTCCCAAGACCCCCCCCCCCCCCCCCCCCCTTGCTCTACCTCACACACACACACGTAGGGTTTTGGGGAGGGTGCGTTTCAAGCGGGCGTGGTGAGGGAGGGCACCAAAGTGCCTTTGCTTGCCACGTCTAGGGACAGCCTGCTCCCCAGTTTTAACCACACTTAGACACCTAAACACATAAAATAACAACAGCTCACAACCACTTCTGAGGGGCGGGCCATGTAGTGTGTGGAAGGAGGGAGGGGCCGGTTGGGGGGTCATGCCCCTACGTGACCCCACTCCCCGGCATGACTTGGCACTGCCCCTCAGTTTTAACTGCAAACAACACACATCTTACACACACAGTCATGAGCATGGGGTGGGGGGGACAGGGTCCTTTCATACCCCGGTCTCCCGGGCGCTACTGGGGGGAGAGGGGGAACAGTGGCTGCTTCACGCGCCAGTGGTTAAGGCTGGCTGCATTGCGGGGGATCTGCTGGCCTCGGGAATGCCTGGCCTACTGCGTCCGGGGGGGGGGCGTGTTGGGGGCTTGGAGCTCGCGGCTCCTTCCCCGGCCCGAGCTACCACTCAGGAGGCACGGGGGCATGGGCAAGAGCGAGGTGGGTATGTGAGAATAATGAATGAGAGTGTGAAAGAGGAAATGTGGGAGGGAGGAACTTGGGCTGGAAGAGGGAGGAGATGTGGGTAAGTGGTTGGAGGAAAGGGGGGATGGGGAAGGAGTGGCATGCTCGTGAGTGTCTAGTAGGGATGGTCATGAGGGGCGGGAGTGTGATAGGTCAGAGGGATGGGCGGGCCTGGACATGTAAGGGGGGACTGTATAGGGTATTGGGGGTATAGGGAGGTGGGGGGTGTATGTGTGGGGGGTAGGGAGGGGTTGGTGCAGTTATGTGGGGGGAGTGCATGTGTGTGTTAGAGGGTATGAGGAGGTGGGGGTAGGTGTGGACGGTAGAGGGAGGAGAGTGTTGGGGGGTGGAGGGAGGAGTGAGTGTCGGTATGTAAGGTCGGAGAGCGGAGTGGGTGGGTGTATGTGTGTGTGTGGGGGGTACATGGAGGTGTTGGGTAGGGGCTGGGCGGTGCGGGCGGGGTTTCGTATCTCGGTGTTCGTGCCGGGCATCTCGGTGTCGGTGTGGTGCGGTGTGGCTGCGGGTTGGTTGGGGGCCGGGCGCTTTGGTGGGGGGTGCGATTTTGTTTGTGGCTTCCGGGGCTTTGTGTGCGGGGCGGGCACGGGGAGGATCTTTATCTTTTGTGTGGTTGCTCTTGCGGTGTTGATGTCTTGGGTGTCCGTGTCTCGATGTGGATGCGGTGACGGTGTATCTTTCAGCCCTAGTGTTGGGGTAGGTGTGTGGGGAGTGTGTGTGTGAGTGTGGTGGCGGGGTAGGGGGTGGTGGAGGTGGTGGCGCCCTGGTGTCAGGTGTGTGGGGCAGGGACGTTGGGGTGGGGGCTGGCCTGCCTTGGGGGGGTGTCGTCTGGGGGGTCCGGTCCTCCTGGGTTTCAGTTGGGCCGCCCGGGTCGGGGGGGGGGTGGCTGCTCCTGGGCGCTTGGGCCCTGGGCCCGGCGCTGTCTCCGCTCCGGGGGGCGCCCGGCGCCCGGTGGGGTCGACAGCTGCTGGTCTTGGTCCGCTGGGGCCTGGGCCCCCAGACCGCGGGGGGCTCCGGCTGGGGCCGCCTTTTGCCGCCCTTCGGGGGATGCATGTCCGCTCTTTGGGGGGGGTAGCTGGGATCTGGGCCTCTGGGTGGCTGCTGGGGGCCTGGGTCGTGAGCCTTGCGGGCTTCCTCCTCCTTGCAGAGACGAGGCTGCATCTGCATGACTGTATCACCACGGAGACCCTTTATTATGCATGTTGACACTGTGACACTGTTTCCCATTGCGAGGACTAGGTTTTACCTCTTCTCTACTTCCCATTGCGCTGACTAGGTTGTACCTCTTCTCTACTTCCCATCACGCTGACTAGGTTGTACCTCTTCTCTGCGTAGTTCTGCGTGTGTTTGTATGATCTGAGGATATTTAAGCCACCTGCAGGTCCTCCTGTAGGGGATTGCTTGTTTTGTTTTCCAACAGAGACCTTGGTTGTTTAGGGATCGCGGTACAGATGTACCAGTGAACTGTGGAAGTGGATTCATGTTTTCTCTCCTCTCTCTCTTCCTCTTCCTTACTCCTTTCTCTCTGTCTTACTTTCTATCATTACCTCTGTTAACTTTCATTTCTCCCTTGTCAGGCCCAGCAATGTGATATGGAATGGTGTAATAGACAAAGGTTTAATTAAAGAAATAAAATGAATAAACATGATATCAAGTGGAGCCTTATGTTCATAAAGCTCCGCTTGGTAAAGCAAAACTGTTCAACAGAATAAAGCAATCAGATTTCCATTCTGCTTGCTTCAATGCTGGACAGGACAAGTAAAAGAAAAAAAAACAAAAAAAAAACAACAACAATATTTTGGTCATAGTCAGGCTGCTACAGGGGAAAACCGTGGAGATGACGAGAGAAGCAGCTGCTTCAGAGTCCTGGAGATGTTATCTGTTTCTGAGGAGGAGTGACCTGAGAAGAACAAAACCTGGAGTTAATTTATGTGAAGACTTCACTAAATGGACCCACATAAACGTTTTCCACATCGTCAAAACACAGAAATGGCGACTTTCCTCCTGGATCAGTAAGCTAGCTTGTTTGCTAACATGGCTAACGTTAGCTGTCAGTTATAAACTCCTCTGCGTTACTTGTTGGACATGCTGCGGACTGTTGGTCACTTGCGTATCGGCAGTAAGCCTGGCATCCCAGCGGCTGGATTTGGTTTTCCGCCGTTGCAACTACAACCTAGATACAAGTGATGTCGCTGTTCTGTTCGTATTCCATATTCAACCTTTAATTACTATCCGTTTCAGTTTGCAGAACTTTAAAACAAGGCTGTTGGTTACAAAAGACAAAGTGATGGTAGTGAATTAGCATCGTTAGCGTTAGCTAACCTAGCCTGATGTAGCTGAGGATAACTGACAGCTTCGAGTTTGACAAACACAAAGTACATTTTTCCAATATGTACAGCACATAAAAATATCTGAAATAATGTAAAATATTTGTTGCATAAAAAGTCTTAACAAATAAAAAGATGGAAAGAAAAGTTATTAAAGGTACAGTATGTAAGAAATAGTGGTAAAAATGGGTATTGCAAGAAAAGATGTTTTCTTTCAAATGACTTCATATTCCAGCACTGTAGTGAATGTATGGTGGCTGTTAGTGGCCAAAGTTCACCCAGACAAAAAGATGTTTTCATCTGTGAGTGGATCCAGTGGTCTCAGGTGTAGCTATGACTGGACTATGAGGAACTATTTTTTTTAATGTCTTTTAAGGCATTACTGATCCCAAACAGTCGCTAGCTCCCATTAAACAAAGCTGGTACAGCAGTTTTAAAGTTCAGAGGGTTCTCACTTCACATGCATGCGTCGGTGTATCTAAATGCCACGTGCTGTATATATTTTGTACTTATTCACCCCTTTGATCAGCTGTTTATTAAAGCTACCTGTTTAACGTCGCATCAGTGCGTCGTTTTCCACGTCCAGTTTGTCTGAGTTAACCCCGCCCGCCTCAAATGACAGTGATCACTCAATACTTCTCATAGCCGCGTGAGATGAACGCTCTGCTCATAAATATGATCACGTACTGCTCAGAGACTCATTATTTTGAATAAGGTGTGCTAGAACAAGGAAACATGGAATAAATGCAGGACTAGGGTTCTCCAGCTCTGCTATACATGGTTCTGTTCAGGATATGCAGCCCAGTTCCACTGGAAACGCTTTTTGCTTAAACTAACTGACAGTAACTGTGCGTTCAGACCAAGAGCGACTAAAGCTGTAAAATCGCTGGAAGTCATTCACTTTCAATGGACAGGAGCGACAAGAGCGAATAAAGCGACAGAAGCGACGAGCTACAAAAGTTGAGCGATTAGAGCGACTAAACAAAGTTAAAAATAGTTTAACTTTGCAAATTGGCTATGACACGTTTCGGCTGTAAAACCCTGACAACCAATTGGAATGTAGACATTGTTCACTTCCAGGAGTCCTCGGAAACGAACTCTGGTGCCGTATTTTGGTTCCGAGTCAAAATGACATCAGAAACGCTGATAACTGCCGTCGCTGGCCACCCAGTATTGTATGACCCGACACTTTACACCTTTCGGGATCTCCAAAAGAAGGCTCTGGCCTGGGGAGAGGTATCACATGCCGTTGGTTTGTCCGGTAAGTTGATAAAATTACTTTTAAAATAGGCGTGAAACTTGCCTGCTAATCGAGCGCCTAGCATGCTATGTGAATGGGACGATATCATTTATAAATATTGAAAGTACTATGTTATAATAATAATAATTGACAGGGATAAAAATACGTATTTCCCTTTTGTCCCTCGTCTTGACATTTAGTTTGAGAGTGAGAGATGGATGAGTGAAGATCTGCAGATGCAGATCAGTGAAGATGATGTACTTAACTAAAGCCCCGTTTCCACCAGTGGGTCTGGGTCGGGTCGAGCCGGATCAGTCCATGTTTTTTTGCGTCTCCACAGATAAAAACCTGGACGGGTACCCTTATATCCGACCCGACCCGGCCTACTTTTTTGGCACCCTTCGGTAGGGGTACTGATCTAACCGATCCGGACCAAAGAGGTGGAGCTAACACAAAGCAATACATTGATTTGTTGAAAACCTCACTTCCCTCGTGACCAAGCCTAAAAACAAAGCCGGGGTGACTCCTTTTGTTTCTGTCATGTGTGGCGCGGAGTTTTGGTTAAACGGCGTTGCACAGCGATGATGTCAAGCGATCACGTAGCAGCGCTGTCCAGCGCCTCCAGAATAAGGGTACAGGTTGCTGTGGGGACGCAGCGTGAAATCAACACATCCGTACCAAAACCCACCCGATCCGGCCTGGCCCGACCTGACCCGACCCAGACCTGCGGGTGGAAACAGGGCTTAAGCTACAACATTATTTTGTTTTGGTGTGTAATTTAATCAGTTATGTCCAGACTGTTGTCTTTCAGTAGGAGAGGGATTTCTGGTTAATCTCAGGCTACAACTTGTCAAAGCACAAGGCAGCAATCACGAAAAGCATCACTGCAAAAGCTCTGCTAATGGTAAAAAGCATACGGTCCTTTTAAAAGGAAATGCAAAATTAAACGTGATGTCATAAGCGACTTGAGTGACAAAAGCGAACAGATTTTTTGTAGCAGCTATTTTTATGAGCAACAAAAGCTATTTTACAGCTTTAGCTTCTTGATCTGAACGCACAGTAAGGGATTTGCAACATCTGCACAGCTAATTTCATAAAAAGTTATAACTTTAATGCACATCAGAAACAGCTGCTTGTTATAGTGAAAAGAAATTAATTTTCATTTGCACAAATAAAGTTGTGCAATTTTCAAGTATTTTGCCTCATGTCAATCATATCGCCAGTTATATTGTTATCGCAAATTTTATAATTCATATTGTGATAAATATTTTGGGCCATATCGCCCTGCCCTACATGGAAGTGATGCAAACGTCTTTTTGTAAGCGAAAAACATGGAGGAAAGCCTTCAGAGCAGCAAATTGTTGCAGGTTTAAGGACATTTGCAGCTCATTAAGACATCAGCATAAATAAGTTATCTTTTGTATTTACTGTTGCTTTGTAACTTAGTTTGCAAATAAAACTATTAGATATGTACAGTGTGTTGTATCTGAAGATCTTTTTCAATCAACTGCTCCTTAAAAAGTCGCTGTATCAGTTTCATCTCATTACTAATGTATTATCACTTCACTTACAGCAAATATGACTCAAGTTATTTGAATGAATCTAACATGTTTCGCTTTCTGTTCACGTGTCTCTTCATCCTGCAGATATACGGCAACATCCAAGGCTCTAAGGAGTGAAATCGAAGACAATGACTCTGCAAGCCGGGGCACGGAGAAGGACTGGAAAGACCAGCACGAGTTCCTGCAGCACATATTTGAAGAGATGAGTAAGGAGGAGGACTTCAACGAGCAGCAGGAGAAGGAGAGAGACAAAACTTCAAGCTTGGAGGCTCAAAACTCGCAGTGTCGTTCAAAGAATCAGAAGCTGAAGGCACTGAGAGATGAGCTCGAGGCCGTGACCACGGTGCAGGCTGCTAAAACAGAGAACAAGCTACAACTGGAGCAGATGTGCAACCTGAAGTCGCAACATCAAGAAGTAAAATGCAAGATGATGGAGGAGAGTGGCGATCTGATTAAGAGGAAACAGGTGGAGTTGATTTGCTGCAAAGAGCTGAAGGTTTCAACTACAATACAGGAAGAGAGACTTCAGTTTAAAGAGACCACTGAAAAGATAAAAACCCTACAAGGAGAGATTTACCTCTGTGATCTAAGAAGAGATCGATTCTATTTAGGACAGAATTTAGCTCCAAGGTAGACCAGCTTATGTCCACCATTTACAAATACAAACAGGACATCCTCAGACTTCAGGAGGAGAAGGAGAAGGTGACAAAGATGATCCAGCAGGCGAGGGCTAAACATGAGGACTGGGTCAACAAAGCAGAAGCTTTGGCCCAGAAAAGGGGTGCGGTGTCTGCAGAGCGCCATCTGAAACAGCAGCAGTATGAAACTGCAAAATCTCAGCTGGAGGCTCGACTGCAGGTGGAGAGAAGCAGGACGAGGCAGGTGGAGGGAGATGTAAAGAAAGCCGTCGCCTTGCTCAGAACCATCACGTCAGAACCAGAAATGGAAAAATCCACTCAGCTGATGATGAAGCTGCACAAGGTCCTGGAGAGCCCACGGGAAACCGGGCCCACGGATCTATCCAGTGGAGGACCGAAAACACGGACCTCCAGTACCGAAGCCAGTGCAGACACAGTGAAAAAGCAACCATTGTTCCTGATGTCTCAAGTCAGGCGAGGTGACCTTGGACTGATACCCCGACCAAGATGGAATCTAAAAACCACCCGCACCCCGACACAAGTCAGACCGCCTCCAACCAGCAAGCCTCTTTCCCACTGAGTAACAGCACCTTCCATCAGGGAACCTCCTCGCCAAAGAGAGGCACCACCTTCCATCAGGGAACCTCCTCGCCAAAGAGAGGCACCACCTTCCATCAGGGAACCTCCTCGCCAAATAGAGACACCACCTTCCATCAGGGAACCTCCTCGCCAAATAGAGACACCACCTTCCATCAGGGAACCTCCTTGCCAAAGAGAGGCACCACCTTCCATCAGGGAACCTCCTCGCCAAATAGAGACACCACCTTCCATCAGGGAACCTCCTTGCCAAAGAGAGGCACCACCTTCCATCAGGGAACCTCCTCGCCAAATAGAGACACCACCTTCCATCAGGGAACCTCCTTGCCAAAGAGAGGCACCACCTTCCATCAGGGAACCTCCTCGCCAAAGAGAGACACCACCTTCCATCAGGGAACCTCCTCGCCAAAGAGAGGCACCACCTTCCATCAGGGAACGTCCTCACCAGAGAGAGACACCATCTTCCATCAGGGAATCTCCTCGCCAAAGAGAGACACCACCTTCCATCAGGGAACGTCCTCACCAAAGAGAGACACCACCTTCCATCAAGGAACCTCCTCGCCAAAGAGAGGCACCACCTTCCATCAGGGAACCTCCTCGCCAAAGAGAGGCACCACCTTCCATCAGGGAACGTCCTCGCCAAAGAGAGGCGCCACCGTCCATCAGGGAATCTCCTCGCCAAAGAGAGGCACCACCGTCCATCAGGGAATCTCCTCGCCAAAGAGAGGCACCACCTTCCATCAGGGAACATCCTCGCCAAATAGAGACACCACCTTCCATCAGGGAATCTCCTCGCCAAAGAGAGGCACCACCTTCCATCAGGGAACGTCCTCGCCAAATAGAGACACCACCTTCCATCAAGGAACCTCCTCGCCAAATAGAGACACCACCTTCCATCAAGGAACCTCCTCGCCAAATAGAGACACCACCTTCCATCAAGGAACCTCCTCGCCAAATAGAGACACCACCTTCCATCAAGGAACCTCCTCGCCAAAGAGAGACACCACCTTCCATCAGGGAACGTCCTCGCCAAAGAGAGGCACCACCTTCCATCAGGGAACGTCCTCACCAAAGAGAGACACCACCTTCCATCAAGGAACCTCCTCGCCAAAGAGAGGCACCACCTTCCATCAGGGAACCTCCTCGCCAAAGAGAGGCACCACCTTCCATCAGGGAACGTCCTCGCCAAAGAGAGGCGCCACCGTCCATCAGGGAATCTCCTCGCCAAAGAGAGGCACCACCTTCCATCAGGGAACGTCCTCACCAAAGAGAGACACCATCTTCCATCAGGGAACGTCCTCACCAAAGAGAGACACCACCTTCCATCAAGGAACCTCCTCGCCAAAGAGAGACACCACCTTCCATCAGGGAACCTCCTCGCCAAAGAGAGGCACCACCTTCCATCAGGGAACGTCCTCACCAAAGAGAGACACCACCTTCCATCAGGGAACCTCCTCGCCAAAGAGAGGCACCACCTTCCATCAGGGAACGTCCTCACCAAAGAGAGACACCACCTTCCATCAAGGAACCGCCTCGCCAAAGAGAGACACCACCTTCCATCAGGGAACGTCCTCGCCAAAGAGAGACACCACCTTCCATCAAGGAACCTCCTCGCCAAAGAGAGGCACCACCTTCCATCAGGGAACCTCCTCGCCAAAGAGAGGCACCACCTTCCATCAGGGAACCTCCTCGCCAAAGAGAGACACCACCTTCCATCAGGGAACCTCCTCGCCAAAGAGAGACACCACCTTCCATCAGGGAACCTCCTTGCCAAAGAGAGACACCACCTTCCATCAGGGAACCTCTTCACCACAGAGTGATGATGATGAGGGAACCTCTCTGGCGTAAAGCGTATGATGAATGGGTAGAACTAGATAACGATTCATGAAGGTGTTTAATGTTTTTTCTGTGTTTTTAAATATATAAATGCATGCACTCTAATGTTGGCATGCTATTTGTTACTCATAGAAAAAAAGAAATGTCACATGAGTTCATCTTGCAATGAGGCAAATGTGACCAGAACTGCTTCTCCGTTGTGACCCCAATGTGTGTCTGAAAAGTACCACAACACCAGGGGCTTTTTAAGAAGTTCTGAGATTTTTAATTCCTTAAAGCTAGCAGCTTGGTTACAATGAAGTGGAAATAGCAGGATAATTTGCATTAATTAAATTCTTCATCTTTATACCTCTACCTGTAGATAAGACGCACACCCATTTTTACTCCAAATAACGTGAAATTAATTAACATTCTACAGAGATGTTCTCCTAAGAATGAGAGGATTTGGCTAAATTATCTTGGAACTAAACTTAATCATACTTTTGCTTTTTTACCTTCTTCACTTCATTCTTTGTAGCTGTATCATCATTTGGCTATTTTAGATGAGATTGCAGTGGTGAACTGTCAGGGCCTTCTACGCCTTCAGAGAAGGCCTTGAAAAATTAAAAGAGAAAAAAAAAAATCTCTCATTTATAATAGTTTTATTTTATATAGTATATTATATATAATTTAATCCAGGGGTTCTCAACATTTGTCACGATGGGGCCCAATTTTTCAGGACAAACTGGTCCAGGGCCCAATCAAATTTTAAAACTGTAGGCCTATTAGTGTAATCAATCTAAGTTTTGGTTTATTTATTTACTAACTAAACCAAATCCACCAGCCTGTAGCAGATTGAACGTAGTAAAATATGGTGTGATCAACACAAAGACTGTAAAAAAAAATTAAACATGAATAACACAATATGAAAATATACAGTAATTTGAGATCTTCACAAACACATTTACATCACATACGGTTTATAATTCATGGATTATAATCAGACTCTTGCAAGAACAAATTAGGATTAGGCTATAAGCACAAAATCTACTTTACTACAAGAGAAATTTGAGGGACAACAGAAAAAACTGATGGAAATTGCTTTAAAAAGAGATAAAACGGTGCAGTAATGAATCACATTAAAAATAAAAAGGCTCAACTTAAATAATACATAAAATAATAAACCTGTGGTTTATTTATTTTATCATTTTATGTGGTTTATTCGAAAAAGGCTCTAGGCCTTTTTGAAATCCTAACAACGTCACCTTCATCGGAGCAGAGCGGGAAGAGCTAGTGCGAGAGTTGAATGAGGTGAACCAGAGTGACGTTGTGGCTAGCTGCTAAAAACCCTTTTCAAGGCAACTTTTGCTGAAAAGCATCAAATAATATAAAACGGACAACCAACTCCAGAATTAGAGTAGAAGAAAAAAATAATCCCCGTGTCCAACTCCTCTGTTGAGCGCTCTTTCTCGACCCTGAAGCGCATCAAGACTCACCAGGAACAGAACTGGACTGGATCGCTTTGAAAATGATGTCCACAGAAAAAAAAAAACTTGAAATGGATTTTAAGTCAAAGAAAAAACTGTAATTAATTTGTTATATTTGACATTGCCCACTTCACAAAGAAAGACCTACAGATGGATCTGGTTTTCATCTAGTAAGGTGGGCCTGTTTGTTATAAACCAGCTGTCGTTGACGTGGATTAATAATATGGCCCTGGAAACTTTGGGCTTATTCATCTTTATTGTCCGGCGCAAACTGCCTGTTGTTAAATGTGTGAGCAGATCCCTGCGAGGTGTGGGTTTTTTCTAAAGGTTTTTATTTTCCCTTATGCTCCCCTGTCCGTCCCTCACTGTGTAGAGAATTCAGGAGGTGTTGTGGAACATAAATCAAGACTTTAATTCGCTGTTTTATGCATATTTAGTAAAACTTTGTGTCATGGTTTCAAATCGCTGTCAGTGGGTGATTATATTCTCAGATATGTTTTTCTGGGTGAACTCGTTTTATATTTACAGATTTTGGCTTTGCAAAGCCGTTTATTGGATCATCTATGTTTCCTTAATGAAATTCAGTTTTCTGCTGGGAATGTTGATTATTGTCTTGTTGCTGGGAGTTTTATCAATGGGGTTTTTCGGCGCTGATGGGTGAGGTGAAGGTCCAGCTGTGATAAAAAAAAAAATCCTTTATACATTTGTATACATTGAAGTGTTTGAATATTTATATCAAAGATATTCCAGATGTTTCACATATAAACATAAAAATTTAATTAAAAAGTCCTGAATATGTGGAGAAATTAGTAGAGCACATTTCATGGATTTTATCCACCGTTGAAATACATGTTCAGCTGAACTGTGCAGTCATTGGTTCCCAGCAGAGGAAATGTCTAATCACAGTTTCTGATGGGAACTGTAAAGGAATAGTACACCCAAAGAATGATATGCGTTCATTTCCTACTCACAGTCATGCTGAGCAAGATGGTGGAGCACTTTTTACCGGCACCCGATCCAAAAAGGTCCATAAAAGTCCACAAAAACTTGTCCATATTCCTCCATACTGCTCGTCCAGTATAATCCAAGTGTTCTGAGGGGGTAGCGTCCAGAATTTACACCGAGCCTCACGGCTCAATAATCACTTGTCATGTCCACAAAAAGTAAATAAAAGTTTGTATTCTTAGCTGCTACCCACCAACACCAGAGAAAAATATAATCCACGGCATATTTACCCGCAAAACGCGTGTAAAACGTCCCATTGCAGGTGATGTTCTCACTCAGAGAAAGTTCATATGAACTTAGGGGAATGTGTATGTTTAAAAAAATAAAGGTACGGACAAACTTAAGAAGTAGATGTATTTCTATTAAAGAGGTTAATTTGTGGAATGATCTTTGCGATAAACTAAAATTGTGTAGTTTGTAAATTAAAAAAAATGTTTAAACTTATGACAATTGACAAATATAGACTTTTGGTTTGAAGTATGTTTTATTACTCTGGTTAGTGTCTCTTATGATCTTCAACATAATTTCTATATCAGCTTTTGTTGTAATTGTCTCTATTACTTTTTGTATTGTTTCAGTGTGATTCTAAGTAAAGTTATAAGGGTAGGCATTATATAAGCTATTGCTTCAGTCTACACCATTTTTTTTTTTTTTTGGTTCAATTGTGTATCTGTATAACTTTACTTTGGTGTAATAATCCAAAACTCAACTAAAAACTAAAAGAAAAAAAAATACACATACATATTAGGGGTGCAACAATACCTGTATTCATATTGAACCGTTCAATACAGGTGATACAGAATTTTTAATTTATTTTATCAGCTTGTCTTCTGATGATGAGTTATGTGTTGAAAAACTCAGTGGATCTGCGTTCCATTACTCCCAGTTCTGGTGTTTGGAACTACTTTGGTTTGGTTTGATAAACTGTTGCAGACAAGAGCACATCAAATTAAATTACCAAAGTATCGAACCGAACCGTGAATTTTTTGTATCGCTGCACCCTATAAACACGCGCTCTGAAATATCTACTTATAGCCACCCCTATGTGAGTAACCCCGTGTTTTCAACGCGCGAATGCTGGAAGTTTACTCGCTTCATTCAGGCGTTTTTTCGCCTGAATGAAGCGTATTGTACGCGAGAATAAAACGTTCCATTTGCGCGTCAAGTTGAACTTTCTAGAGAAAACAGTTGTTTGTCACGTAGTCATTCAGTTCAGCCAGATGAACATGGCAGATTCCGGTTATTCTGAGCGAGTTGCGGCATTCTACCTGCTCTGGAAAATGGAAAAGAGAAGACGCCGGTGTTACGGGGTAACTGGTTTTCGTGTTAACTGGTGATTTTTGCAGATGTTGCCTTCAAGAGGACTCAGCCTGTTTTCCGAACGCGCAGATTCGACAATCCACATGAGAACAGTCTGCTTCAGTTTGCTGTTTAATAAAGTTAAACAAAACTAAACGCTGTGTTGTTGGTTTGTGACTATAAAGGGTTCTGTTGGTATGAAACTGTGGCAGGCAACAAATAAAATACACGTAAAGAAAGACACATTCTGACGATGTGCAGCAGGGTTCGAACCTGCGGCAAACGGAAAAAAAAGTCACACCTCTGCAGGGAGGCGTAAGCCGCTACACTACGAAGCTCAACACATCATCACCCAAAACTGTCATATTTCACGTCTCAGCTGGTCTTCCTATGTAAACATCACCAGATAACACGCCTGCCCGTGTTAACTGGTGACATTCACTGCACTGTTTGCTACTCAGTAGATCGCAACGGTTTGGTTTTCAGCCTTTCTTACCGTCATTTTGTCTTAATTCAGCCGTTTTAATGCTTCGTTTAGTGAATCACAACTTGTAATGTTTAATCTGTCCACAACCCACAGGTAGCTACAACGTGACGCTTCACTTAGCCCTTCATTAAAACTGAGCGACCGAGCTAACAAACACTCGTTGATTTGTGAAATTATATAGTGTTGTGGGCACGAAGCCATGGCAGACAATACATTAAATAAACAGACGAAACATTCAAAAAGCCCAATGCCGTGGCAGCTAGGTTCGAACCAGGAGCAAAACAAAAACACTAAAGTTATGATTGTGAAGTTACACACTGAGCTAAACAGTACAACCGATGTATGTTTCGTATTTTAAAATTTAATTTTCGGATCTCGATTTTATGTAAACATCACAAGTTAACATGCATGCTTGTGTTTTCTGGTGACATTCATGTTGACTGAAATGAAGCTTATTCTTCACTGTATTAGCTTGCTGCTAAATAAATCTCAACAGTTGGGCCTGCAGCCCCAGTCTCGCTCATTCTGGCCAAATGTAGCCTCGTTTAATCCAAAACTTCACAGAGAAAGTCGTCGCAGTGAAGTGCAGCGTTTTGTCGTTCTTTGTGGACAGATGACAGTCAGGAACGATTTCAGTGTCAAGTCTGAAAATAACTGCGATTACATGATTTCACGCAATTACAGTTCACTAGACACGATGACTAGATGCCGCTCGGTCGCTGTTACTGCATCATTATGGCTCAGGTGTTATCACCTTTGTGTCGCAGCACTCTCGTTTGGCAAACGGGGGTTTGGGGGTGTCACAGCTGAAGTAGCAGTGTTTTCCCTACATTTTGTGGCCATTTGAGGTTATTAGCTACATGTTCTATTTAAAACCCCATTTGGCATCTTCATGGTGAGATCAGCTGTTTTCAGCATCCAGAAGTTTACGTGCAGCCGCCTCTCCCTCCATCACTGCTGCATGTGCTCACGTACCTCTGGAATAACAAATGCGAGTTTGTTTTTGCATCTTCGTAATTTCGCGTCGGAGCAGGTGTGTATAGACAAATGCGTCGATATTTCTCCCCCGAATTATTCGCAATTTCGTGCCGTTTATTCGCATCGGTCCTGTGTGAAAAGGCCTTTACACGCGCGTTTGGGGCTCTACGCGCTGCGAATTCGCGTCAAACACGCCGCATCAAGCACAGGCGCGTCTATTCGTGCCTGTACATTGACTTAATATGTAATTCATTCGTGCAAATAATTTTTTCGCGTCCGGTGTGAACACGGGGTGATGGTGGCTCCCTGGCCACCCAAGTGAATGATTTCTGACTCCGCCACTGGGCTGCAGAGCGGGTTGCAGCGAATGTGTCCAGTTTTAACACAGTGATGTACAAATACAGGCCGATCGCTGACGGGAAACCAGTAAAAACTTATAACTTGTGATTAACCCCATAAAGACCAGTCTCTCTCTATTCTATTTCAATGGTTCTCCAAAGCTTTCTGTCAGCCCTCAGCAGCAGTTGACTGCGGTCAAGCCAGCTGCCTCTCGCTTTCACGTTGTCAAGCCAGCCGCTCTTTAATTTTGAGTGCGCTTCTGTCGTAGGCTTTACGGTATATGCACGGAAACCACTTCGTAGCATGGAGGTTGTTTCTCTGTTTTCTCTGAATAGATAGTTTTGTGCAGCAAAATTCCATCCTAACATTATAAATACAACTGTATATATATCAGAATTGGTGTATAAGAAATCATTTAGAGTAAAAGATTTATTAAAAATCTATTAAGACCTAAAAATAAAAAAAACTAAATTGGTGTTTCTTGGCCAGCTTGGGTAGTACTATAATCCTGACATGGTTTGGGGTCAATAAGTCACATGACCTCAAAGGTATTGAGCAAAAAATGCTAATATTTACAGTAAAAAATACATTAAAAATCTATAAAGACCTAAAACCAAAAACTAATCGGTGTATCTTGGCCAGCTTGGGTAGTACTATAATCCTAACCTGGTTTGGGGTCAATAAGTCACATGACCTCAAAGGTATTGAGCAAAAATGTGAATACTTACAGTAAAAAATACATTAGAAATCTATAAATACCGAAAATGACATATTAATTGGTGTATCTTGGCCAGCTAGGGTAGTACTATAATCCTGACTGGTTTGGGGTCAATAGGTCACATGACCTCAAAGTTATTGAGCAAAAATGCTAATATTTACAGCAAAAAATACATCAAAAATCTATAAACACCGAAAATGACATATAAATTGGTGTATCTTGGCCAGCTTGAGTAGTACTATAATCTTGACCTGGTTTGGGGTCAATAAGTCACATGACCTTAAAGGTATTGAGCAAAAATGCTAATATTTACAGTAAAAAATACATTAAAAATATATAGACCTAAAATAGAAAACTAATTGGTGTATCTTGACCAGCTTGAGTAGTACTATAATCCTGACCTTGTTCAGGGTCAAAAAGTCACATGATCTTAAATATATTGAGAAAAAATTTGAATATTTGTACTAAAAAAATATATAATTTTCTTTAAAGACCTAAAACAAAAAATTAAGTGGTATTTTGCTTAATAGTGCACAGATGATAGAGAATGGAGAGATTTTTTTAACAAAGTGTATTGAGAAGTCCAATTGACAAAACAACTGCAAAACATGCAACCCACAATGATATTCCAAAGCTACATAATGAAGGAGAAGTTGCTCATCAAGCAGTTGCTTTCAGTGTTTCCAAGTCCCCTTGTTATGATAACAAGGGGACTTGGAAACACTGAAGAAAACTGCTGGACAATTTGAGGTCGTCTGACCAACAGTGTTAAAAACTGAGCAATAGGCTACAACATAGGTCTTTATAGATTTTAATGCATTTTTTGCTGTAAATATGAGCAATTTTGCTCAATAGCTTTGAGGTCATGTGACCTATTGACCAAAAACAACGTCAGGATTATAGTACTACCCAAGCAGGTCAACATACACCAATTTGTGTTTGATTTTAGGTTTTTATAGATTTTTAATGTATTTTTTACTGTAAGTATTCACATTTTGCTCAATACCTTTGAGGTCATGAGACCTATTGACCCCAAACCAGGTCAGGATTATAGTACTACTCAGGCTGGCCAAGATACACCGATTAGTTTTTGATTCTAGGTCTTTGCAGATTTTTAATGTATTTTTTACTGTAAATATTAGCATTTTTGCTCAATAACTTTGAGGTCATGTGAGTATTTGACCCCAAACCAGGTCAGGATTATAGTACTACCCAACCTGGCCAAGATACACCGATTAGTTTTGATTTTAGGTCTTTATAGATTTTTTATGTATTTTTTTATTGTAAATATTAGCATCTTTGCTCAATACCCTTGAGGTCATGTGACCTATTGACCCCAAGCCATGTCAGGATTAAATAGTACTACCCTAGCTGGCCAAGATACACCAATTAATATGTCATTTTCGGTATTTATAGATTTCTAATGTATTTTTTACTGTAAGTATTCACATTTTTGCTCAATACCTTTGAGGTCATGTGACTTATTGACCCCAAACCAGGTTAGGATAATAGTAGTACCCAAGCTGGCCAAGATACACCGATTAGTTTTTGGTTTTAGGTCTTTATAGATTTTTAATGTATTTTTTACTGTAAATATTAGCATTTTTGCTCAATACCTTTGAGGTCATGTGACTTATTGACCCCAAACCATGTCAGGATTATAGTACTACCCAAGCTGGCCAAGACACACCAATTAGTTTTTTTTTATTTTTAGGTCTTAATAGATTTTTAATAAATCTTTTACTCTAAATGATTTCTCATACACCAATTCTGATATATATACAGTTGTATTTATAATGTTGGGATGGAATTTTGCTGCACAAAACTATCTATTCAGAGAAAACAGAGAAACAACCTGCAGTTTCATGCTAGGAAGTGGTTTCCGCGCATATACCGTAAAGCCTACGACAGAAGCGCACTCAAAATTAAAGAGCGGCTGGCTTGACCGCAGTCTTATTATGTCTGTCTGCAGGTGAGCGCGTGGCTGACTCTCGGAAGGTTGCTCAATAAATCAGAAAAAGCGAACAGAATTTATGTCTATAGTTTTATCTAACGTAAGCCCATATTTTATTATTTATTCTTGTAAAATTATCCCGTCAAACCAGAAACCAGAACTTGCGCTGACC
Organism: Atherinomorus stipes; assembly: GCA_023101725.1. NCBI lineage: Eukaryota > Metazoa > Chordata > Actinopteri > Atheriniformes > Atherinidae > Atherinomorus > Atherinomorus stipes. The sequence continues at coordinate 27,233 of JALJCO010006879.1, forward strand.
AACCAACCGTCCTGTTCTCACTGTCCAATCACTAATCAGTTTGGAGTTTCTGGTTACGCCACGTGTTGCTATGGAGATGATACTGTACACCAAGCCATCACCTGGACGCTTCTCGGTGGTCACAAAACAGCGAGTCCTGTTGTCAGTTGTTATGTTGTGTGTAGAGTGATGCAGGTCCAGTTGGTTCCGCTCGGTTCTGTCACCATCGGACCGCCGTCCTGGCGGGATGGGACGGTCCAGTCCATCCGGCGGACGGAGCGCCTGCTCCGGCAGACTCGGGCCGGGTGGTCTGCGGCTTCCAGTCGGCCCCGGACCGTCAGTTTCAGCCTAAAGACGGACGGAAAAAAGATCTCTGCGGAGGAAAGTGGGCCGAGCCGTGGTTCCGTCAGCGGAATCAAACCGACGAGGCCCAGAACTGCAGGAGCGTCGGTGAGATGACCAGGCTGATGATCGTCCTCAAAATCATTCATACCCTCCACTTAAAGAACAAGCTAAATTCACAATGGTAATTCAAATAACAAGAAACTAATGATAAATAAAAATTTACAAAATTATAATTCAGTGAAATAAAATATTGCTTTTGAATTGTGGCTTAAAATAAAAATAAGAAAATAAATGTCGGACACATGAGAGCACCTTTCCCATGAACAGTGGACCAACATACCTGTGAACAGGTGTAGAAGTATTTTTGAACATTAGAGCAAACACCTGATTGCAGTGATTGCTTCAAAGAGTTGCTCAACTAAATTTCAACTTCAGAGTTTTATTTTTTGTGTGTTTTTAATATTTCTGTCAAACCACAATTCAAAATCAATGTCATGATTTCCATAGAATTTTTATTTATTATTCCCTTTGTCATTTCAACTTATTTTGCTGACAGCTGATATTTTTTTTTCCTTCTTTAATTGAAGGGTATGAATAATTTTGAGGACGATTGTAAAAGAGAATTCACCAGGCCTCATTTTTTTGCTTTCTGACGTGGTTTTGAGCCCTTCATGGGTTCAGGGAACAGACAAAGGAGTGATGTGGTCTTCAAAATAAAACCCCAAATCCAAAAAAGTTGGGACGCTGAAAAAAAGAGTGCAATGATGTCCACGTCTGATCACCTGCATTTTATTCCCAGTAGAAAATAAACATATCAGATGATGATTTACCATTTAATGGAAAATCTGCACTGACTGTGAATCTGATGCAGCAAGTCTGTAAAAGGTTGGAACAGGAACAACAAAAGGCTGGAAAAGTAACAAGCGTAGGAGAATTTGACACTGAGCCAGGTTAACTAGCAGCAGGTATAAAAGCTGGATATAAAAGGAGCTTTTTCAGAGTCTCCAGAAAGTTTAATCTGACCAATTGTGTTTTAAAACGTGAAACAATCAGATTGAAACCTCTCGGACCAGTTGAGTCTCAGAATTTAGGCCAGGGGTGAACAAGCCCAGTCCTGGAGCCACAATCCTGCAGCTTTTAGATGTTGGCTTGTTACCAGGTCTCTCTGCAGAGCTGAATGACGTGCACATGAGGTAATTCAGGTGTGTTTGAGAAGGGATGCATCTGAAAGATGCAGGATTTTGGCTCCGAAGGACTGGACTTTGCCAACCCTTATTAAGGCTCATAATAATGTCAATTAGGAATGCACGATATAATCGGCCTTAAAACTGAGTATCAGACATTGGCCACCACACCGATATTTAACCGATATCTGAGCAATATTTAAACGATCAACCCACTATGTCTTAAGTAAAAAACAAAACAAAACTTCTTCTTCCTCTCCTTTTTCAAAAACTTCTTTTTTATTGACTTTAAAACTTCTAAAGACTAATGGTGGGGAAAAAAATGATACATTGAAATATTGCAATATTTTCATATGCTGATATATTGACATTTAAAAATGTGATATTAATCTATTTTACTAACAAAATATAGCAACATTTTATCCTTCTGTTCCAAAATTTTGCGAGAATACACAAAAATTTTGCAATTTTTTCATATGCTGATATATTGACATTTAAAAATGTGGTATCGATCTATTTTACGAACAAAATCTTGCGATATTTCATTGTTGTGTTACTAAATCTTGCGATATTTCATCGTTGTGTTACTAAATCTTGCGAGGATTTACAAATATCGCGATATTGTCATATGCTGATATATTGACATTTAAAAAATGCGGTATAAATCTATTTTAGTAATAAAATATCAAGATATTTTGTCGTTCTGTTACGAAATCTCGGAGAATTCACAAAATATCGTGAGATTTTATAACAGAACGATGAAATCTCACAAGATTTTGCAAGCCAAATAGATCGAAACCATGTTTTTAAATATCGTTTTAATATTGGCATATGAAATTAACGCAATATTTCAGTGCATTGTATTGTATTCTTCCCTCCCCTATTTTTCAAAATGTCGGAAGCGGATAACAAAATTGCTATTTGTAATGACTGCTTTTGTTTTTTTCAGCTTTAATATCGGTATCAATATCTGTTATCAGCCAAAATTCCAATATCGTGCATCCCTAATGTAAATCTAATAATTTGTACTCCAAACTAGCCTACATTTGTCATATTGTGGACAAACTAAACAATGTGTTAAAGTCCTGAACTTCAACATGTCATTATAATGTTCTAAGTTTCCATCTGGCCTCCATCAGGTGTCGCTTGTCCCATTCCCGCCTACCAGCTTGCGTGAGCAGTGCGCTGCAGCCAGCGTTACCGTGGCTCGTGAGTACATGTGGGGGGTGCGGGAGGTGGAGGGCCAGCTGCGGAGACAGGCCGGCAAGGTGACCGAGGAGGCCACCAAGCTGGAGCGGGAGCGGGGCCACTTGGAGAGGACGCTGCGCAGCATCACGGGCAACCTGGCCATGAATCGCAGGAGCTCAGACAGAAGGAGAGGACGGCCGGCCACCGCTGAGACGGTGAGTGACAGCATCCACAGCGTGGGTTTTAAAGCTGAATACACTTCCAGAATAAAGACATGCATATGTGATCCCTGCTGCAGGAGAGAGATGGTGCTGATTTCTTGTTGCTGTGGGAGAGAAAAGAGTTGCTCCAGTTGAAACGGGACCTGGAGGCAGCACTGAGGAGCACCCTGACCCAGCTGCAGGTGATTCAGCAGTACTGTTCTGTTTTCATTGGGAGGCCTCATTTTTGAAGTGAGCCAGGGTCGTACTTATCACTGGAGACAGTTTCAACATATTTCATCGTTATTCTAGTTCCAGGAGGTTGCTGATGCTAATGCTAGTGTGAGTCAATAGATGGGTTTCCCGTTTACAAACATTGGCAGTTGCGCGCAACCAGGGGGCAAAAGCCTGTGTTTTGTATTGCATCTACGGCCAAACACGCACTCATATCATTCATAAAAATGTAAAGTAACCCGACGAAACAAACAGAGATCGTTGTGTTTTAAATTATATTGAATCAGAGATTGGGTTTTCTGGGTCCGTCCTCCACTGGTTCTCCTCATATATAAAAGGTAGAACCTTCAATGTCGCCTTTAATAATGTCATGTCCAGTGTGTCCGACTTGTCCTGCGGAGTTGCGCAGGGTTCTGTTCTTGGGCCCCTTTTGTTTTTGCTGCATGAAGCCTCTTGGTCAGCTGATTCGTGGTTTTAAAACATGTCTTATCACTTTATGCAGATGACATTCAGTTGTATTGTTCTTTTAATGATTCAGAATTTCACCTTTATCCGAGCTCCTGGAATGCGTGTCCTCCATCATAAACTGGCTGTCCTCAAATTATCTTCAGATAAATTCAAGTAAAACAGAAACACTGATCATCGCCCCGGACAAAATATCCCCCTGATCAGGAACCGCCTTGGTGTTCTGGGCTCGTCTGTCCAAGCTAGCCTTAGGAACCTTGGTGTGGTGTTTGACCAGGCTATGACTTTAGAGGGTCACTCCCGACAGCTGACTAAAAGCTGCTTTTATCATCTCAGAAATATCTCAAAAGTCAGGAAAATGTTGTCAAGGGCAGACCTTGAAATGATCATTCATGCTTTTATTTCATCGCGTATCGATTATTGTAATTCTGTTTTTACTTGTTTTAATAAGAGGACACTCAAAAGACTCCAGTTAGTTCAAAACTCTGCTGCTAGACTTTTATCAGGTTCATCCGGAACAGTCCACATCACCCCTATTCTGTTAAATCTTCATTGGCTCCCAGTTAAATTCCGAATTGATTTAAAAATTTTAACATTGACATTCCAGGCACTGCATGGCCAGGCCCCCCGGTATATTACTGATATGCTGTGTCCCTATACCTCAGGGCGCACCCTTCGTTCCTCAGGCCAGAATCTCTTGAAGGTCCCAAAGACCCGCTTTAAAACCCGGGGGGACCTGGCTTTTGAGACTGTAGCCCCCAGACTCTGGAATGACCTCCCCCTGTCCCAGCGTCTGGTTGACTCTGTGGAAACTTTTAAAAAACTGCTGAAGACGTTTTTATTTAGGAAGGCTTTTGGTTGATTTGATGGTGATTGACTGGGTTTATTCTATGTTTCTGTTATATGTTCTTTTAATATGTTATGTTATTTTATTGTACTAATTATTCTTTATGTACAGCACTTTGTGATTTTTATCTGTAAAAAGCGCTTTATAAATAAATTTTACTTACTTACTTACTTACTAAAGTAACTCCGGCGAAACAAACAGAGATCGTTGTGTTTTAAATTATATTGAATAAATCTGTATTTTGATGACGAATAACAAAATACTGACGCTGTGTTGCTGTGTTATATTTCTATCACGATTACACTATCTTTGTCAAGCCCGGCAAAGGGAGTCATCCCCCGGAAACGGCATTTTTCTTGTTAAAACATGGATATTATTTTCGTGTTGGACCTCATTTGAAATTTGCCTGACAAACCTGAGTTAGAAAGCGGCTTAAACTTTCTCTGCTAGACTCTTTGTTAAAACCAAAAGAGGCCACAACAATCTGCAGCCTGCAGCAGGTTCAGTTCAGCTCCGTGTCGTCCTCACCTCCTCCATACAGGAGCAACTTTCACTAGTTTGGGATTAAAACCAGGCAAAGACGAAATCATCACTACGTTTGGAAAGGAGCCATCCCCAGCTGTTAGGGACTAACATGCATTGCTGTCGGTAAGTTTCTGCTGTTTTTGTAACGTTCTGCTTTATTGTGTATGAGATTGTGGTGGACAGTAGACGTGACTAGCTAACTGCTAGCAAGCTAACAGTATAAACTCAAACGCCATCTGATTTACGACCCCCGTACTTCGTACTAAATCTTCGGGATGCGTTGTTATGCCACGTGAACGTTCGTAAACGGCTCCACAATCAAGCCTTTCTTCTTTTTTTTTAAGTTCGTGCCTAAGCAGCAGAGGATGGCTGTCGTTAAATACAGTGTTTACAGTTTATGTCATGCAGCCGATCGCGGCGGTGATGCTGCTATTACAGTCTTCCCACTAGAATACGGGAAAAATTTCTGCCTCCGCTGTGGTTTAATCCTACATGTGACCATGGTGAAAGACTAAATAAATCATAGTCTGAACCGGAATAAGTTATCTGGGAGGGTTTTCTGAAGATCAGTCACGCCTACTCCTTACCAAAAAGAAGTATTCCTTAAGTACATGTCATTAAGTATACCAAGTATACCAAAGTATATCCCCCAAGTGTACTTTATTTACCAAGTACACTGCTCTCAGTGTACTACCAGTATACAAACAAGTGTACTTCTTGGGACTAAATTGGCCCAATTTAAGTATCTAAAAGTATACTTTTAAGTATACTTAAAGTAATCTTCTGGTATACTGTGAGTGTACTCGTACTAAAAACTTCAAGCTTACTTATTTTTAGAAAGCACATTTTAAAGTATACTGAAAGTATACCTCTAGGTAGATTGTTAGTTTACTGTACTAAAACTTTATGCTTACTTTTACTCCTACAAAGTACACTTTAAGTCTACTAAAAGTATTCTTCTATGCATACTGTTAGTTTTCTAGTGGTAAACCTCTCAATACCCTTTTAGTTTAAGAAAGTAAAACCACTGTGGTCAACTCTTTAGCCAGAGAAGTTACTATTGTTTAACAAAATAGTCACTGAACCAAACAGTCATGTTCATGCATGCGCAGTATCATTTAAGGTAACACATACTCACTGACATGCTATATTGTTCATTAACAAGGGTACTAAAGAGGTGAGCATACACATTTGAGTCATGGTGCAAAGAAGACCCAGTTGTGCCACAAGGCATCATGGGAAATGATCTGAATGAGGAGGCGTGGTCATCTCACAGCAGCTCAGATGGACAGGCTGCCTGCAAAGGACAAGCTGTGGAACGGCATGCAGCACCTGGCGGAACGGGCGGAGCGATATAAACTTTATCTGTCTGCATGATCACCAGGAAAAGTCGCTAGATCTGTCTGAAAAGTTGCAAAATATAGCGACAAAGTTATTAGCAACAACGAAGTAGACTTTAAAGTATACAGAAAGTGACCTTATAGGTTTGCTATGAGTTTACTGATAATACACGTATAGTTTTAGTGTTTAAAAATACATTTTCAAATATACTGAAAATTGCCTTATTATTCTTCTACTTCACCTTTTAATGCTGAGTAAAAAATATTACAAATTTATGTCAAAAACAGATTCAGGTGTTTTATTTGACTCCACCAAATGGCCCAGTAACATTTAAACTCTTAGTATCAAAAGAAACCAGTATGTTTGAAAATGTACTATAAATGTACTACTACTAAAGAGTATTGTTCAAAAGTTTAAATATAAGTATAGGCTACATATGTTAAACTTCTAGTACATTTATTAGTAAATGCCAAGTAAACTTTAAGTATATTTCTGATAAGTAAATAAATAGTAAACTGAAAGTAAACTGGTCTTATTTAAAGTTTAAAATTAGTATACTTAAAGCATACTTACATACACTACTTTTTGGTAAGGGTACTGTCCTATTTTCACCATTTTCAACTGGTTACATGCATTAATGTTTTGATTTTTGCAACCGAACAAATACCAGGACTCAAACATTATATTTCCCCGACACTTTCACGTCATATCTTGACCTAATCTGCATTAAAAGTCGAGTTTTGTACGTAAAACACACGTCTTCTCATAGTTCAATAATGCTTTTCCTTTGTTTTCTTGCCCCCTGGTTGCGTGCGCATCCATTCTGTGACGTTGCTCAGAAACCCGTCTATAGGAATCTGCTAGCCTGTCATGAAAAACAATCTTATCCACTCCACAGAACATACGAGGCAAATAATTTATTCTGTAACTTAAGGAGTCATCACCCGGAAATCCCACTTTTTCCCGTTAAAACATGTGTATTGGAACGGGACCTCAGTTATAACGTGCCAGAAACTCCGGAAAGTGAAAGTAGCTTCATCTTTGAGTGCGGGCTCTCTCTCACCAGAATCGGCCACCAGCACACGCTCCCCACAGTACACGAATTGGATTTCTTTCTCCGAATGACGTGAACGAGAGAGGCTGCTAGCTGCTAAGCTAGCCTCTTTAGCGCCACCTAAAAGCAGCTGATTACCTGCTGTGGAGTCGTTATGATCAGCTGATATGACGTGAACTACAGAGGCTGCTAGCTGCTATGCTAGCGTCTTTGCTACCACCTGAAGGCAGCTGATTACCTGCCACGGAGTAAATCAGCTTTGTCAGAAAGGACGCCGACAGACAAGGATGGAGGAGGAGGGGGAGATTGCCATGCTGAGTTGCCTCGGCAGAAATTCAACAGTTTTCGGTACTTTAACAGAAGGGACAGCTTTACCAGGGAGCAGTGGATAATATTTCTCAGTGAGGATGTGCAGTCGGTAAGTCTTGCTGCTGTGTAACTTATTATCTTTTGTGTCAGAGACCAGTAAACGGTGGTTGACGAAGCGGACAAGCTGCTAATGTAGCTACAGAAGCTAACAGTGTTTGGTTAACTTCACGTCAGACGTCCGCTCCTTATATCCATCAGAGTCCCCCTTTTACTCCGCGGATCCCTCTCCATCAACCGCACCGTTACGTTTTTATCACGTTTTTCTCTGTTGGGACATCATTTCCTTCACTTGGTCTGTCATGATAAAACTTTGTTTTGGCTTTAACGTTTGCCTCGTGAACGCGCTTACAGACAGGTCTAACTCTCGTACGTATTCTCGTGACAAACAAAAGTTGGAGATAAAAAGAGGTTAAAATAAGCTCATTAAATTTTACTCCCCCCCAATTAGAGTAAAAAATTCATTTAAAGAAATTTAAAGAGGGTTTGGGGTTAAAACACTAGGTTATGACACCTTTAAGACTGTAAATGCCTTGTCAACAGAATAATGTTGAAAATAAAACTTACCTTTCATTTGCTTCTTTTTTTGTTTTTTTTTGTTGAGACACTTACTAATTTTTTCCTCTTTTTTGTCGGCGGGGGAGTGTTTTTTTCTACATTTATATATATGTTTGATTTTGAAATTATATAGTTAAAGTTAATTCCACGTTTTACAATCAAAGGTATCCGGCTATATTGGAATACGATCTTTATCTTTTATTTTTATAACCATTCATCATCTCTTTATATACGTAAACATTCGAATACATTTATTAATGAAGCAACATCTTACCCTCTTAGAATACTTATACTACTACGCAGCTAGTAAGTACATAGTTCCTCCACTTGTAATGTAATATCAGGTAATTCAGGCTTGTTTAACCCGTAGGACTTACTAGTTAAACATGTCATTATTTCATATTCGCATTTAGGTTTGCTGTTTGGTCTTTGGTGTTTTATGGAGTGTGGATTTTATGTTATTGCTATTAGCTAGCTATTATTTCCTGTTTTTTTCAACCTCGAGTATCTATTGGCTCCCTAAACTAACATTATTGAATGGATTTTAATCTATCTGCACTGAGTGCTATGATCATTCCTGGCTTGTTTCTAACTTGTGATTTCTATGTTTATTATACCTCCACATTCCTCCTTAGCATCATCATTCTCCTTCTTCTCTGCTTTTTTTATTTATTTGGTTGATGAGAAAAGAAGAAAACACAGCACATCATATCAAAATAAAAATATTATTATATATTATATATAAATGGAATACCTCAAAACCCCAGGGCACTGATATTTAAAAATAAAAACATTAAAACTAAAATACACATATACCAGTATCAAACCAAACTACAGGATTTTGTGAGGAGGTAAGGGTGGGTGTATTAATTGCATTATAGTAAGTTTTGTGTTTAAATTTTGAAATAGTTTATTAGGTCAGGGGGTAGGGAGATGGGTAGGGAGGGAGTTCAAGAGGTGGGGGTAGAAAGTGTTGAAGACTTTTGGGCCAAGAGTGGTGAGACAGGCCTGGGGAAAAGAAGGTTGGTAATTGTGGGGGGGTTTTGGTGGGGGGGTGGGGGTGTTATGGGGGGGAAGGTCTGAGATGTAGGAGGGAGGTCTCTTAAGGAGAGCCTTGAAGGTAATGAGAAGTAGTTTGAAAGCAGTTATTTTTTTGATAGGCCGGTGGAGTTTATGTAAAATAGGAGTGATATGATGAGACCTTGGGTTCTTGTTATCACCTGAAGCCGGCTAGCGCTGGAGCTGCCTACGCTCTTTAGGGGGGTATTTTGGAGAAATAGAGTTGAGATTTATAGATATAGATTTGAAAGGGGATGGGGTTTGGGATGGTGAGAGGGGGAGTGGCAACGAGGAGGACGGTTTTAGGGTTGGAGGGGTTTAGTGTGAGGGAAGGGGACAAAGAATAAGATTGTTTGTGGTGGAGAAATAGGGGTTATGTGGGGGGGGAATGAGGATTAGGATGTGGGGGGAAGGTGGAGTCGGGTGTCGTATGGGAAGTTAATGATGTTTCTGTTCCGCGTGAACTGTGGATAAGGGGGAGTTTGAAAATTATATGTCCAAGGGGGGGGAGGAGAGCTCCAGGGGAAGCAGGGCAGAATGAGGAAATGAGATGGATTCATGAGATAAAAGGGATATGAATTGGGTTTGGTAGAATAGATTTGGGGGTATTGATGGTGTAGGGAGGTGGGTGGTTAGGATGGGGATAAGGGTGGGGGGAGGAGAGTAATGGGCGAAAATCTGGGAGAAGGAGAGTTGTGAGATCAAGAAGAATGAGGATGGAAAGCAGTCCAGAATCTGAGGCCATGAGGAGGTCATCAGTTTCAGTACTATGGAGAGGACAGAAACCAGATTGAAACTGTTCATAGATATCATTGGACATCAGATGGTTGTGAAGTTGAGAGGCGACTGTTTTCTCAAGAATTTTGGACAGGAAGGGAAGATCTGATATGGGACGTAACTTTAAACAGCCTCCAATCAGGATTATAAATCACATTAAAGTTATGATACAACATTTTAAACGTTAGTATAGAGATAATTTAGGTGAGTATAAAGTAGTGTACAGACATGTAGAGCTTGTAATTATGACCTCAGACCATGTGAAAAGAGAAATAACTTGTGGGACTTGGTGTCAACAGAGCAACAGTATCTCAGTCTGCTCTTTCGATCACCAAGATGACCTAAAGTGCCTCTGGAAAGTCAGGGGTCAGTGACACAAGGCCACAACAACAGTCTGAAAACTGAGGTCTTTGGGGGGGGGGGTGTAAGCCTGGGATTTCAGAGATACAGAGCTTCAGTTTGGAGAGACAAGATGTAGAATGTCTCAAACTAAAGTCGTCTGTGTCGTGCAGGCTCTGTCCGAGAGCAGCAGGCGGCTGCTGGACTGTGCCAGTGAGAGGGCTCGAGTGCTGGAGCTGCAGCCTCACAGCGGTTCTGCAGGGGGGGACCTGTCCACCTTCAACAAAACTGATCCCATCGGCCCCTTTACACCAGGTACGTTCAGGAGTAAATGAGTAAAAAATGCATCAAAAGAAAGTATAAAAAATACTTGAGTTGGGGGGTGGGGGGGGGGCATTTCAGAAAGCAGAGTCTGTTAGTGAGTTTTTGAATAATGCGCATGTGCATGACCAACCTCCTAGATTTCCAGCTCCCTCTTTCGGCCACAGAACAACATTCACAAGCCACTCAGTTGTTTAGATGGGACAATATAGACCACAATGCATTGCGGTCAGGAGAGCTGAATGGCGCGAGGTGTTGGACACATCGAGCGGCAGAAAAAAAGAGAGAAAAACAACAGAAAAGGGATTAAACACAATATAAATAAATAATACACCTTCATTTAAAATTACAGATTTGATTTGGAATTAAATCTTTTCGCGAGTCGTGGATTGCTGCTGCGGTTGCCACGGTGACAGCTGGTAATCACATGATTTGCGGCGAGGAAAAGAAGTTAGCTTCGTGTCCGAATCACAGGCAGAATGAGGGCACTAGATAGTGTGCTATGTAGTGCAGCCCTACGTAGTAAATGAGGGGTTAGGGAGTGGGGGGGGGGGCATTCGGGGGGCACAACTTGGTAACTTAACCAACAACTTAAACCAGACATATTATAAACAGCTTCAAAGTAAGTCAGTCTGTAGCAGCAGCAGCTGCACCGTAGTCACGTGACACTGAAAGGAATGCTGGGAAATGAAGTTCTTCCAGGATAACAGGGACTTTTATACACGCTGGACCAAGCGGCAACCTCTGGTGGCCAACTATGAGTTTACCCGGAAGAATTCATTTGTTGTAGTTCTCCCTTCATCCGCTAGGGGCTGCAAGACTGAGCAAATCCCCATAGACTCCCAACTTCACAGCAGAAATAAACATGTTTACAGCAGAAATAAACATGTTTACAGCCTGGTTCAAAAAATTATTTTAGGTTAAATAGGTCAAGTTTGCCTTCATGTCAACTGTGAGGGGGGTGAATTTTTTTTTATAACTCATTAGTTTAGTCGTTATTTAATCTTGAAATTACTCATAATTAAGGGCGTGTCCTTTTGATTGACATGTGGCAGACCGGAAGCCGGCCTGCTGACCGGAGGCTCCTAGTTAGCTCCTTGTTTGCTCTCAGTAAGGTCTCAGTTTGTAGCAGAGCAGCACAACGGTGGTTTTTTGTCAGCTAATAGCAAGTCTAAGTTACGTGTCTTACCTTTACCCCGCCGTTTAGGGAGGCTTATCTTTGTTAGCTCTTGTTAGTTTCGACTTAGCTCGGTTAGCGTTATGCCCAGAGTATGTCAGCTGTCAATCATTTGCCCCACGGTCGCGCTGTACCCATTTTAGTATTTTCCTGGAGTGACGACACACGTGACACAGCAAGATGGGGACGGTGGGACACGCCCACCTGGCTTCACATTTCTCTCTTCAGACGAGACCGGATCCTACGTCCATGTTTTCTACAGTCTTTGCGCTGGACCAACGCTGATGGAACAAGATCTTGTGAGATTTCATAACTGAACAAAAAGATCTCGCAAGAAGTTCTTTGCTAAAAATATCGGTCCTAAAAATCTGGAACTGATATTTTCCGATTACACATTTTAATGCTGATATCAGTCGGTATGTATTAATTGAAATCTAAATCTATTAATCGCTTCTGTATGAAGCAGATGGGAGGCTCCTACGTTTCAACTTAGTAAAATCAGAGTGTTGGACCAGAAAGAGTATTTGGTAGTAAAGCACTGCACCAGTTACATACTGGACCTGATGATGGTGCCAATATGGCTACGTTCACACTGCAGACAAATGTGGCCTGAATCTGATTTTTTTGCCCTGAAGTGACTCAGGTGAGATTCTTCAATGACGGTGTGAACAGGCCAAGTCACATGGAATGTGACTATTTTAAATCCGATCTGGGCCACATTTGTATGTGGTTTGAAATCCGATACAGGTCGGATCTTTTGGAATGTGGCTGCGGTATGAACTGCCAAGTGACCCATATCGGAATTCGTATGACGATGTCACTCTTTGCGGAAGCCAACGAAGAAGAAGAAGATGGTGACGTCAACACTGACTGTGCGGGAAACAAAACGAACATGGAGGACAGCGTAGACGGGGGCGTACAGTGGAGGGACAACGAAGTTTTGGAGCTGATAAGTATTTGGGCGGATACAACGATCCAAAAGAGACTTGAGGGGTCATACCGTAACCGGTCAGTTTACGAAAATATTTCTCTGGAAATGGCGGAGAAGGGACACCGACGGACTTGGATTCAATGCCAGAGGAAAATCAAGAGCTTAAAAGCTAGGTAAAAGGAGGCCAAAGATTCCAACCAACGAAGCGGCCGGGAAAAGGATCACGTGCCCTTTTTACAAGGAGCTTGACAACGTGCTGGGTGATAAACCCAGCTGTCAGCCCCGTGAGCTGCTTGACAGCTCCGCTGATCTAGAGAGCGAGCCCGAAAACTCCAAGCCTGAACAACCTGGCGGCAACGACTCGGATAACGAAACAGGTAAGCTAACTAGCTGCTTCTCCGCCGTTTTGCTTCATTTGTCAGAAAGAAGTAACCTTCAATTAAATATCTGATATAAACGTTACGAAGCTTCCTACTAGCAATTGATACATTTTTCATAAATTAGCTCCAATGAAATGTTATGCTAAGTTAGCTGCCACTGATTTATCTTAGCTTAATCATAACTGGTGTTGATATTTTTTTGATTACAGTGAATGATTATAAGAATTTCTTCATTTATTTATAATTTGTTTTTCTCTCAAGTGAAAGTAGTACTCTTCCAAACAATACAGCTTAATCAAGTATTCTGTCATGTTGTTTGTTTGTTTGCAGATGGTGATCCAGGTTCTGTGTATTCTGAGTCACTCCCTTCTACATCTGGAGAAAGTTATTCTACACGTTCGATATCTGAAGAGTGCCCTCCATCTGTCCCTAGCACAGAGACCTGCGGAAAGCAAGCAGCTCCTAAGCGCTTTGAAAGTAAGAAACTCAATGTTCTGTCTTTGAGCAGTCCTTGTAAAAGTTAACATTGATTGTCTGGCTGGTCAGTTAACTGATAAATTGCAAATTAACAGTAGATAATCCTGTATTCTCTTATCACATGGGTCACTGGAAACTTCCTCCAACATAATTTTATGTTGTTTGCTTAATTATTATATTTTGTTTGTAATTCTGAAACCCTCACTTCCATTTCTTTCTCAGTCTTATCTGCTTCATTCTATTTACTATACCCTTCACATAATCTAATAATCAATTACAAGTTGTTTTTTTTTCTTTTATAGATGTATCTGCCAAGAGCAGAAAGAGAAAAACAAAGATGGAAACGGCACTTGAAGTCTTCGCTGAGAAGATAAACAGCTCCCTCAGCTCTGACGACTCAGACTTGCATTTGAAAATGCAAGCAGCTCAACATGAGCACGAGTTAAAGATGCTGTCAATGTTCACACAGTTCCTTGAGCGGTCAGTGTACTCCAACCGTCCACCTTCCCACCAGGCATCAGTCCAGGCTGCACACCTATTCAACCCAACCCCACCACATCCACATTCCTTCCACCTTCCCCCAACCACACTTCTTTCCCCATGGCTCCAACTCAGCTGTTCAGTGAGACACAGCCATCCTTCCTGCAAGATCTGGCAACACCTCTGCACTCTAATAACCCTGCTATTTGCCCTGATTTGGTTCGGCCATTTAGCCAGGATGAAGAATGAGAAAAGAAATTGAATGTGTTTGTTGTTCATTGTTACACACTATTTAGTATGACCATTACCATACTCTGTAATGTTTTTGCATGTTCCTTTACTGCTGAAAGTTTCATGGGGCAGAAAGACTTTTTGTTGACCCTTTGAATTACTCATATTTTACAGCAGAACCAAGAAACTGTTACAATATGTAAAAATGTTGCACCTGCTCAATTTTTGGTAATTTTTTAAAAAGATAAAATGTTCTGTGTTCTGTATCTGCACAGTTCAATTTACAGTAAAAGTACTCTGCGTGGAAGGCAAGAAACACTTTTATTTAGAAAAAAACATTTTCATTGCTGGAAACCATTTAACTGCAGACTCAACTCATTTTACAGACATTAATTTGATTAAATAAACCTGTTACATCTTTCAACTAAAATCTCTCTTTTTTTTTAAAGAGTTTGAACAGTGAAATGTTTTTTTTTCCTACCTATTCTAAAGAAAACCAAGTGCTTCAACGCTGACTATAAAACAACTCTGTAAGTGCCTCTCTCACTGTTGTTGGTTGGACATCTTGTGTCCCTGCTTCTGCTGCTCTGTCATCCTGCAGGACAGCTTGTGTAGTGTGCATCATAAGGCTCGCCATGCTTCTCGCAGATGTTGTGCAGAGTGCAACATGCACTTATGATGGTGGTGACAGCAGAGATGTCAACATCCATCCGTTTGCCCAGGCACCTCCACCTCCCCTTTAGCCGTCCAAAGGCGCACTCCACTGTCATCCTTGCTCTGCTGTGTCTCTCATTGAAATATCTTTGCTCAGCAGTCAAGTGCCCTGTGTCACTGTACCCTTTGAGCAGCCAGCTTCGCAGCGGGTAGGCAGGGTCTCCAAGCAGCATGATTGGTACCTGGATCCCATTAATCTCCTCCGTCTCCTTACATGACAGAAATAATCGTTTGAATAAACAGATATCGAAATTACATAATGTAATGTGAAAAATACATTTAATAGACTTACTGGTGGAAAAAAAAGATCTCCTCTCTCTGCCAGTGCAAAAATGTTAGAATTTTTGAGGACCCTGGCATCATGCACACTTCCTGGCCATCCAGCATAAATGTTGGTGAAACTGTTGAGGAGACATGCCATATTGAACTGAAATATTTAAGACTGCTATCAAATTGCTGACGTTATTACAATTTTGTAATGCCTATCATTTGTTTACTAGTACCTGTAGTTACTGTCCACCTAAAATTAATACAATTTTAAGAACACTGCACAACCTGGTAAAATATAAATCTGACCCCTAACCATCCCCTGTGTAATGGACTACATGCACAACTCCACTATTTCATGAACTTCTGACAGCACCTCTGTTTCCTATCTGTAATTAATGGACAAAGCCGATTAATTCAGGCGTGCCTGGCCTCTAACTGGCCAGACACACCTGAATTAATCAGTTTGTCCAGTAATGTAAGGCAAGAACAAAAGGTGCTGTCTGAAGCCAGGAAGTAGGAGTTGTGCATATATCCATTGACTATATCCTGCATACCCTCTCTCTACACTTAACTGGTGTGTGGTGAGCGTTATGGTGCGCATTGGGTGCTGTGCATTAACCCAAATGGGTGCTACACACTGAGTGTTAGCAAGGTGAGGTCCCCCATTTACTCTTAAGAGCTTTGAATAAATTACTAGAAAAGTGCTACATAAACTGTAAGGAAAAATTATAATAACAGTGATTTATTAAAAGATAAAATAGAAAAAAATAATGTAATTAGAGGATTTGTAATTAATCTCAATGAGTCATAACAGCAATAGCCCGAACGTGACTTTTTAAATCAAAATTTAGTGAACGACAGAATCAAATAACAGACACATTAGTATTGTAAAATCAAGCTCTAGGGCTTTTGGGGGGAAAATGTATTTTCCAGAATTTTTATTTGAAGAAAAGTTGAAAAATCAGTAGAACATACCCATACGAAGTTCAAATGTCATTTTAAGTACTTTAACATCTTCAACTGTTCTCAAATTAAAAGTCTACAACATTTTGCAGTACTTTACTTTCAACTTTTTGAACGTTTTTGTCCACATTCTCCATTAAGAGACAAGATCTGACAGTAAGTGACAGGATCAACCAGTGGCCGTTTTGAGTTAGATTTCAGTCTGGTTCATGGAGCAAAAGTAAACATCTCCTGCCCTGACCGCAGCGAGGATTGATGCTGGAAGGTGGAATTGTTGCTTCTTGCATCCTCTGGCATGTTTAGAGAGGGGGAGGGGCTACTGTCAGGACTTCCTGGTGTGACGTGACTTTATAGACAGCTGACTGGGAAACCCCGATGTGACGTGTCCTGGAAACAGCCCGTGTGCGTCGCGGTTTGGGTCGGGATATTCCAATTGATTTCAGTTATCATGTATACTGGAGTAACTCTGTCTGCTCACGCATGTAAACGGGTTATTCCTGATCTTTGAGAAACCGGAATATTGACCTTAACCCGAATTTTGATGGCATGTAAACGTGGTCATTGTGGTGCTTGAAACGGTCAGCTGTTTCAGATACGTCATGTCGGGGTTTCCTGGTCAGCTGTCTTTAAAGACACGACACACCAGAAAGTCCTAACAGCTCTGAAGTGACAGCCGAAACTGTCAGTTTCAAGTTTGTCTTACGAAAAAATGAAGTAAAATACCGCGACTATTACATTCATTGAAAAAGAAAATTAGCATAATCAATGTCCTATATGATGTTGCTACTTCTGATAACGTGATTATAATTTGGGTAAACCCCTTTCCTTACTGAAGACAAGAGCAGCTGCATTACAAACACATTTATGTAGGCTATAAGCAAACATAGGCCTAAACAAATAAAAGGCTTACCAGTACTGATGATCCGCAACTCCTTGCAGAAGAACAGAGTACCATCCTTTGCGATTGAAATAATCAATGCGATTATTCTCTGGTGCAATGACAGGAATATGACTCCCGTCAATAGCGCCGGCGCACTGTGGGAATCCCCATCTTGTTTTGAAGCCTTGTATGACTTCCAGGAGATCATTTCCCTGAGGTAGCCTAATGTAGTCAGGCATCAAGACATCCCGCACGGCCTCACAAAACTCGTGAACTACACTGCAAACCGTGGATTTCGCAATACCAAACAGGTTTGACAATGGCGGCAGCCGGTTGCCCCGTTGCCAGCCAATATAATCCGACCCCGACGCGTTTTCTCAGCGGTGTTGATGGCCTGAGGTTGGTGTCCTGCTTCGACAGTCTGGCGGAAAGACGCTGGCATAAGTAGTTGAACGTTGCCCTTGACATTCTGAACTTTCTCAGAAAATCTAGTTCATTGAAGCTGTTGACATCGCGATCCCACCACTCTAGACTCCGACGCTGCACCCACACATTTTCCCTCAGAGATGTCGCTGCCACCGCTCCACAGAAAGCCATAATTAAAAGTTTAGCTCTCTTTCTCCTTGCTCTCCTTTTCCGCATTGTCTGCTGTATCATCCGGCTACTTCCACTGCTTAACAGCTTTTTTTTAAAAATCCATCCATGGACACTGACTTCAAACGCCGCCATCTTTAAAGGGCTGTCTGACACGTCTTGTTATTGATCCTCTGCGCATGCGGGTCACTTCTGGTACGAATGTGGTTTGACGTGACTTGTTTATGTTTTTCTGCGCATGCGGGACACTTCAGGGCCGCAATTTGAGATGGCCATGTGAACAGCCACAAAAAAATCGGATCTGACAAAAAAATCGGAATTGAGCATTAAGACCTGCAGTGTGAACGTAGCCTATGAGGCTCTGCAGGGATGTTACGGCAGTGCAATTCAGTCCATGTTTATTTCATATCAGAACTCTTACAATGCCAGCTTGCACTCATAAGAATATCTGACCTGGTTTAGAAGGACTTACTGTCTCTCTCAGAATAAAAACCAGGATTCTGAGTTTGTATATTTCTGCTTCCCCCTGAAAACTCTGCTCTCTCTCGTGTTCCTGCAGATTGTAAAACAGCTTTAGAGTCTTCCTCTTTGACAGTCAACCAATCCCAGCTGCTGAGGAACAACATCAGACAGTTGTTGACCAGCGCTGTTGCCAGGCAGGATATGGCTCATCGCACCGTTAACGATGGCCTCATCAAGAAGATAGCAGAGACGGTCGATCTGCAGGTAGACACCAACACAATGTGGTAAAAATCACCTTTACATGCAACTCAAAACTGCTGATATCAGAGCACGAAGGTCATTTTGTTCTCATTCTGTCTTTTGCAGCAAAAGCTGACCGTGACGTCTGTAGCCGCCAGACAGGCCATGTTCCGCAAACAGAGGGAGGTTAACTGCATCCGTCACAGCCACGGCAGAGCACAGGTCAGAGTGTCAGACATGCGAGCATCATCGGCGAAACTCTGAGATGAGCTATCTTGTTTTATGAGGATGGAATCAAAGGGGGAGCTTGTTGATGAAAAATGATAGTGGCCCCAGTATGAAACCTTGGGGGACGCAGAGTCACTTGACCTGATGGCAAACGCTCCGTCACACAAATAATTTGAACTCCTATTGTGAGTAATGTCTTGATATCTGTGTGTTTATCTGTTTCCAGGGTCCAGAGTGCAGCAGTGATGTACTGTCCAGAGAGAAGCTCAACAGGCCTCTGGTGCAGGTTTATCAGAGACACCCGGGGACACAGTTACCTGAAGCTGCTCATCTCATCCAGGTGACTCCTGCTCCCAAATGTTCAGGTTAAGACAAACACATCATCAACAGTTGCCCCCCCCAACCTAAAAAGCAACACTGATTTTGAAGTATCTTGCAGAGTGTGCATTAAAACATGAAGCTAAAAAGGTAATTATGTAGTCAGTATAGCGCATGAACAGTTATCTGTACTTCAGCGTGGCCAGATGTAGATCCTTATATTCTCTATTGCCTGAGAGAACACCGCATGAACACGGTTCGGAGCATTGCTACGTTCTCCGGTTAAAACCTCAGTTCCAAAAAAGTTGGGAAGCTTCATAAAATGTAAATAAAGCAGAATGCAATAAGATGAGAAACAATTTCACAGAAATGTTTTTTATAGAATTTTATAGAATTGTATGAAAATCCCACCATAATATCAAAATATTCAGAGGGTCAGGAGGAATCTCTGTGTGCCGGGACCAGGCTGGATGCCGGTGATCTTCTGCATTAAAATCAGACATGATTCCAGAAATCTGTGTCTGTGACCACAGTTCACCCTGAAATCCACAAATGCAGGTTTAAGCTCCATCATGCAGAGAAGAAGCCACATGAGACCAGGATCCAGAACCACCACCATCCATCTCTCTGGACCACATACAGGATCCAGAACCACCACCATCCATCTCTCTGGACCACATACAGGATCCAGAACCACCACCATCCACTCTCTCTGGACCACATACAGGATCCAGAACCACCACCATCCATCTCTCTGGACCACATACAGGATCCAGAACCACCACCATCCATCTCTCTGGACCACATACAGGATCCAGAACCACCACCATCTGTCTTCTCTGGACCACATACAGGATCCAGAACCACCACCATCCGTCTTCTCTGGACCACATACAGGATCCAGAACCACCACCATCCGTCTTCTCTGGACCACATACAGGATCCAGAACCACCACCATCCGTCTTCTCTGGACCCCTACAGGATCCAGAACCACCACCATCCATCTCTCTGGACCACATACAGGATCCAGAACCACCACCATCCGTCCTCTCTGGACCACATACAGGATCCAGAACCACCACCATCCGTCTTCTCTGGACCACACAGGATCCAGAACCACCATCATCCGTCTTCTCTGGACCACATACAGGATCCAGAACCACCACCATCCATCTCTCTGGACCACATACAGGATCCAGAACCACCACCATCCATCTTCTCTGGACCACATACAGGATCCAGAACCACCACCATCCATCTCTCTGGACCACATACTAGATCCATCACAGCAGCGTGACTGAAAACCGAAGAAGAGTGCAGCTGCTGAACTGGTCTGCCTGCAGTCCAGAGTCCGGCTGCTGAACTGGTCTACCTGCAGTCCAGAGTCCGGCTGCTGAACTGGTCTGCCTGCAGTCCAGAGTCCGGCTGCTGAACTGGTCTGCCTGCAGTCCAGACCTTCCTCCAATACAAAACATTTGGAGCATCATGAAAGCAGAAATCCAGCAACCAGGTCCAGAACTGTTGAGCAGCTAGAATCCTGCATCAGACCAGAACGGGACAACATTCCTCTCCTTTCACTCTAAACTGGTTTCCTCACTTCTCCGACGGTAACAGACAGAAGAGGGAAAGCTACACGATGGTAAACATCACCCTGGAACTACTTTTTTACAAACATGTCACTGTCATCAGATTCACAATCAGAAACTATTTTCCATGAAATGGTGAAATGTCTCAGTTTCATCATCTGACATCTTGTTTATGTTTTACTGGGAATAAAATATGACTCAAAGAGAATTTAGAAATCATTGTAATCTTATTTTAACTTTATAGCACTTTGACATTTAGAATTGGGATTGTATATTGTCACATTTATATTTAATTTTCTACAGGATGTTGCCTGCATTGAACGTGTAAAAACACATGCACTGTGTTCTCTGGCAGATGTTTTTGTAATCGGCCTCTCACCCATCTCACCCAAACCAAAGTAGGCTGAAATGTGTTTCCTGTGTGTGTCAGGGCAGCGCAGTACTGCAGAGCTGTCTGAAGTCCTCTGAGGAGGAGCTGGCAAGGCTGCAGCGTGCATGTCTGCAGCTGCTGGACAACATGCACAGCAAGAGGGCGGCAGCTCAAGTGGATGCAGCCATCGTCTGCATGCGGCGCCAGCAGGTCGACAAGCGAGCCGTACCCTCTTTCCTGCAGCAGGGGGCGCACTGAAGCCAACTCTTCATGCAAGCATGTGCATAAACATGAGAAGTCAGTTTAGCGTTGAGCAACAGGCTGCAGATGTGTAAGAGCTGCTGGATGACACTTCACTGGTGTGTAGTTTTGACTAGTGAACGACCGATATTGATTTTTTAGGGCCGATACCGATACCGATATATTTTCAACAGCCTGGGCCGATAGCCGATATTGGAGGCCGATATATTTGGGCCGATATTTGTGGCCGATATGCTGTTGTTTCTTCAATTAACATACTAAAATTGACACAATGACAATAAAAGAAAATATTAGGTCTTTGTTTTTTCCCAAATAGAATAATTCATTTAACACATGCAAAAACCCCAAAAACAAACAAAACACGTGATTTCAGCATGTAAGCCATTTCCTTGAAAGGAAAATGAGCAAAAACACATAAATCATTATCAGTCTTGCTGCATCATCATCTTTCACATTCATCCTCATACTGTAATGTGCATATACAGAATGGGTGTAAATGGAAAAAGAGAAAAGCGTTTATGTGTTGACTGTTCACATTTCATAGATAATCAGCTCATAAAATGTCCTTTGTGTCACCCAACATATTTAAAGGTACCTTGTCATTCATGTAATAGTTGTTTTTGGCTTATTGCTGCCTGCTTACAAAGCTGGTTTCATATTCTGAACCACAAACTTTTATGTTTCTAAATTGTATGGCGATATTTCAGCGACGTAAACAATTAAGATATGTTTAGAAAGTTTTTTTGTTTTGTTTTTTAAACGGAGCTTTCTGTTGAAGCCGATGTCACACCCTCACTCCTGCGGGGGGAGTGCAGCAAATAACCGAGGTGACAACACGGGAGGCGTCTGCAGCGAATCTCTACGTGACAAACTCATACCAGGTTCCTAAAGTCCAACAAGCAGCAGCACAGAACTGAATTATTTTGTTGCTTATTCTGCATCCGTTTATGACTAATGTTTGGAAGCTAAACGCAGCCTGCTACTAAATCCAGCTGCTACATTACGAGTTGGCTAGTTTAAAGACGAAGCACTCGGCTTTTCTTGTTTCCCTATTCTGAACCACAAACTTTGTTTCCAAAGCGCATGGCGATATTTCAACGAAGTAAACAGCCACAATACGTTTTTAAAGATTAATAACTTAACTTGGAGTGCAGATGATCTCCGGCTCTCTCTGTGAAGGGAGTGGGGAGGAGCTGCATGGACAGCGGCGACAGTCAAGTCAACTAGAAAGCTGCGTGTGGGGGCTGCCGTTCATCATGACGGGGGATCGATACTGCCCGCGACTTAGGCATCGATAACTGTACCAGTAAAAAACAAAACAAAAACTTGCTGCTCATCGACAGAAGTGTCTCACAGTTACAGCAGAAAGCTGCCGGAGGCAGATGCCTGTCTGTAAAACATTATGGGGGAAAAATATCGTGCCCAATTTTGGCTGATACCGATATCGGGAAAAAACGCAAATATCGGCCCGATATATCGGCCGGCCGATATATCGGTCGTTCACTAGTTTTGACTGTAGTTTATGGTTTGTGTTATACTTTTTAATTTATCCCACCAATAAAGACAATGAAGTTTCATGTCTAGAAACTTGACATGCCTGATATAGTCCTGACTTCATGCTTAATCCAACATCTTCAGGAAAAAACATGATCTGCCAACTGTGGGTCTGACCTCACAACACCTTCATGTGCAATATTGCTTTTATTTATACTGATAGTCTCTGAAGCTGATTTATGTTACATAAACTAGAAGAAATAATC
>JALJCO010006881.1:0-243972 GCA_023101725.1 Atherinomorus stipes
AGATGAAAAGTTAACTCCAAACCAGGACTAAGGGTCTTTTCCCATTGATTCTTGTGTTGCGTTCACATGCCAGTGCTTGACCCAGGCTCGGACACGCTTTTCAATTTCAGTGCCAGAACACTGTGTGGCAGTGTTGAGGAAACTTCGTTGATTGCAGGGTTATTACAGTTAACTAAAACTAAGACTAAAAACTAAAACTAGCAGAGAAAAAATTATTTAGTCAACTGAAATAAAAAGAAAAACGTAAAATTAAGAAAAAAAACTAAAAAAAAAAAAAAATAGAAACTACAAAGAACAACACAAAACTAACTAAAACTAAACTGAATTGTAGATAAATTCAGCTTAGTTTTCATTTTGGTTTCGTTTTCTCGCCTGATTAGACGAAAAACATCTGTCCTGCAGCAGCTGTGCCAGTTCTTCCACTTTTCCTCCAGAGGGGGCAGAGAAATGGCTATAATCTGCAGCACCTGAACTAGAAGAAGCCAAGCCAGGGGCAGACAGAAATGGCCGCAGTTGTTGCAGGTTGAAAATGCCACAGCATTTCCAAGTATTTATAAATACTACCTATAAATATTTATAGTATTAAGAGCAAATCATCAAAGTACATCGAGCACTACCTACCATCTCCATCCGAGTGACTATGTTGCCATTCACACTGATAAAAATATCAATTTTAGCTAATTAAAATGAAAAAATTCAACAAATATGAAATTCCATTAAAGAATAAACCTTTGGGATTAAAAGGGGATTTATATCTCATAAGGTCTGAATAGCTCAGGTTCAGGAACTGAAATAAAAAGATTTGATAATCCATATTTGGTGTCATTTATCTTTCATCCTTTTCAACATCGATATTTCAAGGTTTTTTCTTGACACCTGAGAAATCATTATTTATTATTTCTGGAGATTTTTTGTCTCATATGGGTGCAGGGGGGAGATGAAGAATTTGCTGCTGTCATTGGCAGAGGTGATCCAATCATCTGAGAGGCTTTGCAATTAGAAAAATCATCAATACAGCGGGGGGGGGGGGGGGGGGGGGGGGGGGGGGGGGGGGTTTCTTCAGAATAATTAAAATTGGGTTCGGTGAATGAAAAGAAATCGATGCTAGGGGCCCTAATCTGTCACTGATTATTCAAAGAGGGTGGGGGGGACTAGTGTCATTTGCTCAAAATTTGACTTTTGTTTGCGCGGGGCTCAGGAGACATTTCATTTTGGTTTAGATGTCCTGATCGCTTAAAGTCATTGTTCAAATATATAAATGAATTATTTCTTTTGTGACTAAAAAGGAAGATTATATATGAAAAAAGTGAGAAAGAAATAAGACACAACACGGCATAATTAACAGTTTAATATTTACTCATCAGCTGTGTATATCAAAGGGCTGCAGACATGGTGCTTCACTAGAAACATTTAAGCAGCCGACACAGTAGAAAGCAGTTCTAGAGATTTTTTCTTTAAATTCTTATAGCAGTAAATTTGAAAATTTGAAAAAAGATCCTTTCCTTCAATCGAAGATAGACAATCCGGTCGTTCAGTCCATCCCTAATGCAAGCCAGGCACTCAGATTTCACATTTTAGCTTTTTGAACCACCAACGACAATTACATGACAGACATGGGGGTAGGGTGGAGGTTTGATTCGGTCACAAATCACATCCGGCACGGCCTGGATTGTGTTCACAACACGTTTCCCTGCCGGAGCGTTGGCGGCCCGGGTCCTGGACTACTCCCCCACCTGGGCCACCCGGGCTCCGTTCACATGGACAAAATTTGTGGTCAAACGTGCTGGGGTACAGGTTCTTTCGTGCTACGGTCAAGCCCCCAATGTTACTGATTCGGCCCAAGAAGAAGAAGAAACATTAAGATTTCATTAGACCTTTACACTCCCCTCCTTCAGTGCTCGGGCCTAATTATGATCACTGATGATGATCCCAGAATTCAACATGGCGGAAAAAAAAAAAATAAACCCATTAACTCTTAGAGAACCAGCTCCACCTCTGAGGCTGAGAGGAAAGTGGTAGGTGGATGGAAATGTGAGGGTGTTGGTGGAAAGTGTTAGGGTCGGGAGCATCCGGCTTGTCATCAGTGCACGGCTGAGAAGCTGCATTCTGAGGGGTTGCATTAGTGTCTGTGGCGACGGCAGCTCCACATCTGTGAGGCTCCATCAATGCTGACTGACGGCTTCTGGCTGGACTTTAACAGCTACTTGATGAAATGTTTGTATCTGAAAGCACAGAGATGAGTTTGGGGTTGGAAAAACATGATATTCTGTGCTAGAACACACTGTTATACATCATCCTTTCCTGAGTCCGCTGGTCTTCTTTCCTTACTTTTTCTTACTTTTTTCAAGTTTAGCCGTGAGTCAGTGTGTGAGCTACTGAGTTTGGTTTCATGGTGTGATTCTGCTGATGTATGGCCTGTACATTTGCTTATATGACACTTAGTGCAAACCCTTGGGCCCTGATTTTAAATGCTCAGGCCAACAGGGAGAGCGAGTCCAACAAGAGTGTGAGTAATGCTCCCTCTGCCTCCCCTAATGCTGTCAAGGTGACACGGAACAAGCCGGCGAGCCCCTCAGCAGCTCTGCTGTTCAGCCTGGAAAGGTGCACCACTGATGGAGGTCTTATCTCAGAGTGGACAGCACGGGGGGCTTCATGAAATGTGATTTTGGGACAGTTGAAACTAGAATTACTGAACTGGTCAGGAAATACAGCAGACGTTAGTCGGAGAAATACTTCCAGTGCAGTCGAGCTGTTTCCGTAGTGGTGCATGGAGTCTGCTGGGCCGTAAAACCAGAAAACATCTGATGTCTGAAATGCTTCAGAGTCCTGAGAAAAGAAAAGCGCCATCTAAGTATTGTTATTATCATCATCATCAGCGTTGTAACAGGAGACAGGAGGACCATCACACCTGGACATGTCCAACCTGTGATGTCCTCTGTCTCCTGCTGGACAGAAAACAGTTTCTGTAGCATCTTCTGCACACCCAGAAACAGAGGTACGAGACAGGAACATTTAAAGTACAATATTGGTCTTTATGAGGCCAGAAGTACCTATATACTATGAAAAAGGGTCCAAAGTAATATAAAGCACACATTTGTACCATTCCAACCCTAAGGGTACCTGCAGCATTGAAACATGTGTGTAGCTTGTACAATAACTATAAATAGCAGTACTTCTAAACAGTAGAAAAAATATAGTTATTATATTATAATTTTCATAATAATCATAGTAATAATTATATGTATAATTATATATGTGTTTGGCCTAATATTTCTATAATAATTATTAATTTATTGTTAGCATCTTTGATTGTTGTCATAACTTTATTTTATTGACTTTTATTCATCATCTTTAATTGGTTTAATTGTACTTTATTAACTCATACAGCTTGATAAGGTACAAAAATGGACCATGAAGGTACAGAAATGTCTTTCAGAAAGGAACCCCCCCATCAACAAGCTTTGGGCCCTTTTACGTACAAACTGGTACCTCTGTGTTTGAGTGTGTGGTGAAAACTGATTGTTTAGTAAATAAAAATGTCCTGAGTTGTTGCTGCATGTAAACAGTTGTTTATAACTTGGTTGTTTACTAAATCTGCAGGTTTTGAAATCAGCTGTTTATATTTGCAGTCTTCAGCCCTATTCTGACGGGAACAGTATTACCATGGGACCACATGTAGTTTGTAATAATTACAGAGATTGTGTGATTTTAATCCCGTGTGAATCGGCCATGTCTGTGATTGGGGATTAAATGATTCCCCCACAAATGACCCATAATTTGCTGAACTCTGAGGTCCTCTGATAATACTGATCCAATGCGAACATGCATCTCTGTGATTTGGAGAGAAATGACGTGATTTGGCGGTTCTGGATGCATTTCATTTCTTTTCGGTGAAGAATGGAGGCTGAAAATAGGTTTTCCTTCCAAAACTATGTTGATAATAATTTATAAAGCATGAACTTTGGAGTCGGAGTGATCAGGAAAGCTTCACCAGTCATATACAGGCCTATATGAAAAATCTATAAATGGCATTTTCACGTGGCGAGACACATTTACTTTGGACAATATGCGGATATGATGCAAATTCTTAAAGCACTGGTAACGACTGTCCGAGAGTTATTTCAACACAATTGTTTCTGAATGATCACGTGCTGTTGATGGGAACGCAGCTGGTATGAGCAGATGTTACCTAATACGCTGCACATCGACATCATATCTGCTACATGTCTGTGAATTTCAGTTACATCTCAGACTTCAGTTATCTTTGTGCAAATGTGCAACAGAAAAACAGACGTGAGGGGTAATTTATCTGTTACATGAGGTCCATAGGTAATACTTCATCCCGACAGAATAGGGCTTAAAGGTGTTTTCACACAGAACCCATTCAGGTCGACCTAACTGGGTTCTGGTACCGAACACGGTGCGACTGGGTCTGTGTGAACGCGCCACTCGCGCTCGTAGTCGACTCCAACTCGTCCGCTCTCGGACCGGCTGTACAGGGGGTTTCAGAGCGGCTTGCCTCGACCTGAAAAGAGGCGTGAGTGATGTGTGAACGCGCAGCAACTTTAGCTCGACCTAAATCCCAGATACTCCACCTTTTTGAACTAAACAGGCATCCGCAGGCAGCTGTACTGTTGGGATATCCTTCTTACTGACAGTGTTATACTACAATAACAGGGTTACGGCCTAACTGGAACGTTTAGCATCATCTTGTGTTTGCTAGCTACTAATGTATTTCTAATGTTAACATCAACGGGGCGTTCACAAACACTGGACAAATTACCAACAAGGGCTAGCAGGCTAAGCGCTTAATGCTCATGTTTACAACTCACCGCTACCTGCTGTTCACCGATGATATCTGCGTACGGTCGGACTTCGCGGTTCAACAGAATCAATCTGCATCTTGCTCTGGTTTGTCTGGAAATCCACCACCTCCAGTTTTCCACATGCAACCGTATCTCGTCTTAACATACTCCATCATTCACGTGTGTTTTGTTTACAACACAGCCACGCTTGACAGCTGGAACACGTGTACTTCCGTCTGGTTGCCATGGATACACAACGCTCCAGTCTGTTGAACGACTGCTGGGCGCGGATTTAAAAAAAGCAGATGTAAAACAGACCCGTATTAGTTAAAGATTGAAATGTCACACTTTCACCGCTGCGGTAGCGCTTGGCTCCGCCACATATGTCTGAAAACTACCTAAGATGTGAAAGTGGCCCTTGAACATGTTTGTGGTTTTTACATTAAAAGAAACAAACTTTTCTGCCTGGATTCATATTTTTATTGTGTGATTTTTGGTGTTAGTTCAGAAAGTCAAATGAAGAACAACTGTGAAATCAAACCAAAGAAGGCAGGCAGACTGGTTTGAAGGCTGAAATATGAAGGCTGCAGAAACCGCCAGTCCGGACCAGTCTAGACCAGTCTGACCAGAGGGCTCTGACAGTTCCAGGTTTACGCTAACTCATCAGCTACAACCTGCTTTATTGGTTCTGCAACTGTTCCATGTCCCATAAAAGCATCTTTCATCTACTCTCAGAGACCATCATGGTGCATTGCCTGGGTAGCAGGACCTCTTACATGCTGATGGAGGACCCTCTGCAGCATTAGCGTTAGCATTAGCATCATTCCAGCCCAGTGTTTCTGCTTGGTTAAACACTTTGTGGTGAGCATCTGCCCCCCCGAGTCTGTGAGTAGCTGAGTGTTTCCACTTGATAAACGACAGCCCGCGAGCTCCTCGGGGAGATTTTAACCTTTTATTTTTCATTCTCAGCTATGCAGAGAAGGTGCTAATTAAACTTTCACTCTAACCTCTTACAGCAGTTTTTGCGCTGTTTTTTGTGCCATAATTTTCCGATCCTGAAAATGAGGCAAAAGGTGCAATAAAATAATCTCATTTCTGCCAGTTGAACTGCATAAACTAATTAAGGTTTGTTTGATTATTTATTTATCCATAAATACCTTGTTATTAGTTCCCATGTTGACTCTCATCACAGCTCTCTCCCTCTTTCTCAGGTCTGTGCCTCCTCTTCCTTCATAAACACCTCAGCCTTAGTGTGGCCATGCGAGCGAAGAAATAAGCCAAGGAAAAGAACTAGTCACTGTTATTGTGCTTGTTTGCTTTTTCTTTTTGTTTGTTTTTGCCACCAATACAAATGCTTTTCCTCTCCATACACCTGTGCAATTCAGGAGAAAATTAGTCAAGACAAAACATTACAGTCCCAGGTATACCTCCAATTGTAAGTAACAGATGGAGTTTCTCCTTTGATGTTACATAAAAAGCTAAAAGAGGACGTTTTAATTAAAAGACGGGAGGAGAAAGCAACGATGATCGGAGACAAATGGAGGCTCGTTCAACTATCTGGGGAGAGGCGATAGGAGGCCTATTTTCAGACAGGAAATCTTTAAGACTGCTAAGCTGCTGTGAAATGCTGCTTCTCCAGTCTCAGGTGCTGTAGCAGCCAACATCATTTCAGGCTACGCCTCCGATGGCTGAAGCTGTTATTTAGCAGCTACGGACTCTTTTCTAAGTCCCACCAGGAAGTAGGAGCTCTGACATCATCTGTCAGCGCGTCTACATGCCTGCTAGGCAGAGCGAAAGGTTAAGCTCACCCTTTACTGTTGGTCGTTTACTTGACGGATTGTCCGCGTCCCGTACGCACGGGACAGAACCTGAGTACCGCTGCCACATTTTACTGATTTAACAGCTTTTCTGACTGAAACCTGAATGTTTAAACCATCCATGAATGTAACGATTGGCAGGAGGACGGGAAGACATGAAGATCTTTGCCGTCAGGTAGAGATTGCCTGGCTAAAAAACAGTCAATAACGGATAAAAAAGGTCCACGCTCTGATATTTAACATGTTTGTTTGTTTGTTTATTCATTTAACCAGCATAAAAAGAAAATAAAAAACAAAACAATAATATATTCATGAATGAAAGGAGATAGAAAGAAGTTAATCATAGCATCGTCTACGTCAAATTAAACAACAACGTCTACAGCAAGAAAACAACATAAAATAAGCTAAAGTGACGGCTGCAGCCTTCTGCAACGTTACACGTACATATGTGAATATTGAGTTCATAAACACCTATATGTGTTTATAGTTCCATAAACATAATATCAAAACAATCATTTTCACACATACATGTCATATTTCTGAAATATATTACTTTTAACCATTTTTTAAATGTACTGGGAGATTTTGCCTCTTTGATTTCTTTATTCAGATTGTTCCATAATTAGACTCCTCTCACAGAGACACAATGTTCTTTCAGTTTAGTTTTCCACATTTTGGCTAGTTAAATATCTCTGTTCCTTTTAAGTTATAATGACTTCCTTTTTGTCATTTTTTTTACATTTTGGCTGGCAGTGTTTGTTTATGAACCTTGTACATTATTTGCAGTGTACAGTGTTCAACCAGATCCTGAAATTTTAACAAATGTAACTGAAGGAATTTTGGATTTGTGCGTTCTCTGTAAAGCTTCCTACTAATTATCCTTACGGCTCTTTTTTGTAAAATAAAAACTGAATGTGTAAATGTGTTGTAGGCATTACCCCATACATCAGTACAGTCGGTCAGATCAATCATAGAACAGTATAAAATATACAATCCTTTTAGTTACTCTTGTTTTATGTAGCAAAACAATAATTTTGACAGTTTCTTCTTGGTGTAATGGAAATGTGATTTCCAGCTCAAATTCTCATCAACCAGGACACCCCCAAATTTTGTTTCTCTAACTCTTTTAATCTCTCTAAGCCATCTACAATGTTTGGATCATTTATATTTATTTCTCTATTGCTAAATATCATAAAGTGTGTTTTATCAAAGTGATAATTTATTAATATCAAATCAAGGTTTTATACCTTCAAATTCTTGCTTAACAATACTCAACACATTGACAATATCTTTACCAGAGTAGAAAAAAGTAGTATTATCTTCAAACAGTATGCAATTTAACAATTTGGATATATTGACAATGTCATTGATATAAAGTATAAACAATTTTGGTCCAAGGATCGACCCCTGGGGTACACCACAGGTTATATTTAGTAATCCAGATCTTTTGCCATTTATTTGTACAAACTGTTTTCTGTTTTCAGGATAACCTCATACCCATTTAAATGCAACCTATCTCTGATTCCGTATCTGCTCAATTTTTTAAGAAGAATAGTATGGTCAATTGTATCAAATGCTTTTTTTTTAAATCCACAAAGTAATCTTTCTTTTCTATTGCAGTAGATATTTCCCTTCAGTGGACACTACATAGACTCAAATTTTACCAAGTTTATTTTTCTGATTTCTAGTCAAAATATGCCATAGCACTCAAAATAAGACAGTGGTACCTAAAGAGAAACATTTCAGTGAGATATAGGAACTTGTTTTGAGGCAATGCATCTTATATCAAGTAATCTTATCAAGAAACCTTTGCTTGTTCTATTGGTAGAATTTTTTTTCTGCTTATTACAAGCAAAAAAAACAACCTTGGCCACTCTTAAAATGAGTAAAAAACAAAAAGATTTTAGTTTTTTTTTTAGAATAAGACTAGCAGTGATCTTGTATTTGCCTTAATATGCTTATTAAATCTTCAAAATAGGCTAATTTTACAACTGTTGTTCTATTCTAGGAAGCTACAGCAGGAAGCAGCTCTGTGCTTCCTGCAATAGAACATCTACCAGCAGGGAAGATGAGAGATGAGTCCTAGAATACTCAGATGAAGCCTAGTGCAGCTGCTGGTTTAGAGGGGTGAAGAAGAACTGATCACCTGTTAGACACGGAGCTAACCAGTGATCATGTTGGTGATGTGGCAGCATTTCATACTGGATTCTCCCTCCAGTAAGACTGCATTTCAATTTGCTGAATCAATTAATGTTTTACAAAGGGTTAAACCTGAGCCAGGCATTTACCACAATGCTAATCAGGTCACGGTCATGCAGGTGAAATATAACATTTAATAACATAATGGTATCGGTACTCAGTACCGGCCGATAACCATAGCAGAAGTTATCAGAATCTGTATGGAAACATCTCTCCCGGCATTTCCACAAGCTGCACAAAGTGCCCTTATTTTTCACAGAGCACCTGCCCCCCAAAACGTCTGTGCACGTGGTAATCCATGCCCCCAACTCCTCCAGACAGGAACTGAGGTGGGTGGCAGAGGCGGTGGGGGAGCTGCTGGGAGGGATTTTGATGGAAAGTTGTGTCGTCAGCATAGCGATGGAAGTTATTCCATGCTTGCCAATGACACAACTAAGGGGGAGCCTGTGGATCAGGGGTAATAAAGTGGTCCCAGGACGGGGTCGTGTGGCTGCTGGTTTTTTTCCAACCAAGCAGTAGCACACCAGACTCCACCCCATCCCATCAATGAGTTCAGTCTTAACCTGAAGACTTGACGAGATAAGTGGAATCTGGTGTGCTACTGCTTGGTTGGAAAGAAAAACCAGCAGCCACACGGCCCTTTCTGGAACCACTTTGACACCCCTGCTGTAGATGGTGAAGAGGGTAGGGCCAATCACGGAGCCCTGGGGGACCCCACAGGTGACAGAGTGAGATGTGGATTTAGCATCTCCTAAGGTCACATACTCAGTCCATACTCAGTGTTGGAGGCTGGACGGATATGAAGTTCTGTGTTCTGACCCCTGCGAGTCATCAGCCATGTTAGAGCCATCTGGTGGTGGCTTGTGTCATTGCACCTTGGAAGACTACTGAATCAGAGCACATGCAGGCTGAGTGCTCCACCACAAACATTATTTGTGTGATCCTGGATGTAGATCTGTCAGTGAGTATGATTGCTCCTTGTTTATTTAAGTTATTTCCACCTGGTGAGCATCAGGATAATGTCTGAAACTTTGTATTTTCAGTTGCAAAACCGAGTTCATTAAGCCAATGCTAATCGGGAGTTAAATGTTAGCAAAAGCAGGCTGCAGGCTAGTTGGCTTTGTTTTTGGGCCTGATTCTGCTATGTGTGTGAAGGGTTTGTACAGTTTCTCTTCATTTGCTGTGTTTTATGCCTTATTTGCTTACCTCTGAGTGGTATATTCTATTGATGTGTGTTTTTTTTTTTTGTTATGTTGCTCATTTAGTAACCTGTAAACAGTAAGGAAAGGACTGAGCAAGAACTTTTTCACATATTGTATTTTATTTTAATATACTGTATATTTTATGTTGTGTTGCAGTTTTACAACTTCGGAAGATTTCAGTAAATCACACTCAACCTGGAGTCAAGCCTACTGAGTCTTTTTGTTCGCTATCTGTCTAACAGTACCAGTGACGTATCTGCCAGGACAGAATATTCTGGTCTGTTGGGCCAGTGCTGATCGAATAAGATCTCGTGAGATTTTGTTAGTAAACATATCAATTCAAAAATAGCAATAACAGTATTTTCTGATATAAAATTTTAATGCCGATATTGAGCGATAATACTGATAGGTCAATAATATCGAACATCTCTACTACAAATCAAACCCAATCACCACCTTCTTATCCCAGCTGGGAATAGAAGACCGCCTAAACCGAGACCAAGACACTACCAAGACCAGAGAGTATCAAGACCAAGACTACGGGGCCGGTCACACCCAGGGTTGGAGTATATCCCGGGTACCAACAGCGGGGGATTACGTGCTTCACATTTAAACTTCAGTGTGACCGACAGCTGGGCATGATGCCCGGGACCACCTCTGGTGGTGGTCTGCAACGGTTTTAATCTGATTGCATTATTCATCCATGTGATGAAGATGTAATGACGCCGCCTACGTAGAAGCCCTGTCCCCGCTGGAACACGGGAAGAAGAGGAGAAACATGTCTTCAGAAGCAGGATGATCAGCTGTTGTTGAGCTCAGCAGCTACACGAGCTCGCCGTCAGGCAGTTGTGGGAAAACTGTGAAGGTACAAAGCTTGATCAGCATGTTTGGGTGTTTGAAAATGACCTTTGAACCCCCTCCGAGATTAACGGGCAGCAGAAGTTTTTTTCTCACTGATCAACAAGGCTTCATTTCTTTTCTGTCACCAACACACGAACTGTGAAGCAAGTGTGAAACCTGAATACTTTGTGTCCAATTAAAGTCCAGATCTGCGAGTATCTTCGTTTTCATCACAAGCGAACACAGACATATTTTAACAGCCTTAAAGCTGTCATCAAACCTGAACTGCATCATTTCGCCTCTCGCTCTTAAATGCGATGTGGGAGTCCAGGAGTGTTTTGCTGTTTTTACCCACATTCACACACTCTGCGCCTGTGTGTGAATGAATCACAGCCCTGGTATCTCGCTGGGAGATAGCACCTGCGTAAATGTGTTTGCTTTATATACTGAATGTGTTTGAGTGAGTGTGTTTTTGCAATGAAGTGTGTAAACTAATGACTACCACGGTGCTAAAGGACTTGACATATGAATAATAAGGTACAGTCAGTTACACACACACACAAATACATTTAATCTCTTCTTCTATCTTCACTCATTCTGTCTCCCTTTAGTCATCTGTAAGCTCTCTAAATATTTGCTGTATCAAAGCACTTTGATGCCACTTTATTTAATAGGGAGCCTTTATGGAAGCACATCCAGCGAATGACTGGAAACCTATGTGTTTGCACTGAGTAAATGGAGAGGTTAGAGCCAGAGTTTTGCCCCGGTGCCAGCAGCCAGATTGCATTAATGGCATAAATGAATCAGGCCCAGGAACCTTGGAGGGCGTGTTAGTGCCGACAGTGTTTCCAGAGGGAGGGATATTCCCTGAACCTGGGTGACCTTGCAATGAATAACACAGGAGCTCTCTGCTCAATCATCAGCAGCAGCGTTCTGTACCCCCCGTACAGAGCTTCCAGCTGCAGGCTGTGTTTAATTGGCTGTCACAATACGGTGTTGACTGCTGGGTCCGCATGTCATAACACAGAATTTCAATATCACCTGACATGCAAGGGGAAGGAAACCAAGTCAGCTTGGATTTACAGTACCTGAGGTGCTCCGCTCTCAGTGTGCAGGGTTCATTCACATGAATAAGGAGTGACCAGCTCCACCTGAGAGCTGCAGACTGATCGTAACTAAGCGTGCGAGGTGACGGTGGCATGTGATGGAAATATGGAGGAAATCGGAACAAAAGATTGAAAGAAGATGAATGAAAGACAGAAATTACAGCTGACTCTGCTTTTCTGTTTGGTTGCGTTGAGGCACGTTGGCTTTGGTTGGTTCAGATGAGGAACTAAAAGGTTTAAAGGAATAGTTCACCCACAGAATGATGTAACTTTATTTTCCACTTCCCCTCATGGTGAGCAAGACTCTGGAGCACTTTTTTAATATCTCAAATGCAGCCGGCGATCAGGAAGGCTTCTCGTTTCCCCCAACTTTCATATAATGGAGTTCGCCGGCGCTTGAAACAAAAAAGTCCATAAAAGTCCACAAAAACCTGTCAATATTCCTCCATCCTGCTCGTCCAATGTAATCCAAGTGTCCTGAGTGGGTAGCCTCCAGAATTTACTGGAAACCATCATTTAGCAGATTTTTAGAGCCTAAACAGTACTACAGTGCATTGCAGTTTCCATTTGAATGATCCTGCAAAATCACGTCACTACGGAAGCTGTGGCGATCAGCAACTCTGCCGATAATGCAAGCATAGAAGAAGAAATTCGCTGTTAACATTGAGCTAAGAGAGAACAAGCTGCAGACAAACACAAGAGGGGTTGGCTGTTGATTTTTAAACTATCTGTATCAGCCCTAATAAATCTGTATCGGTCGATCCCTGATTGTTACACCCATCGTGGTCTCTGTGGCCACGAACTACATCAGCCTCACAGTTCCCAGTCGTACTGATCCATCAGCTAAGACCCCTCTCAACCTCCTGCATGTTTCACAGATGCTCCTGGCTGGAGGTTCGCAGGAAGCGGGGGTGCAGTACACTTTAAAGATTAAAAATGAGCCACGTTTGACCTGCCAACGTAAGTGTGTGATGTTGTTGTGGCTCTTTATGATGTTGTCGTTTATCGCCTCAATGATGGATGATTTCTGCATGCTCGTATAAGCAGGGGGTGCGTTTGTTTTCCACTCCTGAGTCCCTGTTAAAGCTGCTCTTACAAACAGCGCAGACACACCAGATATCATCATAAATCTCTCAGGTGCAACATCTTCCTCACTATTGTTTTTCCATCTGTAAAAGTTTTCGATGAGTGAAATGAAAACGTGCATTTTGCCTCGATAATCTCAAAGAGGACACGGGCTTAAGGATGGAGATGTTTCCATGCACTCAAATGCTAATTTTCCTCAAGGTAAAGCAGCTGTGCCTCCATGACAGTGAAGTGAACCATCTCTATGTCATTTTCACCAAGCTGCAACATGTAAAAAAAAGTGACATTTTCTGCCTCATCACCTGTAGTGAACAACTGCTGCGTGCTTGGTTCTCTGTTGTCAGCCGTTATGGTGGCGTGCTAATGTGAGAAAACCTTAGATGAAAGCGGTTGCTGTGCATTGCACCACATGAATTACAAGTTTTTCATGCACTGTAACCCTTCACCTTTCTTTCACAGGTGTTTCATCAGTCTCAGCCTCAGCTGATACAACCTGCCCATATTTGGGGGCGATACTACACGTGACCCCAAAATCAATATAATGAAGGACATAATGAAAACTCATTTTGAAACTATTTTAATATAAAATAAGAAACAAAGCACAAGCACAAGGGAATATAAGAAGAAACAGTGCACTTGGAAGGGCGGCTGTAGCTCAGGTGGAAGCGCAGTCGTCTTTCAACCGGAGGGTTGTGGGATCAATTCCAGGCTTCCCAAGACTACATGCCGAAGTGTCCTTGCGCAAGACGCTGAACCCCAAGTTGCCTCCCGATGTGCCTATCGGGGTATGAATGTGTGTGTGACTGGGTGAATGTGATAATGTAGTGTAAAGCGCTTTGAGCAGTTATATAGCGCTTTTCCAGTCATACTAAGTACAGTCCATTTACCATTTGAAACAATATCAAAAAGAAACACACACCAAGGTTATTATACAGGGGTTAGACAATGAAACTGAAACACTTGGTTTTAGACCACAATAATTTATTAGTATGGTGTGGGGCCTCCTTTTGCGGCCAATACAGCGGCAATTCGTCTTGGAAATGACATATACAAGTCCTGAACAGTGGTCAGAGGGATTTTAAGCCATACTTCTTGCAGAATAGTGGCCAGGTCACTACGTGATGCTGGTGGAGGAAAACGTTTCCTGACTCGCTCCTCCAAAACTCCCCAAGGTGGCTCAATAATATTTAGATCTGGTGACTTTGCAGGCCATGGGAGATGTTCAACTTCACTTTCATGTTCATCAAACCAATCTTTCACCAGTCTTGCTGTGTGTATTTGTGCATTGTCATCCTGATACACTGCACCGCCTTCAGGATACAATGTTTGAACCTTTGGATGCACATGGTCCTCCAGAATGGTTCAGTAGTCCTTGGCCTATCTAGCACAAGTCCTGGGCCAAGCGAATGCCGTGATTTGGGCAGCTGTGGTTTTACGTTTTTTGGATACAATCCGGGTTAGCACCCGAACATCACGTTCAGACAGCTTCCTCTTGCGTCCACAGTTAATCCTGTTGGATGTGGTTCGTCCTTCTTGGTGGTATGCTGACATTACCCTGGATACTGTGGCTCTTGATACATCACAAAGACTTGTCCTGGTCACAGATGCGCCAGCAAGACATGCACCAACAATTTGTCCTCTTTTGAACTCTGATACAATGTTGTATGCATTGCAATGTTTTCAGCAAAACTGTGCTTTTTACCTGCTAATTGAACCTTCACACTCTGCTCTTACTGGTGCAATGTGCAATTAATGAATATTTGCCACCAGGCTGGTCCAATTTAGCCATGAAACCTCCCACACTAAAATGGCAGGTGTTTCAGTTTCATTGTCTAACCCCTGTAGTTAACTCAAACTAACAAAAAAACGAAAACTAAAATTAAAAAAACATTTCAGTTAACTGAAATGAAAAAATAAAAACGACAGTTTTTAACAAAATGATAACTGAAACTGTACTGTGTCTTTACAAAACTAACTAAAACTAACTAAAATTATTGCAGAAACATCCTTAGTTTAAGTCTTTGTAAATTAATATAATACATCAGCATTTTGGGTTGATTTGAAATCTATTTCTATTTAACCTTTTTACTTTGCTCTACTGGTTTTACTCCAAGTGACTTTGATGATTTTGAATGTCACACAGACAAACACCTATAATTTACTGAAAAGAAAACCCCCCAAAAACTAAAACTAACACTGAAACTAATTAAAACTTTTCCAAAAATAGAAACTAATAAAAACTAGTAAATCTGCTCAAAAAACTAACTAAAACTAACTGATTTGAAAAACAAAAAGTCAAAACGAAATAAAAGCTGAAACTAATTAAAAAATCCAAAACTATTATAACCTTGACACACACATGAATTACAGCTCACTGCACAAAACACTGCAGCTCCTGAGGGGGACAATGCTGCAGGACTGCAGACACATAACATATTGTGATCTGGTTTTCTATCCAGCACCAGCTCACAAACTGGCTTCAGGTCGCATTTCCTCTAACAGGTTTATGTTGAGCTCTTGGATTAAAAACTAAGCTGATGTTAGTTATCAGGTTTACATGACAGTATGTAGCTACTCTGAGTTTCTGTGATGCGACCACCCACAGACTCGCGCACGCCCATGGGATGAGCGTGCACGGTGCCTCAGACAGCACATGCGTCTGAAACACATCAACCAGCTTAAACTCCGGTCGTTCTCACACATGCAGTATGTGGGCGGAGCCAGGCGCTGTCGCAGCACTGAAAAGGTTACAGTGTTTCAATTTTCAACTAATACGGCTCCGTTTCACATCTGGGCAACCAGACCTAAGTAAACAAAACACACGTGAATAGAGCGTGTTGAGGACGAGACACGGTTGCGTGTGGAAAACAATTTCATCATGCACTGGATGGGGGCGGCTGTAGCTCAGGTGGAAGGGCAGGCGTCTTTTAACCGGAGGGTTGTGGGATCGATTCCAGGCTTCCCTAGACTACATGCCAAAGTGTCCTTGGGCAAGACACTGAACCCCAAGTTGCCTCCTGATGTGCCCATCAGGGTTTGAATGTGTGTGTGTGTGACTGGGTGAATGTGATATTAGTGTAAAGCGCTTTGAGCGGTTAGTATGACTGGAAAAGCGCTATATAAGTACAGTCCATTTACCATTTACTGGAGGAGGATTTCAAGACAAACCAGAGCAAGACGCAGATTGATTCTGTTGAACCGTGAAGTCCGATCATACACATATCATCGGCAGGTGACTGGTGAGTTGAAAACATGAACATTAGCGCTTAGCCTGCTAGCCCTTGTCGGTAATTTGTCCAGTGTTTGTGAACGCCCCGTTGATCTTAACATTAGAATTAGTAGCTAGCAAACACAAGATGATACTTAACGTTCCAGTTAGGCCGTAACCCTGTTATTGTAGTATAACACTGTCAATAAGGACATCCCATCAGTATAGCTGCCTATGGATACCTGTTTAGTTCAAAAAGGTGGAGTATCTGGGATTTAGGTCGAGCTAAAGTTGCTGCGCGTTCACACATCACTTGTGCCGCTTTTCAGGTTGACACAAGCTGCTCAGAAACCCCCCTGTACAGCCGGTCTGAGAGCGGACGAGTTAGGTCGACTATGAGCGCGAGTGGCGCGTTCACACAGACCCAGTCGCACCGTGTTCGGTACCAAAACCCAGTTAGGTCGACTTGAACGGGTCCTGTATGAAAATGACAGACACAGATATCAGTTTTAACTCTACCGACAGGCTGAAGATGGAAACACTTTCGCTCCTCTTCACCTGCTGATGTGCCGAGAACGAGCATGCCGCGGGAACGTGCACAGCTGATACCGCCGTTAAAATCACGTTTAATTATGTCAGCACGTCATCTTAGAGCTGAACTTTAAGAATATTTAGCACGACTTCATGGAATGAAACAGTTTTTATCAGGACTTATACAATCCTTTACGTTTTCTGTCTACTGTGTTTTTTCTTTTTTATCAGTTTGGAAACGCGACATGACTTAATAGAGTGCAGCTGCTTATGATTATTTAGTTATCAACACTAGAATGCTGGAACTGGAAGGTTACTGTTACTGAGTTCATGAATACATCATTCAGCAGAGCTGAATACAGAGTTCCACTCCCAGGTACAAGTCAAACATCATTGGCATGCACGCAAACAAATTGAGCAACAACATAACAACAAGATAGTATTTTGAAGGAGCATCATAGCTTATGAAGGTAAATTAAGCCTCATACCTCCATAAGAAAAAGTTACGTTCAGCTTCTTAAGGGCACACACTTGCCAATGTCTGTTAATAGCCTGTAAATATTATCTAAAAATTAAAAGTTGCCATTTTCTTTCATGGCTGTAATCACAGACTTCTGGCCTAACCACCAATAGCAAAAAGTCAATGAGTTTTAACATTTTAACCCTTTAAATTCCACTTTGCATACATGGTGCTCCAACTTCCAAAAACTGAAAATGGGGTTAAAAATAAATGTGATAAAAAATAATTGTGCAGGATTGTCAGAACCCTGGAGTATTTCAAAAAAGGTATAAAACGTTTTTTGATGCATCTTTACTTTTTGTGTTCCAGTGGTTTTTTTTTTTTTTTGAAAGTCACATTAAGCTTCTTAAGGGCACGGACTGACCAATGGCTTGTAAATACTATCTAAAAATTAAAAGTTGAATTTTTTTTTCATGGCTGTCATCACTGACTTCTGGCCTAACCATCAATACCCCCCCCCCCCAAAAAATCAATGAGTTTTAAAATTTTAACCCTTCAAGTTCCAGTTTGTACACACAATGCTCCCATTGCCTAAAACTGAAAAGTGGTTCTCAGTCTGGTCGTGGCTCCGCTTCAACATGAGATTCACTCACGAGCCACGACCAAAATATCACACAGGATTGATTTTATTGCGACTCACGATTTCTGATCAGGAACTTGTCGTGAGGAGCCAATCGCCTCTCGTGACCCCCTACTATACTTCACCACGCATGATCTGTCCAAGAGTCGGCCAGATCCCCAAAATTGTCGCATGACTGGAAAATCGGCTCAAAAACAGCCAAAATCGCACCGTCTATGCCGGACTTTAGGAGGAATCTCAGAATCTTTAGGAATACGGACCCTGGTTGTTTACACAAACTGAGTGGATATGCGACCCGTACACTTGTTGAAGTGTGCACACAGGTTCTTCTCTTCAGTCCATTTCCATAAACGTGAACACCTGAGTGTAGGTCTCTGGCTCCGGAGGCCTGTTCTCTGCTTTCTGGCTGTGAGGAGACGGATGCATAAAGCCAGTGTTTTTAACAGGAATTGGCTCTCCATTAGCTTTTTTATGCAAATGCTTATGGATTGAATGAGGTGAACTGAATTGGCCGTTCCAGTAAACAAGCTCTAATTTGCTTTAAGTAAATCTGCTTGTACGCCTGTGGTGAAAAAGCTTTTTGCTCCACAAACACATGTTCTGAATAAATGATGACATAATGGAAGTTATCATTAAAATGTTGCTTTGTAAATATTTCATTCCTATATGAGAATGTTATAGACAGTTGCTGTCTGGAGTTGACAGTTTTTGAAGTTTTTAAACTTGTCTCGTGTTTTTCTGACAATATTTTTTTATTGTGTCGTCCGCTTGTTCATTTGGCATCATGCGATTCACATTTTTGATATTCAAACCACGACAGGACTGACTGTAGGAGTTCGTATGATGTCATGAAGAACTGAATCCAGTTATATGTGACGCTCGGGAGAAGATCCCCATGAAGACTGGCGCTGTCTGTCTCCGAGACACTGAGGAGGACGGTGGTTGATGCCGTCTGTCCACCGCAGAGTCCAGACCTGAACCACATCAGGGTTCCCTCTCTTTTCTAAAAGTTGTTTTCCAGGACTTTTCCAGCTGCTAAAGTACGAGTGAAGTAATCACAATATAGACTAATAACTTCTACCACAAGCTTTTGGTGTTCTACAATTGTAGCTTATATTTTTTACAACGATGAAGTTAAGACGAAGAAAAGACAAAGCGGAGACAAAACAGAGGCGAAGGGGAGATAAAGCTGCGACGAAGGTGCAATGAAACAGCGACAAAGCAGCAACATAGCGAATAGACGAATTAGTGATGTAGCAGCGAAGATGAAGCAAAGAAGGAGTGGTGACGAAACAATGACGAAGCGAAGACGAAGTGCTGACAAAGCACTGACGAAGCAGTAATGAAGCGGTGATGAAGCAATCACGAAGCAGTGACAAAGCAAAGACGAAGCGGTGAAGAAGCAACGACGAATCGATGATGAAATGGCAACATAGCGGCGACAAAGCAGCGACGAAGCAAAGCGGTGACGAGAGGGAGGAAAAATAATTTTCCAGGACAACTCAAGCTTTTCCAGGACATTTTACTCTTTTTGTAATTTTCCATGTGTTTTCCACGACTGGAAAAATGTTCAATCATTTTCCAGGTTTTCCAGGATGTGTGGGAACCCTGCACCTGGATCATCCACCACAGAGTCCAGACCTGAATCCCATGTTCAGGTCTGGGATGTGCTGGAGGTCGGACTCTCCCACCATCACAACAAGATCTTAGAAAAAACGAATCCACCCGTGGATGGAAACAGATGTCATGATGCAGAAGCTGACGAAGATTCGGTGGTTTAGAAACGGAGTTTGGATCCTGTCACCGACAAAAAAAACAGTTTCATCCTCGGAATGACCAGAAAAGGCTACAGAGCTTTGCTGCTGTTTCATTTTTCTGCCAGTGAAGGAAAAAATCCCGGCCTGATGTCTGAAGCGCACAGAACAGTTGGTGGAAAGGTCACACACAGACATACATAGATGCCCACACATGAACACACACACACACACACACACACTGCTGCACATGGATGAATGTGCTGAGACCTGCACAAAAACGCACACACAAAGGTCAGTGTTGCCCTGATGGGTATTGATGCTGGACCGGTTCCCTCTAAATTTACTGTATGTGTGTGCGTGTGTGTGGGTGTGCGTGTGTGTGTGTGTAGTTTATTGATGAATTGAACAAATAGGAAATGTCAATCAGGAAATTGATAAATGACAATAAAACAGATTTTACTTATGTTGTCAAAGTTAACAGCACTTGTTTGCGCTGTAATGCATCACACAGACTTTCTCTGCTGCAGATGAATAAATAAATGAATCAGCAGCAGCCGATCGACTGTTTTCCGTTCAGTGCTGGAGAGACGATGTGGAACGTTTAGCAAGCTGCAGCGTAAATCACTTACACTCAGTTACTGTCGTTTTTACCAGATTGCACACAGAGAATTATTTTACAGACAAAACAAAACGACCAACTTCAAGTCTGTGACCTGAACAGAAACATTAACATCTGATGCTGGCTGGGATTAGAGGAGCTGTATCAGCGTTTCAAACGTTACAAAAGTCGACTGCAGGCATAGCTAAACATGCTCCCCTCGCTACTATAGAAGCTAATCTGGTGTTTAATATTAGTTTTTTATGCATCTAATTTCCAACGCAAAAGTAAACAGGGTTCCCACTCTTTTCTTAAAGTCTTTCTCCAGGACTTTTCCAGGACATTTTAAGGACTTTTCCAGAGCAGTACGAGCCAAGTTATCGCAAAATAGACTAATGAATTCCACCCCAAACT
Organism: Atherinomorus stipes; assembly: GCA_023101725.1. Classification (NCBI taxonomy): domain Eukaryota; kingdom Metazoa; phylum Chordata; class Actinopteri; order Atheriniformes; family Atherinidae; genus Atherinomorus; species Atherinomorus stipes. The sequence continues at coordinate 20,664 of JALJCO010006881.1, forward strand.
TTTGGAGAAGTGATATTTTCTACAGTTGTACCGTATATTTTGTACAGCGATGAAGCAGAGACGAAGTAACGACGAAGTAGCGTTGAAGTAGCAACATGACAGACTTAGCAGCAACGAAACAGAGAAGAAGTAGCAACAAAGCTGAGGGAGGAAAATTAATTTTCCAGGACAACTCAAGCTTTTCCAGGGCATTTTACTCTTTTTCTCATTTTTCATGTGTTTTCCATGACTGGAAACATGTTCAATCATTTTCCAGGTTTTCCAGGACACGTGGGAACCCTGCCGGCTGAAAGCAGTGAACCACTGAAGCTCTCAACCAATCACAGCATGTTTCATGCCAATTTCATGATGTTACCCCGGAACAGACACAGATTCTGAAGGTAACAGATTTGGTTTTAACACCGGTTCTGTCACTTAAGTGAATGTTATCTGTAAACATTCATGGATAATCGGACTCTGATGCACGGAATAAAATGGAGCAGCCTGTTATGGAGCTGTATGCTCCACCCAGAGTCTGATATGGAGTTTGAAGTACACGCAGTACCACAGAAGTACCACAGAGGCCCTGACAAGTAAGTAAACTAGCTAACAGGTCATAGGCTAACAGTTAGCATTGAGCTGGGAGATGTTTCACTCACTGGTGTTGTCTGTCGGTGAGTTGATTTTATGGTGGAACTGTGTCATGTTAGTCTCTGAGGAAATCTTCCTGCAGCTGTTAGTTTCTTCCTCAGAGAGTGTGTATAGGTCAGGATTCTCTAAGAGTTTCTGTTCAACAGAGAGGGCGTCTTGCTACGATGCTGCGCATGCGTGTTTGTCTCTTCGTGATTGGTGCCACCTGGTTACGTACACCGGTGTCAGTCAGTCGTGTTAAGGAAGCTACAGCTTTGCCTGAATGTTCATATGTATTACTCAAATGCGCACAAATTGGGGGAGTGAGTAGCCTAGTGGTAATGTTGTGGGCTTTAGTGTGGAGGACCTGGGGTCGAGTCCCTGTCACGCCACTCAGGCAAAAAACCTGTGGACCCCTGAGCAAGGTCCTTAACCCCCACCAACTGCTCCCCGGGCGTTTTAAGTAGCAGCCCACTGCTCTCTGGTACTACAGTACAGAGATGGTGAAATGCAAAGCCCTAATTTCCCCTTGGGGATCTCAACGGTATATATATAAAAAAATAAGACTTAAATGAAATTTTTATGAGGAAATAACACAGAAACATATTGAAAAGCTCTTAAAATCCATTTTTCATGATACGGCTCCTTTAAAGGTTCCGGATGAAAATAATGAAAATAATCTGCAGGTTTCCGAGATTCTCCGTGTTTTTATCAGCTTTGTGGGTAGAAGACGGTCGGAAGCAGCAGGTGGTTCCAGGTATCAGGGAGTTGACCTAACAGATATTCTAACATACGAGGATCTCTGCCATCACATAGATCAACTTTCTTAAAGGAATAGTACACCCACAGAATGATGGTCCTTCATCTTCTCCTCTTCCTCATGCTGAGCAAGACTCTGGAGCACTTTTTTAATATCTCAAATGCAGCCGGAGATCCGGGGGGTTTCGTTTTAACACTGACTTTCATATAATGGAGTTCACCAGAAAGGTCCATGAAAGTCCACAAAAACTTGTCAATATTCCTCCATACTGCTCGTCCAATGTAATCCAAGTGTCCTGAGTGGGTAGCGTCCAGAATTTACTGGAAACGATGTCATTTAGTAGATTTTAGATTTTATCTCTAAACAGTAGAACATTGCAGTTTCTATTTGCAAGTTTGTGCGAGCTCACAACACTACGGAAGCTGCGGTGTTCAGCACCTACTCTGCCGATAATGCAAGCATAGAAGAAGAAATTAGCTGTTTATTGATTTTTTTGATTGATTTCTTTGTTGATTTAAAACAAAGAAAGAAAGAAGAAAATGTGCAATCTCGTCTCGCAAGGGCATGCTTCATGGCAGCGAGATACTCTACTGTTAAAAAAGAAGACCCCCCCCCCATGTTGGCCGGTCTGGTGTAGTTTGATCCCTAGTTTGCATCACATGATAGATTATCAGTAAGAAGATGTGGTGGTTCAACAACCGTCCCAACTGAAAAGAAAACAAAAGCTCAAAAAGAAAACAAAAGGACGGTTTCATGAAGCCACTTTTCCCAAACAACCACTGAATCATGGGGGAGCGATTATCTCCCCGAGGAGCGGGAATCCACGAGGGGATTCCTGCTCCCGGTTCCACCATCTGCAGCCGGACCAGGCTGTGAGCCCGAGTCCACCCCAGCTCGTGTTCCTGTTCTCAGCGTGGCAGCAGCAGAACCGGAGCGCTCCTGTGATGTTGCCGCCCGTCTGCACAGCTGAACGGAAGAGTGCCTCCGTCAGCTCTGTCTGTCAGCCGGACCCTCTCATCACGCTCTTCTCCTGCTGGCTGGACATCCCTCTCTGTTTCTCACCACTCTGACGAGACCCTGGAAACTTCTGTGAACACTTCCAGAAATGCTTAAAACATTCTGTCAAGCTAGAAACGCGCGGCATAAACCGAAGGAATTCAATCCATCAGCGTGATTCCACGCGAGTCGCTGCATAAACATCCATCTGTGCAGCTCCTAACGACGCACCGCTTAATAAAGCTTGCATTGTGAGATGGAGACGACGCATAAGCTGCTTTACTGCTGACTTATCTCACCTCTGCGTTTCAGATTCTACAAACAATGGTCCGGTGTTGATTCAGGTCGTTGTCAGATTATAAATCACTTTGTAAAAGTGCTGATGGGGGTGCTGATCTGGGGGCAGCGCTGTCCGTGCAGCACAATCTCTGCTGATGACCAGTTTAGCTCCAGTTCCTCTCCTGCTTCAGTCACCTCCTGCTGGGCCTCGTGCTCCAGCCTCTGACTCATCTCAGCTTGGATGCAAATCTAAACTTCTCTCTTTTTTGATAAAAAATAAACCCATTTTAGCACCACCGTCCAGACGGGACCGAGCGAAGCCAACCCCGACTGAGCCAAAGCTGTTCAGTGTCCTCTCATTCACTACTCGCGGTTTTAGTTGGAAACGGCCCTGAAATGCAGGAATCTGCGAGCAAACGGCCATAAGCAGCTCCAAACGTGAGCATATGAGCCACAGGCGGAGCTCCAAGCGTGGATAAACATTTTACAGGATAACAGTGCTGACATTTAACACGACACCGCAGCGTGTGTCGCTGTGACGGACTGACAAAGGCAAACTTCCACATCCTGTAAGCTGATTAGCGGCGTCGGTGGGAAACAAACAAATTAGGCCGAACATCCAAACAGCACGACCTGCTATTGTGATAGGAAAGAGCACGTAGAGCAGCACAGAGCCGGGCTGCTGCTGCATGATGTGAACTCATCCCAGACCTCTGGATGAAGGTCACGTGATGCCACAAAGATGCTTTACACTCTAAACCCGGATAAGTTGAGATTACTTAAAAAATTTGAGAAAACCGATTGCCTCAAAATTTTAAGTAATATGTGATAAAACCTTGAGTGTGTTTACCTCAACTTTTAAGTTCACTCCAACCCCAGATACAGATGTGTGAAAAAGTGTTTGCCTCCTTCCTGATTTCTTAGGTTTTTGCATGTTTGTCACACTTGTATGTTTCAGATCATCAAACAAATTTAAATGTGAGACAAAGATAACACAAGTAAACACAAAATGCATTTTTTAAATGAAGGTTTTTATTAGTAAGAGGGGAAAAATCAAAACCTCATGGTTCCATTTACCACAGCAAGTCTTCCAGGTCCTGAAGCAGCAAAACAGCCCAGACCATCACACTACCACCACCATATTTTACTGTTGCTATGATGTTCCTTTTCTGAAATGCCGTGTTACTTTTACGCCAGATGTAATGGGACCTACACCTTCCAGAAAGTTCCACTTTTGTCTCGTCAGTCCACAGAGTATTTTTCCAAAAGTCTTGGGGATCATGAAGATGCTTTCTGGCTAAACTGAGACGAGCCTTTATGTTCTTTTTGCTCAGCAGTGGTTTTGGTCTTGGAACTCTGCCATGCAGCCATTTTTGCCCCCCAGTCTCTTTCTGATGGGGGAGTCATGAACACTGACCATTGAGGCAAGTGAGGCCTGCAGTTCTTTGGATGTTGTTCTGGGATCTTTTGTGACCTCTTGGATGAGTCGTCGCTGTGCTCTTGGGGTCATTTTGGTCGGCCGGCCCCTCCTGGGAAGGTTCCCCACTGTTCCATGTTTTCACCATTTGTGGATAATGGTTCTCACTGTGGTTCTCTGGAGTCCCAAAGCTTTAGAAATGGCTTTGGAACCTTTTCCAGACTGATAGATCTCAATGACTTTGTTTCTCATTTGTTCTTGAATTTCTTTGGATGGCAGCATGATGTCTAGCTTTTGAGGATCTTTTGGTCTACTTCACTTTGTCAGGCAGGTCCTATTTAGTGATTTCTGATGGAGAACAGGTGTGGCAGTAATCAGGCCTGGATGTGGATAGAAAAACTGAACTCAGCTTTCCAAAGATGATAAACCACAGTTAATTTATGTTTGAACAGGGGGGGCAATCACTTTTTCACACAGGGCCATGAAGGTTTTGAATCCCCCCACACACACACTCATAAAAATCTTCATTTAAAAACTGCATTTTGTGTTTACTTGTGTTATCTTTGACTAATATGGAAATTTGTTTGATGATCTGAAACATTTAAGTGTGACAAACATGCAAAATCGTAAGAAATCAGGAAACACTTTTTCACACAGCTGTACATGGATGGACAGGGATGGACCCAAAGACTTATGGGAGCAAGAGCTTGGGACCTCGCTGCCTGAGGATTATTGGCAACAGGTTTTAAAGATGGTTCACTCCTCTTCAATCTGTGCAAGGCACGGCCTCTTGCAATGCAAAGTTGTACACAGAGCCCACTACACTAATTTGAGGTTGTCCCAGATTTTTTCCAATGTAACCGATTCGTGCAATAGGTGCAAACAATCTCCGGCCAACCACTCCCATATGTTTTGGTCCTGTCCCAGGCTTGCCACATTCTGGTCTGAATTCTTCAAAACTCTTAGTACAGCGTACAATACTACCATCACTCCTGATCCTCACCTAGCTTTGTTTGGTGTCCCCCTGCAGCCCTTTAACTCTAAAGTCATTCAGACTGTTCTGGGCTTTGTCACCTGCTGACCAGGAGACTCATACTTCTTAAGTGGAAACGTCCTCATCCTCCATCTCACAACAGATGGGTGAAGGAAGTATTACTGACAGTCAGGCTGGAAAAGCTTAGATTCTCCCTCAACGGGTCATTAAGTTCATTTGAAAAAAACTTGGAAACCTCTATTAAATTACATTGAATATTGGACACCTCTGCCTGATTGTGATGACCCCCCCCCCCCCCCCCCCCTTTTTTTAAAATTTTATTAATTTCTTAGTATTTAATAATTTATTTTATTTATTTTATTTTAACTTTCAAATTGTTTTCATTTCTTACCGGTGAAAAGTATTTACTTTTTATACATGTTCTACATTTAGTCATTCTACTTTTCATATTTATGTTCTTGTATACACTCTGTATTGTTTATATGTTGATTTTCCTTTATATCAGCAGCTGCTCTTTATTGGGGTGCGATGGGAGGGGAGAGGGGAGGGGGATAAAACAAACTTGGGGAAAAATAATGGAAGACTCGCCTGTCATGTTGCACCTGTGTGTTGCTACTGTATCTCTTAAATTGCTTCCAATAAAGTTATCAAGTTATCAAAAAAAAAAAAAAGTGAAATTCCCCTTTAAATGGAGACTCAAATAAACAGAAGCTACAGAAATAGACTTCTCACATGACGAATGTTGCACGTTCCGCTTTTACTCAGCGTTTACAGATGATGATGATGATGGTTCTCTGTTTGGAGGCAGGCGAGGAAGATGAGGATGGACCTGCTGGGATGGAGAGGTGGTGCCGGACGCGCTAACTGCTTATGTCACTCCAAACGACGGGGTGACAGCGGGGTGAAGAGGAAGGAGGGAGATGGATGGGGGGGGGGGGGGGGGGGGACGTGACAGAGAGGTAGTGTATGAGCCCGGGGCCCGGCGACGTGCTCCATGCTCACTGCTTGGCTTGGCTCGGAGCCAGAGGCTGATTCAGAACCAAGGACAGCTCCCCAGGCCCGCGCTCGCTCGCCCGGGACACTCTCTCTCTCTTTTTCTTTCCACTCAAACTGGTTCGGTTTCATCAGGGAGCCCACATTTAGCCACGCTCTCTTTCTTTGTCAGTTTTTCTATTCAAACTCTCGGAGGAACGTCAGATTTATCCCCGTCCTGCCCTCGTTCCCTCGCTCCCGCTCTCTCAGCTCCATTTCTCCTCGGTTCCTCTCCAGTGAGGCCACATTTAGAGTCTGCACCGTAGGGGAACTCCGTGGCCTTTACCTCCTATTCAATTAGGTCCTGGCTGTGTGTGAAGCACACACACACACACACACACACACACCGCTGCAGCTGAGAGCAGCGCACACTGATGCCACACACACATCTGACCTCACACAGAAACGGTGCACACGCTGTGCAAGTATGACACACACAAACACACACGTGTTTGTTAAGCATTTTACATCTGTCTTGAATGTTTTCTGAGCCCGTAATCGTGTTGCTGCCGTCTTAACACGTTCATTAACATTCGCAATTATTTCATTACTTCATTGTAGTATTTAAATGTATTCACTCATATCAGGCGGTACGTTTTCACAGAGCACAGGAGGATGAGCACATACGTAACCGTCATCTCATCACAAAAGAAAATATAATAAAATAAAAACATATACGTGATTCATACCATCCAATTAAATAAAAGGCTAATTTAACAATAGTTATTCATATAACAACTAAAAGTAATAATAAAGAAAAAATTACTAAATTATAGTTTAGTGAAATAAAATGTTGATTTTGAATTGCACTGCAATTTTGTCATCAACATTTTTCTTGTTCTATTGGCAGAAACTTTTTTTTTTTTTGCTTATTACAAGCAGAGAAAAGAGGAGATTTCTGCACACTTCATCTGTACAAATGTCCCTAAAGTGAAGTGTGTCAAATCTCCTCTTTTCACTCGTTACTCTCTATTTCCAGCACCTGCTTTACACTACACCAGGTTGAGCGGTACTCTATTTGCAGCCTGCTTATAACAGGCAAAAATATCTTGGCCACTCTTGAAATAAGTAAAAACAGATTATTTTGCTTGTGATAAGTGAATACATTCTGCCAACAGAACAAGCAAAATTTTCTTGATGAGATTTCTTAAATAAGATGCATCACCTTCAAACAAGCCCCGACAGAATGTGAGTGATGGAGAAAGGAATGTTCCAGATATCTCCAGTATTTATCCAGCAGGCAGCCTAGCAGCAGCTAATGATAAGTATGGGGCAACTGGCCCCCCGCGTCTCTAAGTTCACCCCAAAAACCTGCTTTTTTCCACCCTGAAGGGCTCGGATAGTCTCACCGAGTGTCCGACATCATACTAGAGAGGAGACATGAACCAAAGTATCTATGTTATCTATGTGTCCAAATCTCAGGATGCTGGAAATCAAACCTCGTTCTGAAATCACGTGATAACTCGCGCCAACACACCGGAGTTTTAAAGCGAGATATCGCACGGTTGCAAGATTAGCAAGAGATTAGCATTAGCATTAGATAGCAGATTGCTCGCAAGCTGCTTTCATCTTCTGGCATTAAGTTACTAAAACTTCTGTCCCGGTCTGTAGAGTGTCTGGACACATTCCCACAGCTCCCAGACTGAAAACTCTCCATTTACAAAAATGCCACCAAAAGTTGCTAGCTGCCACTTAACATAGCGCCCAAAACTGCTTTGCCCACCACAAAATGTAACCGTGTTTGTAAACTATGGCCCCCCTGTTAATAACCTCATATAGATGGTGGTTTTGGTCCTATGGTACAAATCTACACAATGTGAGGAGCAAAAAAACAAAAAAGATGCATTTGCTCTTGTGGCTGCAGAGACGTTGACCAACAGCAGCGTCCGGCCGCTCGCTCGCTTTCACTGGTTTATTCTTTGCATTTTGTTTTGCGTCATAAATTTTATGCAACAAGCAGGTAGCAGCTTAGCAAGAAGAGGACAGCAGAAAAGAAAGACAAGCGGCCGCTGCTTCCCCACCCGTCACCCGTTCACCGCTGGAGGAAGCTCGGGAGGATCTGGGACAGAAAACGATGATGATGAAGATGCAGCAGAAAGCAGACTCAGGTGTGCGAGGCTTCAGACCCTACCTTTATGGATATTTTGTGATCTTTGCTCTCAGAGGAGAACATAGTTGTATCTCACAGACCATGAGAGATACAACCTCACAGTTGTCTGCAGAGATCCGTATCGGTTCATATCGGATATCTGTAATAAAAACAACAAAAAAAGCCAATATTAAACATCATTATTTTAAATGCTTTTCAGAATCGCCACACCTTTACTCTTTATGTTACATTTCACATTAAAAGGTCCAGTGTGGAGCTAAATTGTCTTTTTATCATCAAAAATCAAGTCTCGCTTCCATAAATGTGTAATTTACTGACGTCTGATCACAACTGCATCCAAGAAACTTGTTTTAAAACTGACACATTTTTCAGGACGCCTACGTCGACATTACCGTGGATTATCTGCTCGGCTCACGTCTGCTCTGGCTGATTATTTTAACTGTAAAACTAAAGGGCACGGCACGTTCCGGAAACGTCCCCGACTAAATGAAATTTTCCTCAGCGTTGCCCCGCAGCGCTTTGGCCCGACGCCTGGCCAAGAAATCCGCGGGGACAAAAAGGTGAGTGGCTTGCTCTGCTGACTACCTCTGCTCCTTATTTCCGTTATTTCCCAGATTGTTGCTGTAATATACGGGTGGGGGAGGGGCGCGGGGCGGAGCAGGGTTACGGCCCAGTGCAGCGGTTGCCAATCTCCTCAGAGCAGCAGCTCACCCCCTGCCAGCACAGAAACATCAGCAGCTCCAGCTTATTGATTGGAAATGTCACATGAAGCCGTCTACATTAGAAAAAGGTCAATAAAAAATTAAGTAATTTCGGCTCGCCGGCCCCTAAATTCATTATCTACAGGAAACAAAGAGGATCAAAAGGTCAGCTGATTGCTTCAGCCACATTTTCCTCACCTTTATTTTCATGACATTTAAGTCAAACATGTACATTCCAGACAAAGTGGGTCCTCTTTAAGAACATTTGCATAAATTCTAACATGTTTAGTATATTTTTTTACACTTTAATTAATTTATGTAAAATAGGAACCAGGCCTTGTAATTATTTACATTTCCTTGTAAATGAGATTGTAGCCTGTGGCTAATTTCCATCTTTGGTCCCCAGGCAGGTAGATGGTATAACAGTAAAAAACACAACCATACACAGACAACTAACATTATATAAGAACAAGACAACATGAAACACGGAACAACAACAAATTAGAAAATAATCTAGTTCAGAAAATATCTGTAAGGGATTTCATCTCCTCACACTAGAATATGACACTTTGCACTCGTCTTCTTTGCATGAAAGATTTCTCAGATAAAGGAATAAAATGTCCGGCTCCGTTTAGTTTTTACAACTTATCTGAAAGAATAAGAGGAAAAAATGCTGTCACTAGAAAGCTGAGGAGTCTGCAGGTGCTAGGCAATGGAACTGGAGCATTATGGGAAATTCTGTCCGGCTAGGATGTCCCATTTTTAGCAGCCTACCATTTCAGAAAGCTGCTTCAGAGTGTGTGGACTACGTAGGACACAGCCTACATAGTCCACACACTGAAGTGTCTCCAAAAGACACACTGCTTTAGAGACAACAGGTAAACAAACATCGCCAAAACTACAAGCTAAAGTTTGAGCCCTTCAATTCAGGAAACCCAGACTGTTGCATCATACGTCTACAGGTCAGAATAAGCTAGAAAAATGCTGGATGGTAAATATGTGACAGTCTGCAGCAACACAAAACAGGTTTAGGTTAGTATTAATACAGCAAATAGTTATTTACTGATCTGTCAAAGTTTGAAGAAATATTTCATGTCTAACCTTTAAATGGACAAACATGGAGAATTGTGACACGTCCTCTGGCCAGGGGTTTACTGTCTCTAAACGTTGCACTCAGCTTTGTTGGACAGCTTGGAAACGCTGCCCTTTAGATGTTTTCCCACAGTGAGTGGGGCACACTTAAATGCCAGCAGGCACAATACAAAGCTCTCACATTGACACACTTGAGTGGAATAAAGCCATCAGCATAAGTGTCATCAGCTGCACCTCTGATTTTCTCTTGGCCTTTCACTTGCAGCCTTTTCAATTTTTTCTTGCCATTTACACCTTTTACCTCCTGAAAGATTCAAATGGCATTTTTCAACAAAAGAATAAATAAATAAATGGAAATTATTTGAAAAGAATTCATTTGGCTGGCAAATGCCACAAAAGAAAAACACACAAAACACAACTGTGATTCATGGCTGATTTGATTCAAATGTTTGTTCTGCTCGAGCATCATGTTCTGGGTTGTACCTCTACAGGAAAACCTCGGTCAAAGATGAATCTTATAAATTATCCATCGTAACTTTCAGTTTATGAATAAAAAAAGAAACCAATAAATCAACTCTGCAGTTTCCTGAATCTCCCTCACTGAAGGGCACTGGTCTGTACAAGGCCAGTTATTCCTCAGAGGACATTAGAAGACATCAGGCTCTCCAACTACCACTTTAAAGGACAGCAAAAGACATCAGTCTGTCCAAATACCACCTCAGAAGACATTGGAAGACATCAGGCGCTCCAACTACCACTTCAGAAGACATTAGAAGACATCAATCTGTCCAACTACCACCTCAGAAGACATTGGAAGACATCAGGCTCTCCAACTACCACCTCAGAAGACATTAGAAGACATCAATCTGTCCAACTACCACCTTAGCGACATTAGAAGACATTAAGCTGTCCAACTACCACCTCAGAAGACATTAGAAGACATCAATCTGTCCAGCTCCCATCTCAGAAGACATCAGAAGACATCAGGCTCTCCAATGACTCAGTGGTGGCTGTCACCAGTCACTGCCTTCAATGCCACATTTAAAAGTAAAAGCCATCGTTGGTGTTTGATTTTCCCAGCACAACCTCAACTTTATGATCTGGTAATTATCGTTTCTTTTAAGGTTTTCCTGGAGAAATTTGGCAGAAAATTCTGTTGGACGTCCACTCGTGTTCATTGGGATGCAGCCCTTCAGCTCCACGTGTTTTCTTTGCCCGACGTTGAGTTTCTCTCTGAAAGGCCACATCTTCCTCCGGGTTGCTTTGGTCAGCGTCCTCTTTAACAACAACGAATCCACCACAGGCAGTGTGCATGTCACTGCAGCTGGACATGTGTGGTTCCCATGGCAACCACACAGATGATTGCTTTAATTTACTGATATTATTATCTTTAATTTACAAAAACTTCTTAGGATGATATCAGAGAATACTTAAGCGTTCCACTCGAGCGAGCACAAGTAGCACCAGTTTGAGGGTTACGGTTCCACACAATTCATGGGTACGTCTGATAAACTTAAATATGAGCCGCCAAAAACTTCCACTCCTGCATTCATTCAATCTCCATCATTGGATTCCTTTACCATGAAAACATACCAACAGCATCTGGAATCATGCTTGTATCACCATTACTGTAAATAGTTATTTCCAAAAATCCATGTTTCCATAATGGTGGTTTTCTTCTGGATCTAGCTCCGAAGCGATTGAAGATGTATCTATTCCGTTGACAAACTACCAATTCAACAGAGTCTTGGCTACAGTTTGGTGTTAGTTGCATGTCTGCATCTTCATTTGTTACCTTTCAGCATTGAAAATTCCAGCGATTCCCTCATTTTTGTGTTCTGGATCATCGTATCCAGAATTTTCAATGGATCCGGATCAACTTTTGAAACATTCTTGAACTCATTGAGATCCTTTCTTGTCATTTTTTTACCAAACACTCGGGCCATTTGTATGGAGTTATACGCAAAAATTCCCAAATTTGGCCAATCTTACAATGATAAAGAATCCTTCAAAACATTCCCGGATCCAGAATAGGGTTCCCACTCTTTTCTTTAAGTTGTTTTCCAGGACTTTTCCAGTACATTTTCAGGACTTTTCCAGCTGCTACAGTACGAGTCAACTTATCACATTATAGACTAATAACTTCCACCACAAGCTTTTGGAGACGTGTTCTGCAATTGTAGCTTATGTTTTTTACAGCGATGAAGTAAAGATGAAGCAGTTACAAAACAGAGGCGAAGCGTAGATAAAGCTGCAATGAAACGGCGGTGAAGCTGCTACGAAGCTGCAACGAAACGGCGACAAGATGGCAATGAGACGGTGACGTAGCAGTGACAAAACAGCAACAAAACGTGATGAACGTGATGAAATGTGATGAAACGGCGACAAAACAGTGATGAAACTGCAACGAAGCTGTGACAAAGCGGTGACGAAGCAGAAGGAGGAAAAATCATTTTCCAGGACAACTTAAGCTTTTCCAGGACATTTTAATCTTTTTCTCATTTTCCATGTGTTTTCCATGACTGGAAAAATGTTCCATCATTTCCAGGTTTTCCATGACGTGTCGGAACCCTGCAGAAGGTGATTCAGATCACCACCAAAATTTTATGGGTTCGTCCTTGGGCTGAGGTCACACGGCTGGTGGAAATTTTAGGTCAATCTGTCCAGAACTTTTTCAGTAAAGCTGCTGACAGACAGACAGACAGACAGAGAAACAAACCAACACAACCAAAAACATAACCTCCTTGGCGGAGGTTATGATGATACTCATTTTTCTGCAGCCTGGTGACAAACATCTCCCCAAGGTTTAATGTCCCCAAGTTGTCCTCTTGTAGAGAAGACCTACATTCTTATTCCTGTTCTTATAACTCTTTGTGCTCTTGTTTGGTGCAATAAACTTGATATCTGCAGATGGACTTCTTTCTCCAGACTGTCGGGAAACGGCAGCGCACAGAAAACTGCTTTAAACCGGATCCTGGTGCAAAGTTCTGTCCATCCTTTCCCTGAATCTCCACATGCTGACAGTCATTGCTGTATTTGTAAATCCTGCCGTCCATCTCGTTCTGTGTGCACGTGCACCTCCCTCTCCACCCCTGCATGGTGGTGCATGGCCCTGCACTGTGTGCACAGCTAACAGCTCCAGTGAAAACTTGTCAGTCAGCGGATTCCCTGAGTCCCTCCTCCATAACACAGCGGCAGCAGAGTTCAACCCCGAGCCTCTCGGCTCAGATCTCTGACTCCCACGAGTCTCCACCACACACACTTCTCTACTCAACCTACTTCTTCTGCACTGAGCTAAAAAATGTACTTCATATATGTGTGAAGATTCTTACATCTTGTGCTATGCACATGCAGAGAGAGTCGAAGGGAACTGTGAAAACCAGGGGATTTATGGGATTCTTCAGCAGCAACCTGAAAGAAATCATTTCTAACAATCAGTCACCAGCTAAGGGAAAACTAATGGTTCCCGTAAAGATAACCACAGAACCCAAACAGGGACCAGACTGTGTCATCCAGCCTGACTCACTCATTCGTCCACCAGAAATGTCCATATTTGTCCTCACAAGGTGAAAGTTCAAGGATACGTTCACAAGGCCACGATCAGAAGAGAAGATGCAAAAGTCTCGTCTTTACCTTTTTATCCGCGTTTACATGTGTGTCGTCATGAAGAAACCTCTAGCATACGAGGATGCAAGAGTGTGTGGAATTTGATTGGATCTGCACGCCAGACCGTTAGCTGGTGCTGTGATAGAACTCCACCATGTCCATGCGCATGCGTAAAATCTACCTTAGATCCACTGATTTACGTAGTCCAACAATGTTGTTTTTCCTGTTTATGTGTGACGTCAACGCCCATGCGACGTGAACATGCATGAGCAGGTCCATTATCATTTTTGCGTTTTGGGCCGTGCAGACGAGAACGCAACAGCATCTTCAGGAATTCCACTTTGGAATGAGTCTTCAGATTTCTGCGTCTTCAATATAACGAATAATAAAAACGAAGTTGCCGTGTGAACGAAAGGCCCTTCCTTTGAAATATTTTGTTATTTCGTCCTTGTGTGAACGGCCCCTAAGTGAACGTATTTTATTTCACCATCATATAAGTGCAGGATGCAATACAATACAATAAGATACAATGTGATGCGATCAAGCGCCAACTATGAGGCCACCTGGAAGAAGTAATTTTTTGTAATTCTTCCTTGATCCACTAGGGGCTCCAAAACAGAGCAAATCCCCATCGACTCCCATGTTACAAAACGCCAACTTCACAGAAGAAACAAACATGTTTACAGCAGAAACAAACATGTTTACAGCAGAAATAAACATGTTTACAGCCTGGTTCAAACATCATTTTAGGTTTAATAGGTTAAGTTTACCTTCATGTCAACTGTGAGGGGGGTGAATTTTTTCATAACTCATCCGTTCAGATGTCATTTAATCTTGCAATTACACATAACTTTGCTCTCAGTAAGGTCTCAGTTTGTAGCAGAGCAGCACAACGGCGGTTTTTAGTCAGATAATAGCAAGTCTAAGCGTGTCTTACCTTTACCCAAACAGCACCCCAGCACAGAGGATCCCTCCGCCCTCCGATAACCAGGTGCTGTCACTATCTTCGGACAGCGTGAGGAGAACATTCAGGAGGATCACCGGCAGGAAAGCCCCCATTCCCAACGAGATTCCTGGTCGCGTCTTGAGAGACTGTGCTGTGGAGCTCACGGCTGCTTCACTGACATCTTTAACATCTCGCTGAGACAAGCTGTCGTCCCGACGTGCCTCAAAGCCCCCACCATCATCCCAGTACCGGAGAGGTCGTCCCCCACCTGCCACAACGAGTACTGCCCCGTCGTGCTCACCCCCATCATCATGAAGTGCTTCGAGCGGCTAGTCGTGCACCACATCAGGACCCCCCGCCCTGCCCCACTATGGACCCCTACCAGTTTGCATATTGGTCTAACCGCTTGACCGACAATGCCATCTCCACCGCCCGCCACTCAGCCCCCACCCACCTGGAGACCAAGGACTCACATGTCAGAATGCTTTTCATGGACTTCAGCTCAGCATTCACCACCTCCAACCTCTTCAGTAAGTTTAAAGACGACACGACCGTGGTGGGTCTGATCAACAACGATGAGACAAACTACAGCAGTGAGGTGATCCGCCTGGTCACGTGGTGCAAGTCTGCGCCTCATCCTGCTGCAGCGTCACCGTGTGGTACGGAGCCTGCACCTCATCCTGCTGCAGCATCACCGTGTGGTACGGAGTCTGCACCTCATCCTGCTGCAGCGTCACCGTGTGGTACGGAGTCTGCACCTCATCCTGCTGCAGCATCACCGTGTGGTACGGAGGCTGCACCTCATCCTGCTGCAGCGTCACCGTGTGGTACGGAGCCTGCACCTCATCCTGCTGCAGCATCACCGCGTGGTACGGAGTCCGCATCTCATCCTGCTGCAGCATCACCGTGTGGTACGGAGTCTGCACCTCATCCTGCTGCAGCATCACCGTGTGGTACGGAGCCTGCGCCTCATCCTGCTGCAGCGTCACCGTGTGGTACGGAGTCCGCATCTCATCCTGCTGCAGCGTCACCGTGTGGTACGGAGTCCGCATCTCATCCTGCTGCAGCGTCACCGTGTGGTACGGAGCCTGCACCTCATCCTGCTGCAGCATCACCGTGTGGTACGGAGCCTGCACCTCATCCTGCTGCAGCATCACCGTGTGGTACGGAGCCTGCACCTCATCCTGCTGCAGCGTCACCGTGCGGTACGGAGTCTGCACCGCATCCTGCTGCAGCATCACCGTGCGGTACGGAGTCTGCACCTCATCCTGCTGCAGCGTCACCGTGTGGTACGGAGCCTGCACCGCATCCTGCTGCAGCGTCACCGTGCGGTACGGAGTCTGCACCTCATCCTGCTGCAGCATCACCGTGTGGTACGGAGCCTGCGCCTCATCCTGCTGCAGCGTCACCGTGTGGTACGGAGTCCGCATCTCATCCTGCTGCAGCGTCACCGTGTGGTACGGAGTCCGCATCTCATCCTGCTGCAGCGTCACCGTGTGGTACGGAGCCTGCACCTCATCCTGCTGCAGCATCACCGTGCGGTACGGAGCCTGCACCTCATCCTGCTGCAGCATCACCGTGCGGTACGGAGTCTGCACTGCATCCTGCTGCAGCATCACCGTGCGGTACGGAGTTCGCACCTCATCCTGCTGCAGCGTCACTGTGTGGTACGGAGTTCGCACCTCATCCTGCTGCAGCGTCACCGTGTGGTACGGAGTCCGCACCTCATCCTGCTGCAGCGTCACCGTGTGGTACGGAGCCTGCACCTCATCCTGCTGCAGCATCACCGTGTGGTACGGAGTCTGCACCTCATCCTGCTGCAGCATCACCGTGTGGTACGGAGTTCGCACCTCATCCTGCTGCAGCGTCACTGTGTGGTACGGAGTCCGCACCTCATCCTGCTGCAGCATCACCGTGTGGTACGGAGTTCGCACCTCATCCTGCTGCAGCGTCACCGTGTGGTACGGAGTCCGCACCTCATCCTGCTGCAGCGTCATCGTGTGGTACGGAGTCCGCACCTCATCCTGCTGCAGCGTCATCGTGTGGTACGGAGTCTGCACCTCATCCTGCTGCAGCGTCACCGTGTGGTACGGAGTCTGCACCTCATCCTGCTGCAGCGTCACCGTGTGGTACGGAGTCTGCACCTCATCCTGCTGCAGCGTCACCGTGCGGTACGGAGTCTGCACCTCATCCTGCTGCAGCATCACCGTGGGGTACGGAGTCTGCACCTCATCCTGCTGCAGCATCACCGTGGGGTACGGAGCCTGCACTGCATCCTGCTGCAGCATCACCGTGCGGTACGGAGTCTGCACTGCATCCTGCTGCAGCATCACCGTGCGGTACGGAGTCTGCACTGCATCCTGCTGCAGCATCACCGTGTGCTACGGAGTCTGCACCCTCAAGTCCTTCCGGTTCAGTGTGTTATGTTGTTTGTCTGTTGTTTGTCTGATCTTGGACGGATTGTGCTGAAAGTCATCTCGTTGTACTGGTACTCTGGTTACGATGACAATAAAGGCATTCTGATTCTATACGATACAATATGATACAATACAATACAGTGCGATGTGATACAATACAAAATGATGCAATGCAATACAATATTTTACAATATGATATGATGGGACGCGATTTGATACGATACGGACCAATACGATACTATATGATACAATCCAAAATACTATACAATACAATATTATTCAATACAATACTACATAATACGATACAGTATGAAAGAACGATATCGCGGGTACAAGCGGCCGAAATGGGTTTCCTCCGCAGGGGGGCCGGGCTCTCCCGTAGAGATAAGGGGAGGAGCTCGGTCATCTGGGAGGGACTCAAAGTAGAGCCGCTGCTCCTCCGTATAGAGAGGAGCCAGATGAGGAGGCTCGAGCATCTGGTCAGGATGCCTCCTGGACGCCTCCCTGGTGAGGAGTTCCAGGCACGTCCCACCGGGACGAGGCCCCGTGGGAGATCCAGGACACCCTGGAGGGACTACGTCTCCCGGCTCGCCTAGGAACACCGCGGGATCCCCCCAGGTGAGCTGGTGGATGTTGCCGGGGTGAGGGAAGTCTGGGCTTCCCTGCTGAGGCAGCTGCCCCCACATCCTGATCCCGGATAAGCGGAAGAAGACCATTCAGTACGGTATGATATTATATGATATGATACTGTATGATACGACACAATATCATACAATACAATATTATACAATACGATACAACACAATACAACACCATATGATACAATATGATACGATGTGAAACGATACACTTTAATTTAATTTTATTTTATTTTAGATAATTGATTTGAATTGAATTCCATTCAGGAAATTTGTCTTGGACTCCAATCTGTACAAATAAAAAGTGCTGTACTTGCTACAGTAGGAAGATGCAGCCTGCGGCAGTTCTACTTGCTCCACCACTACACCACAGCTCGGGGCAACAAGCATCCTGCTGCAATATCCTTTAAACCCGAGAAAACAGCTTCTCTCCCATAACATGGAAGCAGGCTGTGATCCATCACACATGGATGGTCAGCAGCACTGGTGAGAGGCAGAATTTCAAACAGTAAAAGACGAGTACAGGGGGAAAGGCTGAGAAGTATTGAGCTTTCACATATGGAGGCAAAGCCTGGAAAACAAAGTAAGGCTAAAGACAAAGAAACAATGTTGGAACGCAACACTGCAGCACAAAGAAAATTATTCATGAGCTTGGATCTGAATTCATATACCGTAGACCGATGGGATCACTGGTAGACGTATGTATGGTGGTGTGTGCGGTGGAAACGGGTGAGAAAGCAGGATCAGTGCCTGGTTGGAAGCTGACATTTAGAAAATGTTGAAGCCACCAGTTTGCCTTTGGTCACACTCAGAAAGTGAAGCTCTATAAAGCATCCGAACATTCGTTTATCTGAGTTTTATCTTCAGAAATATTTCCGTCCAGCTTTTATGTGCAGACAGAGAAGAGAGAGGACTGACAGAAAGGTATAAATTTATATGAAGCAGAACCTTTTTAACAGTCTCTGTCCCCGTATTACAGTTTAAAGCTGCTTCACTGGGGATTTTCCAACAGTCCATCAGCAGCACCTGGACGGCTGCCTCCCTTAAACACAGACTAGATAAGGGGGCCGTCCACACGGCGCCGAATTACAGCAAAACCGCCAGAAAAAGTCAGAAATCTGCCCTATAATCCACACGAAACAAAGGATTAGCCTCCTGAAACCGGGTTCCAAGGTGGAAAGGTTTGAAACGGGGGGGGGGGGGGGGGGGGCAATATCGTATCGTTTGTAATAATACCGGTAGTTTTTTTTGACACCGGTAGAAAATGTAATATCGTGATAACACATGATCACACATTGTCGGCCTGATGAAGTCATTCAATCACACCTCAACCCTGCAGCATCTGTTTCCCCATCACTGACTGAGTCGTGACGGCTATATTGTTCGTGCCACACAATCCCGGGAAGTAAATCATTTTACATGGACGTCAAAATTTGCTAACTGAAGCTGTATTGCTGCCTCACCGAGAGGATGAGCGGTCAGAAATCTGTGCTGCACGTGAACGAAGCGGCGACGGGGAGAGAGGCAGAGCCCACAGGCAGGTAAACTTCTCCAGCATCTGACAAGCTGATTACGTGTGGAGTCCAGGAGGGCGGACATCTGTGTGTTCTGAAGAATCACAGAACGTCCGGTACTCCAGGGTGGCCGGCAGCCGACCGGGTCTCGCTCAGTTCCAGCAGCGTCCGGGGTCTGGCCCGACCGGGTCTGGCTCAGTTCCAGCAGTGTCACGGGTTTGTCCCGACCTTCGACGTCAACTCTTACCAGCCTTTAACGTAACGAGTGAAATGTGGAGCTTCCATGAGTGCGGAGATCCACAGGAAAACAAATGATTAAAACGACCGTGATCTGCTCCAGAGGCCACGCTGGACACAGGCTGGGTGGGAACTGACGGATGAAGCTACTAAATGCCGCTAAATGTTTAGCTACAAGGCAGCTAGCAGCACAAGTTCATGTTAACGTTGGCAGCGTCCAGGAAGTGAGTGGAGCTACATGTGAAGATGATGGACAGAGATGAAGGTGGACGTTCCACATACATGAATGGTTAGTAAGATAAAGGAAGAAATAGAACTAGCTTACTAGCGTGGGCTGCTGTTTATTTCATTCAAGTTGCATTTTACATCTATACCCAGTTTGTGTTGCTCATTATAAATGAAATGAAATGATGATTAAAGTAGTTAAAATGGCTAAACTTGAAACATTTTATCTGTAAAATGCCACATGCAGCAGTAATATTAACACATATGTGTAATAATGTTAATAAACCATGACGCAGTCTGGAACTGTAAGACTGTAAGATATGCAATAAGACATCAATATCGTCTGTGATATCGTCATCGAGGTATTTTGGAAAATATATCGTGATATCATTTTTTGGCAATATCACCGCACCCCTAATTTGAAACTTCAACTGGTTTGTGTTTTATGGGGATGGCGTAACTGCGCAAGGGCGGAGTTGACATCAGTGTGACAATGTGCGTTGGTCTCGTTCACAAAAACAATAAAGTTCATTGAAAGAAAACTCACAACATGAATGGCGTCGGTGAGCGACTGTTTTCTACTGTGTAGAAAACTTCAGCGTTTGCCTCGTAAATCCTCGGCCATCCTTCCCTTTCTGCTCTTCCTTTGCTGATTTCCAGCGACACGCGGTGAGTCTTTATTTGTGCATGCGCTGTGTCTTGTTCTAGGTTTGGAGGGTCACGCTTTCATCATCATAGCGCCCCCCACAGCCCTGTAGGATGTACTACAGCGGTTTCATGGGGGTGAAACCTTTCCCGGATTTCTGCCATCAGTTTTACACCTGAACCGGCTTCAGCTCCATGTGGACGAGGCCAAGATGAAGTACTGATAAAACCAGCGACTCAGACGGTGATGCTGTTAGTGCTTTCATCATTTACTCAGAAAAATCTGTATGTCAGGGTTCCCACACGTCCTGGAAAACCTGGAAAATTATTTTTCCAGTCATGGAAAACACATGGAAAATGAGAAAAAGCTTAAAATGTCCTGGAAAAGCTTGAGTTGTCCTGGAAAATGATTTTTCCTCCCTCTGCTTCGTCTCCGCTTCGTCGCTGTACAAAATCTAAGCTCCAATTGTAGAAACTTCTCCAAAAGCTCGGGGTGGAAGTTATTAGTCTATGTTGGGATAACTTGACTCAGACTGTAGCAGCTGGAAAATTCCTGAAAATGTCCTGAAAAGTCCTGGAAAACAACTTCTAGAAAACAGTGGGAAGCCTCGTATGTGCTTCATAAACGTGTAAATGCAGTATAAGTTTCATGGCAGCAGCTAAATGGGAGTGCAGGTGACAACCAGGTGACCTGAGGCTGCTCTCTTATTGGTCAAGCTCCTCCCTGACATGCAGTTCTCTGTGTCCCTGACCAATCAGCATTGTTAGGCTCGTTGTTTATCCAATGGGATTGATTCTTCACCTGCCAATCAAAATCACAAACACTGCTGTCCAAATGAAAGATGAACAAACAGCTGCCAGACAAACTCCAACAGAAAATGGAGAAATAAGGAGGATAAATAAGCTCGGCCTCAGAACGAGCAAGTTTGAAAAACTCCCACGACGAAGTGACGGAGGACGGAGTTAGACCTGAGGCTGTGGATCAGAAAGACTTTCATCCTCATTACGGCATCATGGAATGCAGGGCCTGAAATTCGCTGCGGGATTGCGGGAATCGCGCATAATACCATCAACACCCGCAAACTTCGCTCTTATAATGCGGGAAATTCCCGCTTGCAATTGCAGCGACATAATGTGCAGTGAACGTTTGCATCGGAGCCATGTAATAGCGAAGCATAAAGGGCTCAACACATTAAGGCGACGTCGCTCCTTCTCCTTTCATTCAGGAGTGACGACGCCTCCCGCGTTGGCCATTAAACGCACGCTGGCGCGCTCCCTTTCTTTCTCTCTCTTCCTCTCTGACCCGTCAGATGTCGCAGCTTCCTTCTTGTTGATAAACCAGCCGTTGTTGGCGGATTTCCCGCCGGTAAGACGATACTTTCACGGAGTCTTATAACGTAAATGTAACTTCGGGTCACCTGAAGGGAAGCTGGTCTGGACCAACACCAGTAAAGATCTGCGCTGTGGCAGCGCTGGTGTCGGTCTCGTTTACGACCCAAATCCTCCGGATCCTCAGGTAGCGCCGGTGCTGGTTACGGTACCGAGCAGCCCAAAGAAAAGTTTTAGCCGAACTTGCTCAGAATATTCGTGTTTCTTCATAATGATGGAGACACGAGCTGCTCAGTTTAATGTTGGTGTGATGAGACCATCATCAGCGCTCACATAGCAGCTAAATGTGAGATCGATTCATAGATAAAGATAGTATTGATAAGTAATAGGTTGATATGATGAATACATTTTATATTTTGATGCATAGGCTAAACAGCATTAAATATGCCCTATTAAAAATCTAAATTTGGTATTATTTTGGAGAAAGAAGCTGATTTGGACAATGTTTCCTCATCATTTTCTCACTGCTCTTCACTTGTTCTTGTTTATCTTTTATCTTATCTACTTTATTATATTTTCTGTGTTTTTATTTTCTTTCCTATTAAGTATCTTTGGGTGTTCTTAAAGGTGTTCTTAAATGTATTATTATTATTATTATATTCATTAAGTTTCTGACAGTTTTCTAGCCTTGCATGTAGAAGATGCTCTGTCCTCCCCAAGACCAGTTTTATTTTAACAGAACTTTTGTCAAACACAAGAGATTATGTAGAGGAGAGAGAACAGAACAGAGCTGGAAGAAAGAACTACCAGAATAATGCAGTTGAAAGATGCAACAGATTACTGCAATATGTACTTTTTGTATTAAGTTGGTAAAAACTGATGATGGCTGATAAAGAGAACGGAGACGGGACAAGAGAGCTGTCTGAGATGGAAACTAAGCACGAAAAAGATAAATAATGCTCCTTATTAATCTGAGGTACGGGTAGGACACTGTAAGACCTGTGGTAAAGCGCCCTGTAAATATCCCCCCCCAAAGTATACAAATCCCCCTTGGTGAAGCATGTAAGGGGGAATTCCCCCCATTTTGAGAAGTGAATTTCAAGCCCTGATGGAATGTATGTTCTGCATGGAAACTGGAAAAAATCACAATTAGAAATATGTCATACGAAGAGTGAAGAATCATGATAATGATTTTAAAAAATGATACAAACAATTATCTACGCTTAAATGAAATGAAATGAAATAAAATTTCACTTTATTTTACGAAATGAATTATCTAAACTAAACTAAACTAAAATAAGATAAAGGTATTTTGGCCATAACTTGATAAAATGACTCTCAGTACTAACAATAATATACTCTTAAATCAAATTAAATTAAATTGAATTAAATTAATTGTCTAAAATAAAATAAAGGTTATTTAGCCATATTTTGATAATTTGATCTCGGTACAATTATCTCCTTTTAAATTAAATTAAATTCAGTTCAATTCAATTCAATTATCTAAAAATAAAATAAAGGTAAGTTGGCCATACCTTCATAATTTGATCACAATACTAACAATTATCTATTCAATTCAATTCAGTTCAATTCAATATAATTCAATTCAATTATCTAAAATAAAAATTAAATTAAATTAAATTAGATTAAGGTAACTTGGCCATACCTTGATAATTCAAGGTATGCCTCAGTTCTAACATTATTCAACTCTTAAATCAAATTAATCAAATTCAATTAAATTCAATTAAGGTAATTTAGCCATAACTTGATAATCTGACTCTTGGTACTAAACCATGGGGGAAATTTAAATCACCTATCTGGACTGGTTAGGGCGGACAGGAGAGGGAATTCAACAACGTACCATTTAACCAGGCCAACCCTGGTCCTGGAGTGTCCTGCATGTTTTCATGTGTCCCTGCAGCAGGTCTGAGCATAGATATCCATATAACACCAGATGCGTCCCCTCACTGTTGGTCAGTGGAGTCAAACGTCCTCACTGGCGGCCGTCGTACCGTCACCCACTCATAACATCGCTTTAATGCTACATGTACTGTATGTACCATGTATTTTTAAACAACCACAACTTCCTCAATATTCTGCTGATTATCAAACAGGTTGGTTTGTTATAAAAGTCAGAGATGTACAGTCGTTCTCAAAATGATTCCTCCAATTAAAGAAAGAGAGAAAATATCAGTGAAATAAGATGAAATTGACTAAATTGACAAAAGTAATAATAAATAAAAATTCTATGACAATCATGACAATGATTTTGAATTGTGATTCAACAGAAATGTTAAAAACAAACACACAAAAAATAAAACAAGTAAACAAGCATGATGGGGCTCCGAAGCTACACTTTGAGACAGTCACTGAAATCAGGCGTTTTCTGTAACGTATGCTCTAATGTGTCTGGGACAGTTTTCTTTGTTTTAAAATGATTATTTCCAGCCACAATTCAAAAGCATTAATTTCCCTAAATTATAATTTTGTAAATTCTTATTTATTGGTAGTTTCTTTAGTTTCTCGTTATTTGAATCACTTTCGTGAATTTAGCGTTTTCTTTAATTGGAAGGTATGAATAATTTTGAGGACGACTGTTCATGCACCATTAAATCATGCTAGCATGCTAACATGTTAAAATGCCTGTGGATGTAGTGAAATGCTGAATGTCCTCCCCTCCTCCCTACCTGAGTGTGAGTACGACCCTCATCCTCCCCCTGCCTCCTGCTGTACCTCGCCACCTCCGTGCGACTCTCGGGCTCATCCTGACGTGGGGACCGGCTTCGTGCATGAATAAACCGTGAGCGCGCGTCCTGCAGGTTCTTCTGGCTGCCTGACACGTCTGGATGGATTTTTCCTATCATTTCATACATCTGTTCATTTTTCTAGCGATCTCCAGTCCATCTCCTTCTCTTTTCTTATCCCCCTCCCTCGTCTCCCTCTCCTCTGACTTCAGATGAGTTGGCTGCCTCCCCGAGAGATTCCTCTCCTCCCCACAGGTCTCTGTGATTGAACTCAGAAAGCTCAGAAGTTACGATTCGATTGGCTGTGACCTGAGCAGGGAGCGTGCACGCCATCGTTATATCGTTACATGAGAGAAGCCGGATGATGCAGCCGTGGACGGATGGCATCGTGATCCTAATCATCCTAATGCCCCCCAGCACCGAGAGCAGGGTATCAAACCAGATCAGGGTAATGGAGTGGAAGGCTGATTGAGATTTCAGTAAATTAATGAGGCCTCAGGAGAGGGCTGGTGAGGGAGGTGTTCTGGATCGCTGGCTCTGAGAGACGAGTGGGTGTGGGTGAGGTGGGGGGTGAGGCCTGGATGCACCAGCGACAGGACAAAGTTGTGATCAGGTGAATCCATCCTCACCTCCAGCTCCTCAGAGAGCATGCAGCGTTTGCAGACCTGCTGACGTGACAGCTGCAGGATGCATCGCCATGGAAACGTGGAAAATGTTAGGGAAGCTTTCCCACAGTAAAGTGTGTTGTTGGGCTGTAAATCCTGTGTGCAGATGTGGAACAACAGTGCGAACACAGCAAACGCGATTTGGGCGTCAGGTTTTCAAAGTCAACGGCCGTCGAGGAGGCGGCAAAAGCCCTGCGGCGCGTCAAGGAGGCGGCCAAAGCCCTGCGGGGCGCCGAGGAGGCGGCGAAAGCCCTGCGGTGCGCCGAGGAGGCAGCCAAAGCCCTGCGGGGCGTCAAGGAGGCGGCCAAAGCCCTGCGGGGCGCCGAGGAGGCGGCGAAAGCTCTGCGGGGCGTCGAGGAGGCGGCAAAAGCCCTGCGGCGCGTCAAGGAGGCGGCGAAAGCCCTGCTGCGCGCAGAGGAGGCGGCAAAAGCCCTGCGGGACGTCAAGGAGGCGGCAAAAGCCCTGCGGGGACGCAAGGAGGCGGCCAAAGCCCTGCGGGGCGTCGAGGAGACGGCGAAAGCCCTGCGGCGCGCCAAGGAGGCGGCGAAAGCCCTCCTGCGCGCCGAGGAGGCGGCGAAAGCCCTGCGGGGCGTCGAGGAGGCGGCAAAAGCCCTGCGGAGCGTCAAGGAGGCGGCAAAAGCCCTGCGGGGCGTTGAGGAGGCGGCCAAAGCCCTGCGGTGTGCCGAGGAGGCGGCAAAAGCCCTGCGGTGCGCCGAGGAGGCAGCCAAAGCCCTGCGGGGCGTCAAGGAGGCGGCCAAAGCCCTGCGGGGCGTCGAGGAGGCAGCGAAAGCCCTGCGGGGCGTCGAGGAGACGGCGAAAGCCCTGCTGCGCGCCAAGGAGGCGGCGAAAGCCCTGCTGCGCGCCGAGGAGGCGGCGAAAGCCCTGCGGGGCGTCGAGGAGGCGGCAAAAGCCCTGCGGAGCGTCAAGGAGGCGGCAAAAGCCCTGCAGGGCGTCGAGGAGGCGGCCAAAGCCCTGCGGTGCGCCGAGGAGGCGGCTAAAGCCCTGCGGTGCGCCGAGGAGGCGGCCAAAGCCCTGCGGGGCGTCAAGGAGGCGGCCAAAGCCCTGCGGGGCGTCAAGGAGGCAGCGAAAGCCCTGCGGGGCGTCGAGGAGATGGCGAAAGCCCTGCGGGGCGTCGAGGAGACGGCGAAAGCCCTGCTGCGCGTCAAGGAGGCGGGAAAAGCCCTGCGGGGACGCAAGGAGGCGGCCAAAGCCCTGCGGCGCGTCAAGGAGGCGGCCAAAGCCCTGCGGGGCGTCGAGGAGGCGGCAAAAGCCCTGCGGCGCGTCAAGGAGGCGGCAAAAGCCCTGCGGCGCGTCAAGGAGGCGGCAAAAGCCCTGCGGCGCGTCGAGGAGACGACGAAAGCCCTGCGGCGTGTCAAGGAGGCGGCAAAAGCCCTGCGGCGCGCCGTGGAGGCGGCGAAAGCCCTGCGGGGCATCCAGGAGGCAGCAAAAGCCCTGCGGGGCGACGAGGAGGCGGTGAAAGCCCTGCTGCACATCGAGGAGGCGGTGAAAGCCTGTTGCGCATCGAGGAGGCAGCAAAAGCCCTGCGGCGCGTCTAGAGGCGTTTCGCGCATCAAGTTTTGAGATTTTGAGCTTTCGATACGCATCAAGGGCGGCAGACGCCGGAGTTGGAACTTCTGAACTTTGGCGTCAACCAATCAGAGCGACTCAAAGTCATGATGCAGACACAGGACGGGAACACCAGGAAGAACCAGGGAATGTCCTCTCCCTGAAGTCAGAGGAGGATAAACTGTGATATGCATCCGGTCCCGGTGTCGGATTTACTGGGCTGATAATGCTGCCCCGCATCGGCAAGGATGCCCCCAAGGGGTGGCCAGTGCCCCCCTGAACAAAAAGCTGGCCATCCCTGCAAAAATGATATTTTTTTCATTTATATAAACTTTTATGTAATATTTACAAGGTGCAGCTTTGCTTATATTTGAATGTCAAAATCTTTATAAGCTAATAAGAATAAAATAAATAAAAATCTTACACTAGAACCACCATTTTCTGCCATCGCTCCTCTGCCGTACTCCCCCACGGGTTTATCACTCCTAATTCACTCGGCCTTTCTTATGTAAATTAATCCATGAAGGCTCCACCCAGAACTGCCCCGACCAGGTTCTAATGCCCCTTTCACATCAGCACCTACTCAGCCCCGCCCTCATTGGCCGACACCACACAGCCCCGTTTAGTCTGTTCACATTACAACTGAGGCGTCTTCAGCTCTGGTTTCAGTGAGTGTGGTTGTCATGGTGAAGTTTTGTGAAGTCATTTGTTTGGGATACACACACACACTGAACTGCTTATTACACACAAAAACAAATCCTGGCCACTCATAAAATAAGTATTTGTTTTCTTTTTGTTTGCAAGAAGCAAAACTTTTTGCCAGTTGAACAAGTGAAATTTTCTTATAAGATTTCTTGAAATAAGATGCATTTGTCTTAAAACAAGTTCCTATCTCACTGAAATCTTTCTCTTTCGGTGATTTTGTCTTATTTTGAATGTGATGAGATATTTCCCCTAGATGTTCCTCGTTCCTCGAATATTTCCTTCCGACGTTCCCTAGCTTTGTTTATCACATAGAGCCGAGCCGCTCTGTCTCCTGCATCTGTCATGGTGCAGACAGACGTGACAGGAAAAATGGAATGGAGGGGCTCCTCCTGATGCTCTCAACGCACGCCGGGGGCATCTTGAGGCTGGAAATCAAGCATTTGACTTTTTGACGACCCAACGTCCAACTTATGGCGTTAAAAACGCGCCAGACGCCCAATCACGTTTGGTGTGGACGCAGCGTGAAGGTGGAGCGCTCACTACAGGTTACGGCTAGTAAACAGCAGCTGCTCATCAAACTTGTGGGGCCAAAAAACTGTAAAAACAGAAGTTGAGGAACTCTCAACTTGCTGGTAGATATTTTAATTCAAGTGAATTCAGTTTAATTAAAATATGTACCAGCAAGTTGAGAGTTCCTTAACTTCTTATGTTTTTATAAAGTAGATATTTTTTGCTGTTTAACTAAGTTGTATTCATTTTAATGACTCTATATTCATCCTTACTATTAAAAGTAGAATCCACAGTTTTTCCCCATTTCTGTTTGTACACTGCAAAAACTCAAATCTTACCATGTATATTTTTCTAATTTCTAGTCAAAAAAAGGTACAATGTAAAAAAAAAAAAAAAAAAAATCAAAGGTCAATGACAGAAAAATGTAATATATGATTCAAAACTATGTTTCTATTGATGTGTAATCGCTGCACTAGAACAGCTGTTATGTGTTTATTTTCTCAGAGTGAGTCATTTATATCTACTTGCTGTGCACATATACTGTAGAGGCTGCCATATTTGTTCCACCATTTTTACTACAGTGGCTTGCAAAAGTATTCATACCCATGACCAAAACTAAATTGCTCAGAAAAGAACAAAGCAAAAGTGAGTTTCACCTTTTTATATGAAAGGAAATGGCACAAACTCAACAATCCATCACTGTTTTTGTTCGTAAGCGCTCTTTACTATGAATAGGTTGTATAAGTCTGTATTTCACTGTTGCAAAAGTATTCACACCCTTGCACCAAAGATGTTATTTTGAGTCGAAAATGATTGCACACTATAAACTATTGCCTCACAGTGTCACAGGGCGGTATTCAGTCCCAGGTGATTTGTATATCCTTGATTGCTCCCCATAATTTGTGCCCAATAGTCACCTGTCCACAGTCATCCCATGCTTGTCAGCAGACAACAGTCATGAAGTCCAAGGAGCTCTCAGAAGACCTCAGAAAGAAAGTTGTAGAGAAGCATAGAGATGGGCAAAGCTATGTAGCCATCGCAAGTTCACTCAATGTGCCAAAAAGTACTGTTGCATCACTGGTCCAGAAGTGGAAGCGCCACAGTACCACTGTGAACCTCCAAAGAACAGGGCGCCCCTCCAAGATCACGGCAAAAGGCAAAAGGAAATTGCTCAGGGAAGCCAGAGCAAACCCCTCCGTCACTCTTGAAGACCTGAAGAAGTCTCTCCAGGGTGCTGGGACTAACGTACACAAGTCCACAATATCCCGCACTTTACACAAGGAAGGTCTCTATGGGCGTGTTGCAAAGAAGAAGCCATATCTGAAGAAACAACATCTCAAGGCTCGTTTGCAGTATGCCACCACACACGTAGGAACGTGTGATCTGGTCAGATGAAACGAAAATAGAACTTTTTGGCCTGAACGCCAAGAAGTATGTTTGGCGCAAAGCCAACACAGCTGATGATCCAGCTCATACCATCCCTACCGTGAAACACGGAGGCGGGAATATAATGCTATGGGGCTGTTTCTCTTCCTCCGGTCCTGGTGAGCTTGTCCGTGTGCAAGGGATTATGAATAGTGCAAAATACATCAACATCCTGGAGGAAAACGTCTTCAAATCTGCAAAAAGCCTGAAGCTTGGGAGGAAGTTCACCTTTCAACAGGATAATGATCCAAAACATACGGCTCGAGTGACACAAGAATGGTTCAGGAAGAAGAAAGTGAAGGTTCTAGACTGGCCCAGTCAAAGCCCAGATCTCAACCCAATAGAAAACCTGTGGAGGGATCTGAAGATTGCTGTCCACCGAAGGTCACCAAGTAACCTGACTCAGCTGGAGCAGTATTGCAAAGAGGAGTGGGCGAAACTGTCCAAGGACCATTGCACAAAACTCATTGCTGGCTATCCAAAGCGATTGGTAGCTGTTATTGCTGCCAAAGGAGCTGCAACCAAGTACTGATTGTGACTTAATGACTTAGTGTGAATACGTTTGCAACAATGACATACAAACTTATGCAACCTATTCATAGTAAAGAGCGCTTACGAACAAGAACAGTGATGGATTGTTGAGTTTGTGCCATTTCCTTTCATATAAAAAGGTGAAACTCACTTTTGCTTTGTTCTTTTCTGAGCAATTTAGTTTTGGTCATGGGTATGAATACTTTTGCAAGCCACTGTATGGTGTCCCTGAATGGACAATAGAATGTGTACGAAGTAAGAAACCACTGAACTTTCAAGCTGCCGTACCAGCTTTGTTTAATGGGAGTTAGAGACTGTTTGGGATCAGTAATGCCTTAAAAGACATTAAAATAGTTCCTCATAGTCCAGTCAAAGCTACACCTGAGACCACTTATTCATTCACACATGAAAACATATTTATGTCTGGGAGAATTTGGCCACTAACAGCCACCATAGTTTCACTACAGTGCTGGATTATGAGGTCATTTGAAAGAAAACATCTTGTCTTGCAATACCCATCTTTACCACTAGATGTGAGTAACTCTTACAGACTGTACCTTTAAGGCTATGCATCTTATTCCAAGAAATCTTCTCAAGAAAAGATGCACGTTCCATTGGCATAATTTTTTTTGCTTGTAATAAGCCAACAAATGCCCACTCAGGACACTTGGATTACATTGGACGAGCAGTATGGAGGAATACTGACAAGTTTTTGTGGACTTTTATGGACCTTTTTGGTTCAGTTCAGAACTCCTTTATATGAAAGTTGGGGGGGGGGAATGAAAACCTGTCCGATCTCCGGCTGCATTTGAGATATTAAAAAGTGCTCCAGAGTCTTGCTCAGCATGAGGGTGAGGAGAAGATGAAGGAACACCATTCTGTGGGTGTACTATTCCTTTACGTTATTAAAGCAAATGTGTGTTAAATTAAAAATGAAGCCAAAGACAAAGAAAGAAGTCATTTGAAATGATATGTAGATCATTCTTGACAATAAAAGTTCTGTGTGCACCTTTCCGACAGTCTAAAGCAGCAAACAGAAGATGACAAAAACAAAAGAGAAGACATTTATGACTACAGGCAAAGCAGAGTCGTGTCTCTCTGTAGGAAGACAACTCTCTGGTCTCCGTGTAAATGTCAAACTCTCATCCTCCCTGGAATGACCCTGAATCACCAGCAGGTCAGAGCCGAGCGTAAGACTCACCCTGCTGACTCCATTATCTCGCCTGGGGCACCGGCTGCAGAGAGACTCCAGGCCCAGATGTGCTGCACTCAGAGGATTAAAATCCCATCATAAACTTGTCCCAGAAAAGACAGGTTATGCTTCTTCATTTAATACCTTGATATTAAGCCAAAATCCTATCAGCGGACAGGAAGAGAGCAGATTTCACATTAATCCTGGTAATTCCACATATAAAGAAAAACTTTTCCAATACCAGAAACTTGGTTGCTCCGGCTGGGAAGTTAACAGCTACGCTGAAATGTAATGCAGCATTAAGTCATATTATCAGGGCTGCAGTTTCAGACATAATGGCAGGGCTGGACTCTTATCCAAGTACTGCTAAATCTCTTTCACTATTCAAGCATTTGCACAGGCTTCGCAAAAGATACAGGCTGAAACAGCCTGATCTAAAATCATTAGACAATCTACATCTGCACCTCAGTTCTATAAGAAATAAACCAGGAACAGTCTAGTGGAAATAAGTCAGACGGTTACAAAACAAGAAGTCATGTAAGCTATAGTTTTCTAAGGGGAAAAAGTCAGTGCTTGGACGTAAGTGAGGTTAGTGCCAGGAAACATCTGCATAGGGATGGGAGGTAACTAAATTTGTCCTTTTGATCAATACTAGTGGTACATTTTCAATAATACCGATACATTTTGTGCCTTAAGTGTAAATTACAATTGTCCAGTTTGCATTAATATTTTGAACAAAAGGGTAATATTAGATATAAGTTAAACATGAGAACAGAAGTACTCGAAAGAAATACTTTTAAGACAATAATAAATTATATTGATGAGTAAATTAAACAAAAATGAGATAAAAATAAATGTTCCAAAGATCAAATAACTTAAGTACTAAATGTTAATGTGTGAATGTAAACTAAATGTAACAGAAGCTAGAATCTGATAGGCTACCACCATCATGTGATATAGAAGCTAGAATCTGATAGGCTACCACCGTCATGAGATACAGAAGCTAGAATCTGATAGGCTACCACCATCATGTGATACAGAAGCTAGAATCTGATAGACTACCACCATCATGTGATACAGAAGCTAGAATCTGATAGGCTACCACCATCATGTGATACAGAAGCTGGAATCTGATGGGCTACCACCATCATGTGATACAGAAGCTAGAATCTGGCTGCTTTCACACATCCCTTGTGTTCAGATTCAGGATCTATGTACTTCTAAGGACGCGTCCTACCCAGTCTTCCTTAGACAGTGTAAGCCGGAAGTAACAGGCTGTTAAAGGAGCTGTATCATGCTTTTCAAATGTTCCAAAAGTCAAATATAGGCATTTATAAGCTAGATATGTTCCCATCGTTACTATAGAAACTAATTTGGTGTTAAATATTACTTTTTCGATGCATCTAATTTCCAACACGGAAGTAAGATGGCTGACTGTGCTGAACCGCGGAGCTCTCGACCAATTGACCTATGGCTAAACCACGCCCCTAAACGCGATGAGCCAATCACAGTGCGCACAGCTTTCCCATACACTCGGACATTCTCTGCTTGAACGTCCATTGAAATGCATTGAAGTTAGTCCGTTTTTGTTCGTTTTTATGTGTTCTTTTTAGTTTAAAATGGTCAAACATGTGCATGGGGTACATGCAACTCCGATACTAGGTATCCTGAGAGGCTGGGTGACAGGGCGTATTTTTTTGCCTTTTACCAAGTCACATCAAGCCAAAGTTATGCGGCAGACCACAACATCAACTGAACGTGGATAAAATGAACAAGGATGTCTACATCTGTTCTAAGGTAAGGGAACATCGTATTCGAGGCAACATGTTGTCACTTTGCTTGAAAGAAATATGAAGTTTCCTTCCCTAACGTTAGTTTAAGTTGGCTAACGCTAGCTAAACATGCTAGTTTTGGTACGTGGTAACGGTACATAAGACGCTGTCGTGTAGTACAGGTGTCGTGTAGTAACGTCGATAACGACACGCCTCTGGCTTCCAAGCTGCAGCCAGACTGCTCCGCTTCCGTGGCTGTTTGATCAGTTTTTGTCAGATGATCACTTTTTGGCACAACAACAGCAGCCGTGCGGTAGTTTGGGCAAGAAACTGAGGGAGCGACACGAGTCACATCCAGAGATTCACAGGCTGATTTCTACTCCCAGTTTAAGACTTGTGAACAATTTCTTTTTGTTTGTTTGTATTGTTTTTATGTTTTTTAATTTATCTTGTCATGATCTCTCTGTCTGATCACGCGTCTGTTGTCCGTGTTGACAGCTGTCATCTCCCGAAATGTCACATAGCGCCTGTCACCGAATGTTTGTTTGTCCGAGTGAGTGGAGGGGGCGGGGCTTAGCCATAGGTCAATTGCAGCATGTTTTACGCCCATTTCATGACGTCGCCCCGGAAGAGACACTTATTCTGAAGGGTCACAGAATTGTCTGTAGCACCGGCACCGGCAGCTCTCATGTGGATGTTAGTAGTAAACATTGATGGATAATTACTCCGATCGACGGAATAAAACAGACCAGCCTGTTATGGAGCTGTATGCGCTCGACCCAGAGTCTGATATGGAGTTTGAAGTACACGCAGTACCACAGAAGTACCACAGAGACCCCTATCAAGCAAGTAATTTAGCGAACAAATCATAGGCTAACAGTTAGCGCTGAGCTAAGCAGCACTCACATGGATCTTGTAAACATTGATGGATAATCGGACTCCGATCGACGGGATCAAACGGAGGAGCCTGTTATGGAGCTGCATGCGCTCGACCCAGAGTCTGATATGGAGTTTGAAGTACACGCAGTACCACAGAGACCCCTGACAAGTAAGTAAATTAGCGAACAAATCATAGCCTAACAGTTAGCGCTGAGCTGAGAGATGTGTTGACTCACCAGTGTTGCTGTCTGTCCATGCGCGTTTTTATAGTAGGAACTGCGTCAGGTTTCAGAAGTAATCCCAGAGAAAAAAACACTTTACTGCCAGAGATTCATGAAGATGAAGGGGTGAAGTTCACACACAAAGTTGAGTTTTTTTCCCTGCTCCTGAAGTTAAAATCCAACCACTTCTGGCAAGTCGATTCATCCAGTACAACAAATACACTCCCACGTTGAACATAACCACGCTGAACGTAACTGCATTTTTCCCAACTTGCTGTCCTCTAGAGCTTAAAAAAAAGGGAAAAAAAAGGAGGAAAATTCTCCTGAATCTGGATCAAACGTCTGTTAGCTGATGGCTGCTTGTCTCTGAGGAAATCTTCCTGCAGGTGTTAGTTTCTTCCTCAGAGAGTGTGTATAGGATTCTCTGAGTTTCTGTTCAACAGAGGGCGTCTTGCTACGATACTGAGCGTGCGCATTTCGACTTTCGTGATTGGTGCCACGTTCATACGTAACGCGGTGGGTAGTCAGCCGTTTGCAGGCAGGTAGCGCTTGGTTTAAATATTCATGTAGATTACTCAAAAATGCATGAATGAAGAAAAATAACGATTTAAATCATTTCTTGATGAGGAAATAACACACTGACATGCTGAAAAGCTCTTAAAAGTCCATTTTTCATGATAGGGCTCCTTTAAATTGGGGCACTGTTGCCTTCTTGGCATCTCTCTCTTTGCCTAACAACTGTGACAGCGCTAAACCAAATCAAAATGGAGCTCCAAAACTCCAGCCTTATCAATAGGCTCGTTCGGATTGACTGCGTCTGTCTACCGTCTGACTTCATGGTCAGACGAGAGCTGCGTGAGTCTCGGGGGCGGATCATAAATGCAGCGCATCTCAGCTGGACAAGTTCGCCAACGTGAAGACTGCAATAACGGAGGATCTCGCGGCATTTGCCTTTATTTAGCTCAAAGTTACTGAACGCTGTGCAGATGTGATCAAGTCTAATTTCAGAGTAATGAAACAGCGTGTTGTTGACGCTGATTACATGAACTTGTACTGGACTGTAGTAGACAGAATGTTGTTTACCTGTTAAGGTGAAACACAGAGGACAATAATCTGGTAAATGTCCTGGCTCAAATATGAAAACCATAAATGCTTTGCCTTGAAGAATAAATTTAAAACAAATAAAGAAATAGAAACTTATTTTTTCTATATGGGGCTGGAAATAAATATCATATATTATATATTTTTTATTTTATTTTTATTAAGGATTTGGGTAGCATACTCATGGATAACATAAAGCCAGGATCAAACTACACGACTTTTTCCGTCGTTCACGATGGTCATATGTCACATTAACATAAATTGTGTCATAAAATCGTACGGTGTCGTGTTACTCGCGAGTGGTCACACTACAAGGATTGCACCAGACAGACAACCGTCTGATCGTCGCGTGGTGTCGCAAAAGACGACACGAAACGGGAGGCGGGACAAGCAGCTGTCAATCAGTCACTTGGTTTGGAGTCTCTGAATTGACTGTTTGGGTCACTTATGAAATGGAAAGTGGACGGAGACATCAGTTCCCTCCAATATTGTGACCAACATGACCTGTTTCTGTGCATTCTGCCTGTTCCAGTTGTTCTGTGGAGCGGGTTTTCAGTTGTAACTAAACAGGATTAAATCCACGATGCGCACAGAAAGACTCGCTGCTCATCTTTGAAAAACAGCTCT
Organism: Atherinomorus stipes; assembly: GCA_023101725.1. Classification (NCBI taxonomy): domain Eukaryota; kingdom Metazoa; phylum Chordata; class Actinopteri; order Atheriniformes; family Atherinidae; genus Atherinomorus; species Atherinomorus stipes. The sequence goes on from JALJCO010006881.1 coordinate 56,149, forward strand.
GAAAGAGAGAAACTGGGCTCTGATCAGCGCCGTTGCTTCCACCAGGTGCATCACGCGCCGCGCGCAGGACGCCCGGTGCCAAGCGAAGCCAAAACCATCAGTCTGACCACAGTCTGCAGCCACGAGAGCAAAGTCCAGCCGACCCAGTGACGCTACTTTTAAAAAACTGCCATGAAGTGAAATAAAGTGTGTTGTTCTATACGAACGCATACGGGTGCGTCCTCACGTCATTCACTAAACTCCATCAGTTCAGAGCGCACGCTGGAAACCATGGCAACCACATGAAACCACACACGCATGATAAACTGAGAGCTGCGCAGCAGCAGCATCGCTGTGTCTATTCTGCACCCAGTAGGTGTTCAGAGGGTTAATTAGCTTTGATGATCACGCGTAATGTGGATAGTTATAGCTGAGTGTACGAGTACGTGCATGAGTGTCATATTTGCTCATCTCATTGAGCGCAATGTCTGTTATGTTGCGGTGTTTTTATTTAAACAAAGTGATTTTTCTGTGACTTTGTCATTGATTTATTTGAGAGCGTCACATTCGTGCACGTTTACCTGCTGTGAACTCCTGTTGACTGTTACTATTACTGATATAACACATATATCGTGTGGTTATGTTTCGAATTAATAAAGTAACGTTTTATTCAAGAGAGATACGCCCTTTTGAATGTTCGTGGAGGTTTAACACTGTTGAAAATAAATTTGGCACACCCAGTCTTTCTTTTCTTTTTTTCTGGAGTAAACTGATGCCACAGCTTCGTAAATCTCTCCACCGGAGAGCGGCTGCGTCTCTCCTCTTTTCCTTCACTGTTGTTTGCGTACTGGCGCACCTGAGCGTCTCTCTGGTAGAGGCGAAAGGCGCACTGTTCTCCTATTGGTCAACATGAAGGGACATGTCGTGGGACGTGTCACACTAGACGGACAAAACCAAAAAATTCTGACACGCCAGTCTTTCTGCGTCGTGGTCGTGGAGCGTCGCAGACGCCAAATCGCCAATCGCTGATTGTGTCACATTACACGGAGCGAAGACACGACGTCCTACGACCCGACGACGCAGAATCGTGCACGACAGTGAGCGACTGTCTGCGACGCCTCCGTCGGGCCAAAATCGGGCTAAATTCGTGTAGTTTGGACCAGGCTTAAGGGGGAGCATGTGGAAAGGTGGATACACACCAATAAGTCCAACAAATCCAAATTATGAAGAGGATTTGTGAAAGTTTTGGTATAACTTATTAAGCTTTATATTTATCTGAGTAGAATAACTTGTGGCTGTAACACGTTTGTGTTCCTCTGTTGCTGCAGTCAGATATCAGCCTGTTCATAAATCAGCCTGTCCAGGTTTGTGAACATCAGCCTAACTACAGTATGAAACACCAAGGCTGATTTTGTAGCCTGTTTAAAACACCTAAATGGATTTATTACTGGGGGACAGTCCCGTCCAACAATCGGAGCTTGCGTCAGTAAGAGTTGAAACCGATCAGGACCAGGTTCCGGCGGCGGCGGAGGCAGGTCCAAAAGCTGCAGTTGCTGAGGAGTAACTGCACGCTCCGACTGCAGACGGACGGCTCCCGCGATGTTTGATGATCATGTGGTCTGGTCACGTTTTCCGGTGCAGTTCAGGCGCAGTCTGAAGTCGGACAAAGTTTCTAACCAGCATGCAACATTCCAGGACCACAATCCCTCACTTCCAGCCGAGTTGCGCTGCAGATAGCCAAAGTCGAACGAGCCTATAGTTCTGCTCATTTTAGAGGAGTTACAGCAGCTTTACAGTCACCGGCATTTTTTTTTTTATTCCTCTGGCCGAGAGAAAATCAAAACCAGGTAAATTTATTTTGTAAACTTTACAAGAAAGTTTATAAGTAAGGCCACATTTGTAGGCTGCATTTGAAGGAATCTGGACAGCCTTGAATGCATCAGTAGCTGGGTTTTCATTACACCTGGAATTGCGCAAAACCTAAATATCCCAATTAAAAACCGCTCATGGAAACACCTACATTTAAAAAAAACTCAAATATCACAAAAAAGTTTTTACGCTTTCATGAGGCGTAAATCCAGACGTTTTGATAAAACAGTGTTGCGCATAAGTGTAATGGAAACATTTTTGTCGCAATTACTCGCCATCAGGAGTGATGTAGGGGGGGTTAAAATCCAGTTATTCCTCCTTAATTATGATGAATATGATCATTTACAAGCATTAACTGTGGAATCGGAGTGATGGGGGAAGTTTAATCAGTCACATATATGAAAAATCCCGAATCGCCGTAACTCAGCAAGCTGAGTTCATTTAGACATTTTACAGATGGCTTAAGTTCTGTCATTTCCACACATTTGTAACCTCACAACTCGGTTATCTCGTTCATGTTAATTATATGTGACCAGGATTGAATAAAACGTGACCACGGATTACATCGTATGAGTGCGCCTTCGTATCAACGGCTATTTTACCACATCGGTCAGGAACTGGTGCCGGATAAAAGTGGCCAGATCAAGACATCCACACCCCAGAAGTTGATCCTGACGGGTTTTTAATTTGTGGTACGTTTCGGGCGTTTGTTCTGGAAGTCGCCACGAGTGTTTTTCCCTGCTGATGTGATCCGAGGCTCCGTACATACGGACTTTACCTCTGAATCATCATCTGCTGTTTTCATCTCCTGATGAGGAGCAGCAGCAGCTCTAAGCACGTTTATATCTCCATCCGCCTCAAAGTGGAGTCTCGCGGGACGGGATTTTACGAGAATTACGGTTTATATCATTCAATGGAAACACCTACATATCGCAATTGTACTTTTTCGAAACTTAAGAAATATCGCTTTTATTTTTCGAAAAGTGTAATGGAAACCAACCTCCTGTGATGTAAGCGGTCTTCAGGTCCAGCCTTGGAGGGACGGAGCCCTTACATTTGGACACAGCCATCATTTCATTGCCTATAACTCTCAGAATTGGGAACAATCTGTACAGTGGTATCGAGAGACTCAAAAAGTACTGAATCCCATATTTTGTGTGGTTGGTATCAAAGTATTGACTCCAGGGTATCGATATCCCCATCCCTAAAGGTAGTTCAGCAGGACATTACTCCCACTTTCAGCATCTTCAGACATTTAATATCTGTACTATTTTCTTTTTTTGTTGTTTTATTATTTTTTTCCTTAATTTCATTTCTATATTATGCTGTGCAAATAATTTTTTTCGTAATAATCAGGAAGCCTTGTGGCACTTGCTTAGCCAGAGTACAGTATGAATGAATGAATGAACAAACAAACAAACGAACGAACAAACAAACAAACAAACAGACGAATGGACGGACGGAAGAACGAACGAATGGTCAAATGAATGAATGAATGAACCAATTTTGAAACTCTACTAGTTACCATTGTTTCCATACTCCTAACATCACAAAGTGTGAGAATACCGTAACATTTAGCAATGAAATATCACAAAACTTAAAGGTCCAGTGTGTAAGGTTTACTGCCATCTAGTGGTAAAGATGAGTACTGCACTGTAGTGAATGTACGGTGGCCGTGAGCGGCCAAACTTCTTCCAGACATAAAATGTTTTCATGTGTGAGTGGATCCAGTGATGACAGCATTACAGGTAGCTACAGGTGCACTGTCTTCTTCTATGCTGCCTTAAGGCGTTACTTCTCCCAAATGGCGCTCTAGCTCTAGAGTTGTTTGTCCATTCAGAGACACCGTAGTAAATTGGTGCATGTATGTGGAGCTGCGAGAGATAGAAATGTTCATTCTAAGAGTAAAAACATAAGTTATTTTCATAGACACTAAAATGAGCACATCTTTTATGAGATTATCTTACATGCTGCAGCTTTAATGGAAGTAAAACATGCTTTCTCTTCAAAACGCTTTCAAAAGCACACACAGTATGAAAGAATGACACAAGGCGTTGTTAGGAGTCGGTCCTTTTTGTCTGCGATGCTCTGCTGCCTGAATGCTCATTGATCTTTTCTTGCTCATATTATTCTCACCTGAGAGAAACACCTGGCAGTATGAATCAAACGCATTGTCACTAAATCAAATGCAGTACAGTGAAGCGGTATATTTCTCAGTACTTAGCATTTTCCTGATTAAAGAAAGCAACTGGTGCTCAAAAGGAGAAGAAATCAACCTGAATAAGCATCAGCCAATAGAAATAGAGCAGACAGACCTGCTTGACACCTTTTGCTTCATCACGCTTTCAAGAAAGATAAACAAAACCACACAACTCACTGAAAAAAGGAAAATCAGAGGAGCAGTGGCTTCCGGCAAAGTGTATGACCCGAAACTGAACTCTGACGACTTGACTGAAGATGAATCACAGATGCGCTCATGCTCTACTAACTCCAGGTATCACTCAGGCTCCTTTTGAGTGTATATGTAAGGAAAAGTACCAGAGAGCTGAAGTTTTCCTGAAACTACCGTCGGTGGTGTGAGGAGTGGGGGATGGGAGAGGGAGGAAGCAGCAATGCTTCTGCCTGTGTCAGGTTTTACTGGCTGGGCAGAAACTGTGAGCCAGAAGTCGCTGAATGAGCCGCTCATTGTGAAGCAGAAGTAAAACAGCTGATTCCAGCCTCATTCTCACTAATACGGAATTTCACTTAGTCAGATTGTTGGGCTCTGAATAATGCTGTTTCTGTGTATGTTCTGCAAATTCTCACAAAACACTTGCTCCTGAAGGTAACTCAGCTGTTTCAGTCGCTGTCTTTGACCCTGCTGATTCCAGCAAGCCGACAGTATGGACAACAAGCTCCCAAATTTGCTTGCTTTATTGTTTTATGGGGTTACGTTGACTGATTGCAATCAAAAACGGTAAAAGTGATTAGTGTTGTTTTGAATGCAACCCAGGAATGACTTCTTTCTTTGGCTGGGAACATGTGATGACACGTGTGGTAAATAGCCGTGATATGGAAGTGATTCAGTGTTCAGCTGGTCGGAAAATTGCTTTTGAACTCAGCTCGCCCTTGGAAAATCCTCCCTGATTGGCAGAATACTCTGACTGCTGTCTACTGTAAATAAATAATTATCTACTCATGAGTACTTCACCCCACCCCCCAAAACCCTGAATATTTCTTTCACTTGAATTTTTTAACCTTGCACTCTTATAACAGTAAGACTAATAACACAATGGAAACAAATATGGATGTTCGACATTGGCTTTTTAAAATATATCTCGTATGCTGGTTTTGTTCATCTCTAAATATCTGATATATTAATACCAATCTATGCTGACAACTGTGAGGTTGATCCCAAAATAGCCGTAATTCAGCTAGAGGCGTTCATTTTGGACATCTGGCTGCTGCTTGTAGTTTTTGAGACTAGTCTTGGTCTTAAAGGAATAGTTCACCCTCAGAATGATGTAACTTTATTTTCCACTTACCCTGATGGTGAGCAAGACTCTGGAGCACTTTTTTAATATGTCAAATGCAGCTGGAGTTCAGGACGACTTCTCCTTTCCCCCCAATGGAGTTCCCCAAGGTCCGAGCCAAAAAGGTCCATAAAAGTCCACAAAAAATTGTCAATATTCCTCCATACTGCTCGTCCAATGTAATCCAAGTGTCCTGAGAGGGTAGCGTCCAGAATTTACTGGAAAATACACCATTTAGTATATTTTTAGAGTCTAAACAAGACTACATCGCATGCCTAACAAGCACGCCGATGCACGTTCACGAAACTACGAAAGCCACGGCAGACGAGATCGCGCGTTCTCTTTTTCTTTCTTTCTTTCTTTCTTTTAGATCAATATCCAACCCCTCCTGTGTTTGTCCCAGTTTGTTTAGAGCTCTCGCGCTCTCACCACAATGTAAACAGTGAATTTCTTCTTCTACGCTTGCATTATCGGCAGAGTAGGCTCTGAACGCCGAGGCTTCCGTAGTTTCGTGACCGCGCATGTGCGCGCTTCATGGACGTAAACAATACTCCTTTTAGACTCTAAAAATATACTAAATGGTATAGTTTCGAGTACATTCTGGACGCTACCCACTCAGGACACTTGGATTACATGGGACGAGCAGTATGGAGGAATATTGACAATTTTTTGTGGACTTTTATGGACCTTTTTGGCTCGGACCCTGGCAAACTCCATTGGGAGGAAACGAGAAGTCGCCCCGATCTCCGGCTGCATTTGACATATTAAAAAAGTGGTCCAGAGTCTTGCTCACCATCAGGGTAAGTGGAAAATAAAGTTAAATCATTCTGAGGGTGAACTATTCCTTTAAGACCGGTCTTGAGACCACTTGTTTGCGGTCTTGATCTTCTCCCGGCCTCAGCACTCTTTGGTCTCAGGTCTCTCAGTCTCGCAATGTCTCGGACCGGCTGAGCAGTCTTGAAGGGTTTTGTAACCTACAATATCCAGGCAGGCACAGTTTTATTTTTTTATTTTTTTATCATTATTATTTTACACCCCCTTTAAGAACTAATCATGTACCAAATAATACAATCTCATATTTATAAGCAGCTGAACCCAGTATGGTGCTTACTTAGGTTCACCCACTCAAACAAAATGGCAAAAAACTAGTTTTTTTTTTTCTGTTCTCATTCTCGATTGTTAAATGGCCAATTTCTCTGCACAGTCAGGTTTGGGACTGTTAAATGGCCAGTTTGTTGCATGGTCAGGTTTAGGATTGTTAAAGGAATAGTTCACCCTCAGAACGATTTAACTTTATTTTCCACTTACCTTCATGGTGAGCAAGACTCTGGAGCACTTTTTTAATATTTCAAATGCAGCCGGCGATCAGGAAGGCTTCTCGTTTTTCCCCCAACTTTCATATAATGGAGTTCGATTGAGCCCGAGCCAACAAGGTCCTTAGAAGTCCACAAAAACTTGTTAATATTCCTCCATACTGCTCGTCCAATGTAATCCAAGTGTCCTGAGTGGGAAGTGTCCATAATTTACTTAAAACTACGCCATTTAGTATATTTTTAGACCCTAAATAGAAGTACATCGCATCTCTTGCGCGCACGCCGATGCTCGTTCATGAAACTACGGAAGCCACGGCAGACGAGGTCTCGCGTTCCCTTTTTCTTTCATTATTTGTTTTAAATCAATATCCAACCCTTCCTGTGTTTGTCCCGGTTCATCTGCAGCTCTGTTGCTCTTAACATAATGTAAACAGGGAATTTCTTCTTCTACGCTTGTATTTTCGGCAGCGTTGGCTCTGAACGCCAAGGCTTCCGTAGTTTCGTGGATGCGCAGGTGCGTGCTCCGTGGAGTAATATATTCTTCTTTTTAGGCTCTAAAAATATAGTAAATGATGTCATTTCGAGTAAATTCTGGACACTACCCACTCAGGACACTTGGATTACATTGGACGAGCAGTATGGAGGAATATTGACAAGTTTTTGTGGACTTCTAAGGACCTCGTTGGCTTGGGCTCAATCGAACTCCATTATATGAAAGTTGGGTAAAAAACGAGAAGCCGTCCTGATCGCTGGCTGCATTTGAAATATTAAAAAAGTGCTCCAGAGTCTTTCTCACCATGAAGGTAAGTGGAAAATAAAGTTAAATCGTTCTGAGGGTGAACTATTCCTTTAAATGGCCAGTTTGTTGAATGGTCAGGTTAAGGATGAACAAACAAGATCATTTTTAAATGTTTTCAAATACACATTTAGGATTACAAATCCAGTGCAGCATCCCTTGGTCACAGCAGCGTCTGACATAAAACAAAAATCTATCAAAATTCTGTCATTCCACGACTTTAAGCCTGTAAAACAACATATTGAACATGTGGACAAACTCTATATTTCATTATTTCCAGGGAGCCTGAACTGCCCGCCAGAGATGCAGACCTACTGCTTATGGGTTAAGCATTGTCTTTCCTGACAGGTGACATGCCATCATGATGTAGATTAGGTCATTCTTAATAGTTAATTTGGTGTAGGAGTAGAGTCATAATTAGCAAAGAAATCCCACTTCCACAGAAGGAGGTATGTCTGGCAGTGAACGCAACGTGTAGCTTGTGTTTCATGTTTATTGTTCACTGTACACAAACTTTTGTTTCTTGCTTGCCTTCCTCCAAATGCAACAGCAAATCCCTTATTTTCAGCCATTACTCACTTCATGCCGCCTACATCACACAGTTTGGCTTTCAGTGGATGACTCAGTGAGAAAGTCTAAATGGATGAAGTGAAATATAACGTCGTTCATTGTAGAGGAGCCAGATGGGACATAATATAACCGATCTCTTTTTTTTCTTTAATGGCAGGGCATGCCAATGATGTAACGGAAATGGGTTTCTTCATGGTATCGTAGATTAAAGACCTATTTCAGAGAGTTTTCTAGCTTTGGGTAAGAGTTTCTCATCTTCATGAATATTAATTTCACAGATCAGAGAAAATGGCATGTGTGTATTCTGTTTTAAGGCTGATTTTCTCTTCAGTTCGCGAGGCCCTGCCATGCCTTTTACATTAGAAATCATGCCATACAGATCTAAATTAGCATAATTAATGTATAGCTGTGAGTCAGATGAGGTTCTCGGTCCAGAATGATTTATTAATGTCTTCCACTGAAGACGAGCCAGCGACAAATACAAAATTCTCTTTACAATCCACGCTTATGAAATGCTGTATTCAAAGCAAACGATCATTATGGTACTAATCATGATATGTTTGCATGTAAAACAATCACAATAAGTTGAAAGGGATGGAAAATGATTTCTATGTTAAAAGTGGCAAATAAGATTTGTTTAGCGGATAGAAAAGATAAAAAGAAGGCTGTACATGGACTCTGCAGGCTCATATTCAAAAGCCTGCAGCTGACAAGTGTCATTGCTATCACTGTGTAACACCTGAGCAGGCAAAAACACATGGCAGTGGGTCTGCATTAAATGCATGGACTTTCATTGCACCTCTTAAAGATTTGATACTGCTGAGGAGGGACAGTTAACCTGCAGCCACATGCAGATTTCTCTCAGTCTAAAACTGTTCCCACTAAAAACAGAATTTTGGGTGAATTTTGCACTGAAAATGAAACTTGAAGTGAAAATTTCTTGTTTTATGTAAAGTAACAGTGAAATTCTGCTCAGACCAGTGTCGTATAAATGGCTGACTGCTTAGAAGTACAAGTTTATGCAAAGCTCTCATCTCTGAAGAAAAACCTGTTACAATTTACCTTTACCTGTAACCTTAAAGGTATAGTCCGGAGTTCCCCCCGTGAAAATAAACGTTAGACTTGAGCAAGTGAAATCCGTCTCAAACCCGCCTTTGGGCCTCTACTCCCGTGCCGTGGTGCGTTTGAATCAGAGGTGGGCGGATCGATACCAATATCGATATTATCGATACCAACGCTGGTATTGATATTGAACGATACTCGTGCAAAAAGATCGATACTCGAGCTTTTTTTTCCCCTCTCCCGCACGCACTCACTGCTGCGCAAATGGATGAATAAAAGTCTGGAGTATTCTGCGCTGTCACAGAGCAGGGGGCAGAACTCTCCCCCCTCTTATCTTTAGTTGTTGCATCACATGGCTCAGCGGCGCCAGCCAAACAGCCTTGTAGGTCGGCTCAGCCTGGCCACGCACATCTCCTCGAGATGCCGGAGTATCGAAATGACGAAGAGAAGCTGTTTGGCTTTATTTTATTGTAGAAAATGGAACGACAGCAAGCTGGATAGTTCAAGTTCAAGTTCAAGTTCAGTTTATTTGTATAGCACGCTTACAACGACCGTGGTCGCACAAAGTGCTTCACAGAGATTTAAAAGATATCCAAATAGACAGATGAAAGAACACAGACACTGATGACAGCACATTAACACAAAACATACTAACACATTCACACCTACTGTGTGGATAGATCGCAACGGGGCTGTTAAATACAGTAAAAACACAGCAAACCTCTACAAGCACATGGAAACCCATGCAGTAGAAAACACGGAGCTGCAGGAACAGACATTATAAAATTAAATTGAGAGTGGTCATCTTCAGCATCAGTTCATATTACGTTTTCAAAGTGCATGTTACTGAAGTCAAATGCTACTGGAAAAACTAAAAAATATAATAAAGACATTGAAAAAGTCTAGTACATTTATTCCATTGAAAAATGTTTTCTAACATTAGATAAAGCTTTGATTATTCCAAAACAGGGACATTTATAGAATTACTTTAAAGCAACAGGCAAGCGCACACAGTGCAACATTATACATAAGGACTGAAAGATATAATATAAGAGGTGGACGAGTAAAAAACTAGATGAATGATTTTCTGGAATTGAAACAAATATACTGAATATGATCCAGCTCAGACTTGATTGCATATAAGTACCCTTTTGTGCTACGTGTGAAATATATACAGAATGATTACATACAGGTACTATAGTCCATTATTATTTCCCGATTCCCCAAGAGCTGAGTTTAACCAAATTCTATCCTCGGTTTTTCTGGATCCTTTGGATCTATGAAGCTTAAATATGAAAAAGTATCGGTATTGGTATTGGTATCGGTATCGGCGATACTGGCCCTGTATTTACTTGGTATCGGATCGATACCAAAATTCCTGGTATCGCCCAGCTCTAGTTTGAATGCAACTCTCTCTCCTCCTACCTGTAATTCACTCTTTTGCATGGTTTTGGTGTGTTAGGGACATTTCTGGGGGGAGATTTCTGTTTATATCAGCAGCCAATGACAGAACTAAGAGCATGACGCTGTGTGGAAATATGCTCATGATTGGAGCAGACGCCAGTCACTCCAACTCTTAAAGAAAGAAAGAAAGAAAGAAAGAAAGAAAGAAAGAAAGAAAGAAAACACTGTGGATGCACTGAAGAAAAGGTAAGAGCTTCAGATAATGCACTTTGGAAAACCAGGTTAATAACAGTTTGGCTTGTAGCCACTTCTGAGCTCTGAAGGAGAAGCTTGAAGCTGAATAGGCTGAAGAACGAGGCGGCCGTTAGCCTGAGAGGGAGGAGCGCTAAGTTTGAATAGAGCCCGAGGAGTCACGTGACAATTCTGAGCGAAGCGGAGTCGCGCCGCCATGATGTTTGTACAGGTTTGACTGTCAAAACGAGAGCTGACGGGAGTTTTAACATTGGAGTGAAAAGGAGCAAAGAAGAAAAGCCGTACAGAAATAATTTAATGTCGAGCACAAAGAAGACTTATTTGGAGAAACTAGGGGACATATCCGGACTGGACCCATCTGAGCTGAATGGCTCAGAGTGGGACAGTAGTCTGGACCGCTTACCTCTGTCCTCCGTGGAGACATGCAGCTGATGCATTGTGAATTATTTAGTCTTCACAATCAGTTTGTAACGTGGTAATTAGGGCTGGGCGATATGGACCAAAAGTCATATCTCGATATATTTAGGCTGAATATCGATACACGATATATATCTCAATATTTTTATCACAAAGTGAGAGCAAATATTTTGTTCCAGTCGGAGCCAAATAATGCTCAGCTGTTCAAAGAATGATAAAATGTAAACAGAAATACTGTAAAATACTGTATGTAATTATACTCGCACATGCAAGTAAGGAACATTACACAGAATTAAATGTAACAAACCCTAGTAAGGTCAGCATTTATATACAAAGACAAAACAAACACATTAAACTCTATATCTCGATATGGGCGATATGGTCCAATTCCATATCTCATTTGAAAATATATCGATATATTTTTCATATCGATATATCGCCCAGCCCTAGTGGTAATATTTGTAATTTTGCTCTGTTAATGTTAGAGAAGTGTTATTCTGCCTTTTACACAGTTAACTGTGATGCTGCTAGTTAAGAAAACATTTGTGAGCTGTCAGTAAACATGTAAGGAGGACGATATTTAACGTGGTTTCAATCATTTATTTATAAAATAGAAAACAGTGATGAGTGTGTGTCTGATTTGTGAAAGACCAAAATAAGCTGTCAGATGTCAGTGGTGTCGAACATCACGAGTAAACAGATAAAAGAAAGTAACCGGAGTTTTCATCAACTCATGTTAGCTTGAGTGCTCGTCTTGACAACAACGATTTAGCATAGCTACGTTTGCAAATGCACAGCAAACAAGGACGATCTTATCCAGGGTCGTAGTGTCCGGTTCATTCTCACAGCAAAGCAGCATCTTCACAGGCACACTGGTATGACTGGAATATTGTTTACTGGTTCCTGCACACACGATGACATGTTCCACATGACTGCTCCCAGCTGAGCACGGCTGTTTGTGAGGGGAAGGATCTAGCGGCCACATCGTACTGATTGATTCCTCATTATTAAAACTATCTGCAAGGACAGAATCACTGAGTAGTTTTTAAGGATACCACAATTATCAGTCACAAAGGGATCACTAGCTGGAGAACACACGGCATGCTGCATGTTGCTAATCTCTTTCCTTCAGACTGCAGCTGTCAGACACTTGGCGCCCCCTGTCACTTCAGCAGTTTACAATCTGATTTTTTTTTTCTTTTTCTTTTTTCAAACCGGAGATCTTGAAAAACCGTCACTCGCCCTTGTTTGTCTTTTTTTTTTTTTTTTTTTGATCATCTTGACTGTGCGAAGAACTGGCACTGTCCTTCACTCAACATTATAACCCAGCATCTCCAGTCATGACCAACGAAGCTCTCAGTAAGCGTACAAACAACATGTCGGAACGCCGGTTCGGAGGGGCGGGGCGACGCGCTGTGACGACAACTCCTCAAGCTCTATACTGTTGTTTGCAAACAGAAACGCTGGGGGGACTTTAGACTCTACCTGCAACTTCAAGTAACTTTGCCATACAACAACACAGCAAGACAAAATCAGTAGTTCGGTGCAGTTAGAAGTTAATCAGACATGTATTTACGTAAATATCCGATGTTTAGGAGGCTCGGCTAAAGGCTATAGCTTCTCAGTCGTGAAACGAGCCGCCATGTTGTGACGTCAGCGACGGTACAGAGTTGCGGTCCGCCCATTGACTTACATGTATAATCTAAGCCGTGGAAAACATGAAACATGCTCCAGAACAGCTGGACTGGAACTGGATTGTGTGGTGGATCATCAGCCAGTTCAGAAAAGTGATGATAATGATGAGGAATTTGGGGAAATCACATTTTACAAGCTAGAACCGGAGTAGAACTGTAGCAGCTGCCTACAGCCTGTCTCCAGCCTCAGGTCCACTGGTTCAGATAAAAGCCTGCAAGACCACACCGAGGGAACCAGAACTGTAAGGAGCGACCCGGAACAACACAAAGCAGAACCAGAACTGTAAGGAGCGACCCGGAACAAGAAAAAAACAGACAACAGACCCAAAAAAGAGTTTGACGTACAATAGAGCCAGGCGTGACAGAAACGAGGCACTCGTCCCTGTGTTAGCTCGCAGCTAACAGCAGCCGCAAGCTAGCCGCGGTAAATAATTAGCCTTTAAAAAATGAGAAGATAACAACTTACATGGTTCCAGTGGAGTTTTAAATAGTTCCCGTTTATAAGGATGAAGATGGAGGAAAGGGTGCAGCTTTGGAAGCAGATGGAGGAGATCTGATGACGGAGACATCCTCATATAACCGAGCAGCAGCTCTCTGCCGATAACTGTATGACTGATGTGATGAAGCAACGATGGATGAAAAAGAAGATTTCCGAGGAGATGATCGCAGTTTCATTGTGTTAGAAGTCTCAACACGCTGGTTCCTGAACTTTCAGTAAACAGATGCTCTAGACGATCAGAGAGGTCCGGTTGCTGCCTGTTTACCGGTGAGTAAGACTCCGATCTGCTTCTTTATCCTCTTCAAAATAAAATCAGAATCTGTAGAAAACCTAAATAAACTAACGCTGCACTTACGAGCTTTTAACCATTAACTGTCAACACAGTTTGAAGGCTGAGTCGTTACTGTTTGTCTGTAAAACTAGAAAAGGAGCTTAAAAACCGCAATGAAGCCACTTCAATGTAAAATTCTCGGGAGCGAAACTTTCCACATCCGGTATGCGCTGGCACCTAGCAACCAGGAGCGCGGTGAAAACAAACGGTTGCTATGCGGGATCTGCGCTTTATCTTTATCACTTGTCCCTGTGATAAATTGCTGTAAACCATGACGAGGAGTTGTGCTGCGGTGTTCTGCACAGCACACAGCCTTCAAGTAGGTGGCAGCTGTCTTTCTTCAGGTTTCTGGCATGTAAAAAGTCAGCTGAACGCCGTGATCAGTGAGGAAGGTGGACAGAGATGATGGCAGTGTGTGGAGCCATGTAAACGTTTATTAATCATTGTACGTTTGTTTATATAACCTGCTGCAGGTCAGGGAATACTTCTGAATGGATGTTGATTACAAAAATGTGTTCTCAATTGTAATTATGTAATACCTTTATTGATGAATACTGTTTATCATTCACACTTGAGTTTTCCAGATGTTTGTTGTAATGTTGATAATGTTGGTTTAAAAGGTGTATTTTTTTATTTGTTACTTGTGTGCATACCTGGTCAAAATGAAATTTTAAAAAGAATGTAATTCACTTGACTTAGGCCTACAGATTTTATTTTTCAATAGTACACAGTGAGCCATATGTTACCACAATGTTTGCAGATGAATTTCCCCACACCTGAGTTCCCTCTGCTGATTATAATGGCAATATGTTGATACAAATACGATACAAAAACTATTTTCCCCGTAAAAATATCAAATTATACATGTTATAAAATAACCAACCCATATGTATGATCATTACTTGCTGAAGCAGTGCCTCTACTTGAACACCTGTAGCTTAACATTCAATGTCAGTCGCTCTGCTTAATAATAATAATAATAATAATAAAATAATGATAATGGCTGATGTTGTGGTACTACATATTTCCTTTGGAATTTCACCAATATAAATAGCTAACTGCCACAAAATATTTATGTGGACACTGAACGAATAACTATTATTTATTATACAGACACATGAGAAGAACTATATATGCCAGCCAATTATGAAATGTAATGTCAGATATTTAATATTATAAATATAAGACATGAAAATTATTTAGACTTCCATCTGGAAAGTGCCTATTATACAGTTCAGTTATACACAGCTGGGAGTTCAGCAAACAGTTAAAGAGATCGGGGTATTGCAAATCAGGACATTTTGTTTGATCATCCACTCAAACATCTGCCGGTAAAAGATACGGACAGTCAGACAATCCAACCAATGCCGAGAGGCAAAATACAACGTTGTTTATGACAGATCTGCCTTTGTCTGGCTTGTGTCCAACCTTAGTTTTCACCGCGGCTGTATGGTTTCCGGTCATTTCCGACCGGATGTGCGTCAGCATGCTCCCTATAAGCAGCGAAGAAGAGTACTCTCCGTTCTCTCGCAGACGTCATATCCGTTTCGGCGCACAGCGCTACAGTCTGGTCAGAAAAGCAGCGATGTTTTCTAATAATTCATCTATGCAGCTGCGCTTGTTTATGTTACATAAATCATCATGAAGGACGTTTTGGTCGATAAAACATGGCAAAAAATGTCAAAAATGTGTCATCTGCATTTAACATAGCTTTTTATAGCTTTTGTTTAATGAACCAGTACAGATTTTGGTGGGTTTACTGAAATTAATCTTGGTCTTTCAATTAGATTTTATTTCATTTGACTGACTTTACCACAATTTTTATTGCTTAAATTATTGAGATTAGGGGGTACTGATAAAATCAGTTATTCAGGTGCGTTTACTGGTAGAAATATTTGTAATTTGTGCACCACTGCTGCAAAAGGACCTCAACCCATCCATTGCAGCAGGTTCTTTGTGGAATTAAAGAATCTTTACCTGAAGAAAACCTTAATCATATCACATATACACTAAACTTAAAGTGTGAATTGGAAGAGCAGGAGCCACAAAGCATGATGGGAAATATTCAAATGAACCCACCTCAGGACCAATAGGGGATTATCACGCTTCCGTGTTCCGAACTTCCTGTTTGAAACACTTAGAGGGCCCACTTCCAGCCCAGTTCAATGTCCCTGCTTTACTTCGTAGATAACGTGAATAAACGCCAACCCTACTGAAATTTTCACGGATTCCAGACTGAAGTGATACTAAGGAAGAAGTGGATCAAAGCGATCGATTTGCCGCGGTGAAGGGCTGAACTTTATAATAAAACACACGTTTGTTTGTCGCCGGTGGGGCACAACACCGGCACTTCACAGCATGCTAGCATTAGCCAGCTAGCGTTTACTGACGTGCTTAACATTGTGCGTCTTAAAACACACAAACATCTGAAAATCGGGTCTGTACCTCCCCGTTTCCAGTGGAACAACTGGGGACTGCCAAGAAAGGAGATGCTTTCAGATGCTTGTGTGTTTTCAGCCGCACAAAGTTAGGCACGTCATCAAGCTGGCTAATGCTAACCTGCTAACAATAGTCCGCCAGCTACTACTCTGTTAAACTTTGTTAATCGGATAAACGCCAATGCCAAGTTTTCATTCCAGACTGAAGTGATGCTAAGGAAGAAGTGGATCAAAACGACCGATTCGCTGCGGTGAAGGACCGAACTTTATAATAAAACACCACACGTTTGTTTGTGGCCGGTAGACTGCGCAGTCGTGTTAGCAGGTTAGCATTAGCCAGCTCGATGACGTGCCTAACTTTGTGCAGCTGAAAACACACAAGCATCTGAAAGCGTCTCCTTTTCTTGGCAGTCCCCAGTTGTTCCACTGGAAACGGGGGGGTACAGACCCGATTTTCAGATGTTTGTGTGTTTTAAGACGCACAATGTTAAGCACGTCAGTAAACGCTAGCTGGCTAATGCTAGCATGCTGTGAAGTGCCGGTGTTGTGCCCCACCGGCGACAAACAAACGTGTGTTTTATTATAAAGTTCGGCCCTTCACCGCGGCGGATCGATCGCTTTGATCCAGCTTTTGATCCAGTATCACTTCAGTCTGGAATGAAAACTTAAGTATGTTTGGAGTTTATCCGATTTAAACAGTAGAACAGAGAAGAAACGGCTGTCGTTAACATGGCCCGGAAGAGGAAGTGTCCAAAATCCGGAACTTCCTGTAAGCGGTATTATTCAAGGAGTTGGATTTTAGAGGTAACATTCATTGGACTAAAGAATCCAAATCTTGTTCATCCAACTTTTCTTTGTTTTATGTTTAACCAACATTACTAAGTTTTAAACCAACAAGAGATTATAATTTGGAAACATAAACTAAAGTTGTACATGTTAGATGAACAAATTTCTATTGAATCAACCAAACAACAGTCTGGACTGTGAAAATACTCAGTCCTGTTACGGTGGATCAACTCAAGCAGCTTTTGTCACTTTAACAAGTCTTAAATTTAAGTTCAACTTACTTAAGTAGGCTACATTGAAAATGTTAAAATAGGTACTTTAATTAATTTGAGCATAGCTGCATTTATTAAGTTCAACGACTCACAAAATTTACTTTTTTGAGTGCAGCCAAAAAACCTAAAAGAATGTCGGCTACGTCAAAATGAGAAGAACTGTTGATTGCATACCTAAACTGAGTGGATGTAATATGGTCTGTATTTTGGTGCACAAACGACCTAATGTGGGTGTGATTTTTTTTTGGAGGACTTGTTTATTTTACATTGCACAGTTTTAGGTGTCAGCAGCACGTAATTTGAAGCAGTTACTTCCATAGTGTTGTGAACTTGCATGGATGTGCATTGGGGAAGTACGATGTTCTACTGTTTAGGCTCTAAAAATCTACTAAATGACGTCGTTTCCAGTAAATTCTGGACGCTACCCACTCAGGACACTTGGATTATATTGGACGAGCAGTAAGGAGGAATATTGACAAGTTTTTGTGAACTTTTATGGTGATTTTTTGTTTTGAGCACCAGTCACCTCCATTATATGAAAGTCGGCAAAAATGAAAACCCCCCCGATCTCCGGCTGCATTTGAGATATTAAAAAAATGCTCCAGAGTCTTGCTCAGCATGAGGGTGAGTAGAAGACGAAGGACCATCATTCTGTGGGTGGACTATTCCTTTAAGCTGTAATTGGCCTGTTGTCTGGAAAATCCCACAATGTAAAACAAGGTCAGACCACCGGTTGTGGTCAACGTAGCAAAGACACAGAGATTTCTTCAGATTCCCTGTTCCTCCTCTGTGGTGCTGCAGCATCATGAGTGTCAGTGGGGAGTTGACTGCACAGCGAGATCCTGAGCAGATGATGATAATCCATTCACCAGACAAGACACTGCAGCTGTGACATGAGCAGCATGACCCCGACATGTGTGATCTCCGTTCAAGGACTTCAGCGCCGGTGAGAAAAGGTCCATTTACACGCTGCACCAGAGATGGATGTGGAGCCTTCCATCCGTCTTCTGCACCCTTTACAGTCAACGTGCAACCTGTGAAAGGAACAAAGAATGAGCCGTGATGTTGTTAATGTTCTCGTGGACCACCGCCATCTGCTGCGCTGCCTCCTTATGTCATGTTTGTTATTGTCTAAAACTGATGCCGGAGCTCGGAGATGACGTCTGCATTGCTGTCTGCTGGATGCACGGGCTAACAACCACGGCAACATAAGAAATTTTACTCTATTTTATTTTATTTAACCTTTATTTTCACAGGAAAGTCCTATATGAGATTAAAAACCTCTTTTCCAAGGGAGTCCTGGCCAAGAGGCAGCAGAAGTTACAAGACATTATACAAGTTATACAATAAAAATGATTAAAAACAGCTGCAATTTAAAGAGGCAATTTCAAGTGCTCTCAACTTACAGTAAACTTAAAAGCATTAAAATAAATACTGTAAGTCTTTTTCCAAATTGTTCCATGTAGAATGACCAGAGCAAAATCCCTTTTTCCCAGTTCTGTACTGGCAAATGGAACAGAGAGCAGCAAGTGATCATTATATCGCAAAGAGCAAGTTTCCACACTTCTGTGTGATTAAGCTACAATTGTACGACGGCAACAGACCAAGCACGGCCTCATAAGTAAAGATGTAGCAATGCCCCGACCTTCTGACAGACAAAGATGGCCGTCCCACTCTGGAATATAGCTCACAATGAAGGCTGAGGATTTACAGTTTGTAATGCATGTCAGAGAAACTGATCAACAGTGTCAATCTGATGAAGACATTGAGCTGAATCATTCATGTTCACAAAGTCTCCATAATCTAAGACGGATTAAAATGTTGCAGTGACTCGCTGCAAGAAAAAGGCCAGTTTGTGTTTGAGTTTCTTCACATAATTATCTATGTGGGGCTGAGAACTGAGCGAATGCTCGAGTGTTATAGAAGTGTGAACCACTCCTATAACATTTCCCTCGAGAGTGAAGACGGTAGGAGGAGCTTGAGAAACCTTCCTGGAGTTTGTAAACAACATCGGTTTAGTCTTTTCAGCATTGAGGAGCAGTTTAAGCTGCAGAAGCGTGCGTTGAACTACATCTAAAGCTTTCTGCATGGAAGTATGAGGGCAGTGATGCTTGAAACATACTCACCTCATTATGCACGTAAGGGAAGCATAAATCAATCTGTGACGTTACTTGAGTGGATATTGATGATGGTGAGGATGTAGCGCTAATAGACGTCTTCAAGAAGCCATCGGTGGCGACAGTAGGAGACCCCTGACTTGTACAGGAGGGGCGTTAAAACAATGGCTGTGTACACATAGATATTCATGCTTATTTATATACTGCATTTTATTTATATTATATTTACTTCAGATGTCTCTCTTGTCCAGATGGACTGTTAGCTTTATGTGGCAGTACAAAGGAGAGTCTGGTCAGGATTCGATCCCCCCGCCCCTGGCCAAATAAGGGCACACGATCAATGGGAGGCATAGTGAAAGGACTTTCAACTGTCACATATCTTCTCCTTTTTCCACAAGCACATCCTCATGCTCCGTGTTATGTCCAAGCGACAACCTCCAGTGGCCAACTCTGAAGCTACCCCGAAGTAGTAAATATTTGTAGTTCGCCCTTCATCCACTAGGGGCTGCAGAACATTGCAAATCCCCACAAATCCCATGTTAAAAAGACCAGCTTCTCAGCAGAAACAAACATGTTTACAGCAGAAACAAATATGGGCCGTTTCTCAATACGCGTATTTGTGCGTACTTGTGCGTATTTGTGTGTACTTGCAGGCTCGTGGACTCATGAAACGCCATCACCCGCAATTCAAGTCATGTTCCATTAAAAAGTTCTCTTCTCAGCAAGTTCACTGGAAATCCCCGGATGAAAACTTCCTCTGCCCATTTTACCCAGCATGCATCAGAGGAGGCTCGTGCGTAATTGGCCAGATATAAATCCCAGCATGCACCTGCGCACGCGCGGTTTTTGGCAGCCTCCTCCTTCCTCCTCTGCCTCCAACAGCCAAACCTGAGCACCATTCCTGTTCTTCACTGTTCTTGGCCTTTTATCTGCAGCTCTTCCTCCTCCTCCTCCTCCTCTTCCTCCTGTGACAGGCAGCCCTGGTCACTCGCTGCACACCGTTGGTGGTGATGTCACAAGTTTGTGTTATCCCAACCTGACAAGTAAGCGAAGTCCGTGCTTGTGAACTCCACAAGTGCAGACTTCCAGAACGTACCCACAAGTCTGTACTCACAAGTACACGAGTATGTAGTACAAAAACTAGGAATTGAGAAACGGCCATGTTTACAGCAGATTTAACATGTTTGCAGTCTTGATCAAAAGGCCAAGTTTACCTTCATGTCAACTGTGAGGGGGGTGAATTCTTTTATAACTCATCTGTTTAGATGTTATTTAATCTTGAAATGACACATAATTAGGGGCGTGCCCTTTTGATGGACAGGTGACAGACCGAATGTCGACCTGCTGCAGCTCCTTGTTAGCTCTCAGTAAGGTCTCAGTCTGCAGCAGAGCAGCAACATGGTGGTTTTTAGCAGCTAACAGTCCAAACATGTCTGACCTTTATCCGCCACTCAAGAGGCTAATCTCCGTTAGCTCCTGTTAGTTTCAACTTAGTTTGGTTAGCGTTTAGCCCAGAGTATGATGACTGTCAATTATTTGCGCCGAGGCCGCGCTTTGCCCGTTTTTGTATTTTCCGGTAGTGGCGACGCATGTCGTGGCGAAGATGGCGACGATGGGAAACGCCCAACTCGCTTCAATTTTAGCTCTTCAGAAACCAATGGGTCACATGAGCTGAAGGTCCGGCTCCTTTTTTATCCGGTCTCTGGTTACTTCTAGCAAAAACACACAACCTGAAAAGGAGATGGGGTTAGCGATGCTGCTCAAATGTATGAAATCAAAAGACAGACAATTCAATTCAGTTCAACTCAACTCAACTTATTTGTATAGCGTCAATTCATGACAGTGTCACCTCAGGTGCTTAACAAACAAAAATTCAGGTCAGATTGATAATAGCCGAGCTAATGAAACCAACAGATTGGATCAAATCTTGACCCGGTCAAATCCCCCATCCTGAGCAAGCGACAGTGGGAAGGAAAACACCCTTTTAACAGGGAGGAAAAACCTCCGGCAGAACCCGGCTCAGGTAGGGCGGCCATCTGCCTCGACCGGCTGGGGGGGGAGAAGACAGAAAGGGAGACCAACAAACACTGCAACGTTATCCAGCCAGATCTGCTGAGAGAGGAGAACACAGTTAATGATGCAATACTGTCACAGGTTTCTACATGGAGAGACAGAGATGGTGGGAGAGAAAGAGCCCAGTGCATCATGGGAGAGGAAGAGCCCAGTGCATCATGGGAGAGGAAGAGCCCAGTGCATCATGGGAAAGGAAGAGCCCAGTGCATCATGAACGTCCCGCAGCAGTCTAAACCTATAGCAGCTTAACTAAGGGATGCTAACCATCCGTAACTTTAAGACTTATCAAAAAGGAAGGTTTTAAGCCTGATCTTAAAGGTAGAGAGGGTGTCTGCCTCCCCAACCTGAATTGGTGACTGGTTTCATAATGGGGGTGCTTGATAGCCAAATGCTCTGCCTCCCATTCTACTCTTAGAGACCCTTGGAACCACCAGCAGACCTGCAGCCTGAGAGCGAAGTGCTCTGCTTGAAATATATGGAACTATGAGATCTCTAATATATAATGGAGCTTGGTCATGGAGAGCTTTATATGTGAGAAGAAGAATTTTAAATTCTATCCTGGATTTAACAGGGAGCCAATGAAGAGAAGCTAGAACTGGAGAAATATGATCTCTCCTGCTGGTTCTAGTCAGAACCCTAGCTGCAGCATTCTGGATCAGCTGGAGACTTTTCAGGCATATTTGGGGCAGCCCATTAATAAGGAATTACAGTAATCCAATCTGGAAGTAACAAAAGCATGGACTAGTTTTTCTGCATCGTTCAGGAGGACTTGCATGTAAAAAAATGACAGAGGTGGTTTATAAACAGGTGGCTGTAACTCTCCGCGTAAGCTGCCACCCATCAAGAATCCATGGACCCTTCCCTCCTGCTACATGGATCCCTACTGCAAACTCCAGATTGCAGCAGGACAAGGGAGGGCCGGGGCGGGATTTGATCCCCAGACTCCTGAGTAAGAGTCATGTGCGCTAACCAGTCAGCCAAACACATATCCCTTTGGCCAAGAAGCCGGGGTGCATGAGCAACCGGAGGCATGGTGACTGGACCGTGAACTGTCACATTTAACCAGTCAGCCTGTTTGTCTGAACAGATGATGCATCCAGATAAGTCAACTGACAGACTGCTCAGTTTTTTCTTTGAAACACGAGTGTGAGGGGAAGGTGCAGGCTGCTGGAGGACTCTCTCTTCTTTAGGCTGCCTGGACAATCCCAAAATACTCATGGAAGTGATGGGACCACAATCGTACAAATGGTGCACAACTACAAGCAGCATCTGTAGCTTTATTACAGGCTCGCACAAGTCCTGATGTTTACGCAGAGAGCTACAAATTTTCACAGGGGGCCCGGGGAATTTAAATACAAAAAGAGGAAGTTTGTAAAAAAAGGAGGAAAGACAGCGTGTTGACTCTTCCATCAAAGTCAAATTTATGGTCAAATATGGTGTACATGTTAAACATACGGCACATGAAATTTCAGTTCTCTGAGACCCACGGTACAGAATACAGAATAAGAACAAAAAACATAAAAGGAAAAAATATAAGAATACACTACAACTAAGTTAAACAGAATGAACAAAATACTACTTTAAATACACAATTTACAACTAAGTAAAATAGTATACTAGCTTAAATACTCAATTTACAAAATAAATACAACAATATAAGCAGCATAACAGTTTAAAAAGTATATACTTTTGTGAAAAAGTTTTTGCCTCCTTCCTGATTTCTTAATTTTTGCATGTTTGTCACACTTATATGTTTCAGACCATCAAACAAATTTAAATATTAGACAAAGATAACACAAGTAAACAGAAAATGCAGTTTTTAAATGAAGGTTTTTATTAGTAAGGGGGAGGAAATCTAAACTTAAATATCCCTGTGTGAAAAAGTAATTGCCCCCTAAACCTAATAACTGGTTGTTCCACCTTAGCAGCAACAACTGCAATCAAGCGTTTGTGATAACTGGCAGTGAGTCTTCTACAGCGCTGTGGAGGAATTTTGTTCCACTCATCTTTGCAGAATTGTTGTAATTCAGCCACATTGGAGGCTTTTCCAGCATGAACCGCCTTTTTAAGGTCATGCCACAGCATCTCAATGGGATTCAGGTGGGGACTTTGACTAGGCCACTCCAAAGTCTTCATGTTGTTGTTCTTAAGCCATTCAGAGGTGGACTTGCTGGTGTGTTCTGGATCATTGTTCTGCTGCAGAACCCAAGTGCGCTTCAGCTTGAGGTCACCAACAGATGGCCGGACATTCTCCTTCAGGATTTTTTGGTAGAAGCAGAATTCATGGTTCCATTTACCACAGCAAGTCTTCCAGGTCCTGAAGCAGCAAAACAGCCCCAGACCATCACACTACCACCACCATATTTTACTGTTGCTATGATGTTCCTTTTCTGAAATGCTGTGTTACTTTTACGCCAGATGTAATGGGACCTACACCTTCCAGAAAGTTCCACTTTTGTCTCGTCAGTCCACAGAGTATTTTCCCAAAAGTCTTGGGGATCATCAAGATGCTTTCTGGCTAAACTGAGACGAGCCTTTATGTTCTTTTTGCTCAGCAGTGGTTTTGGTCTTGGAACTCTGCCATGCAGCCATTTTTGCCCCCCCAGTCTCTTTCTGATGGGGAAGTCATGAACACCGACCTTCATTGAGGCAAGTGAGGCCTGCAGTTCTTGGATGTTGTTCTGGGGTCTTTTGTGACCTCTTGGATGAGTCGTCGCTGTGCTCTTGGGGTCATTTTGGTCGGCCGGCCACTCCTGGGAAGGTTCACCACTGTTCCATGTTTTCACCATTTGTGGATAATGGTTCTCACTGTGGTTCTCTGGAGTCCCAAAGCTTTAGAAATGGCTTTGGAACCTTTTCCAGACTGATAGATCTCAATGACTTTGTTCCTCATTTGTTCCTGAATTTCTTTGGATGGCAGCATGATGTCTAGCTTTGAGGATCTTTTGGTCTACTTCACTTTGTCAGGCAGGTCCTATTTAAGTGATTTCTGATGGAGAACAGGTGTGGCAGTAATCAGGCCTGGATGTGGATAGTGACACTGAACTCAGCTTTCCAAAGGTGTGATAAACCACAGTTAATTTATGTTTTAACAGGGGGGCAATCACTTTTTCACACAGGACCATGGAGGTTATTATAAAAATATTCATTTAAAAACGGCATTTTCTGTTTACTTGTTTTATCTTTGACTCATATTGAAATTTTTTTGATGATCTGAAACGTTCTAATGTGACAAACATGCAAAAAGATAAGAAATCAGAAAGGAGGCAAACACTTTTTCCACACAACTGTAAATATTGGGAGGAAGGTGAATGGAAGAAAGTGAATGCAAAAAGTATTGCAGTGCAAATATTAAAGTTTAAACAGGAAAAAAAACAACAAAAAAAAGACAGTGTAAACACTGTTCCATGAATAAAATCCATCCAAAAGAAGTCGTCTTCATGTCTACACACCGTCCACATCATGTCTGCTTCCTTAGATGGTTCAGAGACAGCTCCAGAGTCGTATTCCTCCTCTGCAATAACTGCACCAGTGGTACTTTGTTCCAAAGCTTCCTCTCTACATGCATTAAGGGAGTGAGACGGTCATAAAGTCCATTTTCTCCTGGTGTTAAGCTGGTGAAAAGAGCTCATTCCTGCTCGGTAATGGTTCCTTTTGGCACCTTTACAGTGAGAAAGCTTAATTGCCTGTTTTCCACAGGCTGAGAGGTTCAGCAGAGCAGAATCACTTTATTAATTAGAATGTACATTCTTTACTTTGAATACGAGGTCAGTCACTTTTTTTGTCCAGTGATTTCAGTCCAAATTCCTCTGAGAGTCAAACAAGTGGACAAATTTGATCTCTGCTCTGCTGCTTTAACAGCTTTCCTGCCTTCTGACATTTCCAATCTCACTCTCGTTCTTTCCTCTCATTTGTTCTTCCTCTTGCAAAGAACAGCATATTTTCAACTTTGTGTGAACCCTTAAAGGGACATTGTGTAAAAATTGTATATCGCAGCAGCTCGCTCGTACTTTTCATGCTGCGTTCGCGTGAAACCGGGCAGACGGACGACAGCCGCTGCATGTAAAGGCATCACCAGCCTCTGTGTGAAGACGTGGTCCGTCAGTTACAGTGACATCAGTCCACATCTGATTTGTTGTCATGGCGATGTCGTATTGTTTTCCCTGACCCATGTTTTACCGTCTTTCTGTCGGCTTTTGTGATTAAAATGACATCTGGTTTGTTACCAACGGCCGACTGCACATGAACGCAGCATCAGAGTAACGCTGGTTCCTCCTCGCTGCACCACGGTGACTTTTCAAAGGCATTACCTCGAACTGAGCCGACAGCTCCGGTGTGTCCGGTGAGTTTCTGTGGTTTCCTGCTGTCACGCTTCTACTGAACGTACAAACATGGAGACACGACATGGTAGCCCCCACCAAGCCGACCCGTTCCATGTAGATATGAATGATACAAACGGCAAATTCAGAGCTTAGAGAAGCACTTCAGTTTGTTGATGGGAGTGATTACTGATTAATGAAAAACACTTCTGAACGAAATAATCAATTTTTGTGAATAGACAACAGGAGAACTTACAGAATATCCCTTTAAGGGATTTTAGCTGTCAGATGAGGCATAACATGATCATATTTACAGTCGTGTCCTTAAAACAGCTTCTAACTGCCCTAACCTGAGCTAATATCGCTACCTTAGCATAATTGCGAACAACAACACAGCATTGGCTCAAAGAGACTAAACTGCTGCTTATTGAGAGAATCGCTAGCTAGCTAAATAATTGTAGTGATCATAAAGTCCTGTTTTGTTCACATAAACATACCCTCCACAATATGGCAGCTGCGTGGCTGCAGGACCGTCCCATCCCTGCCATACCGGAGCATCCCACCGTTAGCTCTGTTAGCTCGTACCGACACCCAGGCCCAGTGAGAGGTTTCTGGCTGGACTTGGACTGACGCCGGCTTTCAGAAGAACATGTTCTTGTTCTTCATGCAGCAGATCATGGCCGACTTTTACGCCCTTGAAATGATTTTATTTTTATTTCAGTAAAATCAGACGATGTTTTTCACCGTGGTCTGTTATATCTGCCGCCGCAGCGCCCAGAAATCAGCTGATGGCGACGCTCTCGCCTGATTCCTGCCGCGGCTCACGGCTGCCTGCCTGGTGACGTATCTGTGGAGAGATGTGATTCCCTCAGTACATCTGATCTGACAGATGCAGGATGATGATGATGGAGCTGAGGATGCTGATCAGGGATGGTTCTGCTGGGTGGAGCTTTCCTGGATGGATTTTTATAAGAAAGGCCGCGTTAACACAGCCACCGAACACGTTCAGCAGATGGTAGATCTGGTCGCTACCAACAGTTTTCAGGGAAACAGGACTGGTGATGATGTCATCTTCACTCTGGTATGAGAACTGGGTGAACCATGTTTTCTTGGAGCTTTTCAGTCAGGTTTTCCACTGAACGATATTGAGAACACGCCTCACCGGAGGTGCTAAGCTAATGCGGAAATGCCTCTGTTGAAAAAGTGGGCGGGGCTGAATAAGGTGAATAAAGAATTGTGGAAGCAGCGATGCCGGTCTATAATTTGTGACATTCTGAACACAATAACTTGAAACAGATTATCTTGGTTTCAGACATATTAAACTACTTATTTAACCTTTATTTTACCAGGAAAAATAATGAGAAAAGACTGTTACAAGGAAAGAGGGGGAGACAAAGCTGACGACTCTAGAAATGATTTAGAAAATGATTTTGGCAGCAAAATATGCATTTTTTTTTATTTCTGTTGAAAACATAACTTGAAGTATTTGAGTGAATGTAAGCAAGTGTAAAACACTTAACTCCCTGAACCAGTTCAAGCCTTTCCAGTATTATTTGTGACATTTTCTGTATTTGTTCATAAACATTATTTTTTCAGTCAGTTGGAGCACAGCAGCAATCAGCTCGTGCATGCTGTTATCTGCACGGTCCAATTTCTGTGGATGCATCATATTAATAGAAGGAGCTGTAATTTGTTTGCCATGAGCAATTTGAAAAACAGAAATATGATTAAGACGGTTAAATAGACATACACATGAAAATGAAGCAAAGTTAAATGTTTTGTTTTGGAGAAAACTGATGCTTGGTTTGACTTGCCTGGTCCTTGTTTACAGACTCTGCATTCAACTTTACCGGGTTTCACTTTTTATCTGAAGTTAAGACCTGAAAACTAATCTGGAAGCTTACCGACTGGAAGTTACTTTAATATTTCATTTGTTGGATTTCTGTGAGCTGGAAGTTGCTGTTTCCTGCTTGGTGTGTGTCGATGTGATACTGTAACATACGGGCTCAGTGTGGATGTGCAGTACTTCCCAAACAGGACAACAAACCTTGACATTTTTAGTATTCTGCAACTGTACTCTAGTAACAGTGAGTCATTATGTTGCTGGACCAGAATGTCAGATTTAGGATACCAGATGGTCATCCTGCAGCAACATCTATGGAACACTCAAAATCTTTATAAATAACAGGGTTCCCACAGTTTTCTAGAAGTTGTTTTCCAGGACTTTTCAAGGACATTTTCAGGACTTTTCCAGTGTTGAAACGGTGACGTAGCGGCAACGAAACAGCGACAAAGCACCGGTGAAGCAGCGACAAAGTGGCGATGAAACAGTGACGTAGCGGCAACGAAACAGCGACAAAGCGGCGATGAAATAGCGACGTAGCGGCGATAAAGCGACAATAAAGCAGCAAATAGCAACGAAGTGGCGATAAAGCAGCGATGAAATAGCGACGTAGCGGCGATAAAGCAGCGATGAAATAGCGACGTTGCGGCGATAAAGCAGTGATGAAATAGCGACGTAGCGGCGATAAAGCAGCAATGAAATAGCGATGTAGTGGCGATAAAGCAGCGATGAAATAGCAACGAAGCGGCGATGAAATAGCAACGAAGCGGCGATAAAGCGATAAAGCAAAGCGACGATAAAGCGGCGATGAAATAGCGACGATGAAATAGCGGCGATAAAGCAGCGATTAAATAGCAACGAAGCGGCGATAAAGCGGCGATGAAAGCAACGATAAAGCACCGGTGAAGAGTGAGAGATGAAATAACAAATGTAGCGCGATATTACGAGCAAAAAAAAAAGAAAGGAAGAAAGAAAAAAAATCTTGGCCACTCTTAAAATAAGTTTTATGCTTCTAACAAGGAAGAATATTCTGCAAATGGAACAAGTGAACCGCTCATCTAACCCACTGCAGGAGGCGGCTGCCACTATGCCAACTCTTCAGGGGGACAGGTCGCTATTGGCCGGCCCAGAAGTCACCAGAAGTCCCTAAATGATGTCACTGCACCTGTTAATAAATTTCACGCATGCGCAGTACCATTTCTTGGCATCCCGTGTATTTATTATTTGGCATGATGCTTCCATGCTAATTTACAAGGGTACTGGAGGGGTGACATACACACTCAGAAACAGAGGTACCAATTTGTAAGTAAAAGGGTACAAAGCTTGTTGCTGGGGGGGTTCCTTTCTGAAAGACATTTCTGTACCTTCATGGTCCATTTTTGTACCTTATCAAGCTGTATGAGTTAATAAAGTACAATTAAACCAATTAAAGATGATGAATAAAAGTCAATAAAATAGAGATTATGACAACAATCAAAGATGCTAATAATAAATGAATAATTATCATATAAATATTAGGCCAAACACATATATAATTATACATATAATTATTACTATGATTATTATGAAAATTATATTATAATAACTATAATTATACTACTGTTTAGAAGTACTGCTATTTATAGTTATTGTACAAGCTACACACATTTTTCAATGCTGCAGGTACCCTTAGGGTTGGAATGGTACAAATGTGTACTTTATATGACTTCGGACCCTTTTTCATAGTATATAGGTACTTCTGGCCCCATAAAGACCAATATTGTACTTTTGAGAGAAAATTTGTAATAAATGTACGTACAGGTACAGAAATTTTCCTGTCTGTACCGCTGTTTCTGAGTGTGTACTGATTTGAGGCATGGTGCAAAGAAGACCCAGTTGTGCCACAAGGCATCATGGGAAATAATCTGGATGAGGAGGAGTGATCATCTCTGCTGCTGCACCAGGACAGCGTGAACAGTGAGTGATGCTGGGAAACAGGGAGGGAGGGGCCGACGGCAGGCAGCACCGATGAACGGGGGGAGCAATATAAACTTTATCTGTCTCCATGATCACCAGGAAAAGTCGCTAGCTGCTTTTTTAAAAATAAGTTTGAAAAGTCGCTAAATATAGCGACAAAGTCGCTAAGTTGGCAACAATGACCGGCGCTCACGCTGATGCAGAGGTAACGAACACAGGACAGAAACATGGAGTGGGGGGGGGGGGGCACACCAGCATCAGCGACGGCTCGTCAGCGGTGACCCGGGCCTCTGAGGAAAACTTTGACCGGCTCAAAGTCGGCTTGCTGGGTAAAACTGGACCAAGGCCTGGTCAGGATGAAAGTGCTGGTAAATCTGCATCAGAGCGCACGTTTCAGCCGCAAAGCAACGGCGAGCGTGTCAACAGAGAGCGGCCGCCGTCCATCAAACATGCAGGTGATCCTGGTTATCATTTAGCAGAAGGCAGTGACGTCCACATGTAGCCTACCTGCCGCTCACCTGATCATAGAAAGGCTCCAGCAGCCCCCTGTGACCCTTCAGCGGTGCAGAAAATGAATTCTGACAGTGACGTTCACAGAAAAACCATGATTGCTGATATTCATCTGACTGGGGGACAGCAGACTCCACGCTAGAGAAACAGTTCAATGACCGATGTGAATACTGGACACAGGTTCTGCAGAGGATTGTTGCAGCTGTGAAATATAAGCTTTCAGGAGTGGATCACAGGATGGAGACTCCAACAACAGCAGTTATTTATGCAGCTGGAACTAATCAGCCAGTTTCAAAGTCAACTTTATTGTCAAATGTGCCCCATGTTAGACATACAATACAGATGAAATTACAGTCCTGTCAATGTCAGATTTATTTATATAGCACATTTTTAAAAGGCCAGTGGCCAACCAAAGTGCTTTACAGAATAAAAGACAACAATGAATAAATAAATGCAACACAATAAAAACAGTAGAATTAAACCGATAAAAGTAAATTACAAACCCATGCATATAATACAATATAATAAACTATAAGATAGAAAGACAAAAATCTAGGAATCTGCTGGGATAACCTAGAAATCTAAACACGAAACCTAAGTTTAAATACTAAAGGCAGGGTGGATGATGTTTTCCAGGAGCATTTTTACTATATTGCTTAAAGTCTTCTTCACACGCCGATTGCGGAAAATTAATTAAATGTTCTGACACGAAAATTAAAAAGATTAATCACCTGTGGAACGTACGGGACTGGAAAAACCCCATCCAGTGAAATGGATTTCATTGGATGGGGTTGCGAACGGCCCGTACTGATTTATTGAATGATTATTATGTCCATCAAACTCAACTGCCCTTAGCCCCCCCCCCCCTCGTGTGCACACTCGCAACTCACCGTGAGCATCTCACAGTGCAGACGAACCGAGAGAACATGGCTGCTCGCTGCTCTTATCTATGCTGCTGTGTGCTCTGAAAATGAAAAACCGGATGTGGATGAAGTCATGGAGGTGAAGAAGAAGATGGAGGTGAGATAATGATCGCTTTCAGGAAACGTGGTTCCTCTGCTGTTCACTGGGAAGCTAACACGCTAGCCACTCGGCTGTTCTCGGTTACGTTCGCTGACAGCTATCGCGGACGCGTTCCTGTGCTCTGGAGGCGTGGTTTTGGGGGATGTAGGTTTTTCCAAATTTAGCTTGCTGGAACCGTTTTTCCAGGATCCCCTACCCTGCCTGTAATAAAAGAACAAGCTGCTTATAGTATTTTCAATTAAATATTTAAAGAAATGAATGATACAGGGACCGAAGTGTTTGTAAAGAACAGCGTTCCC
This sequence comes from Atherinomorus stipes, assembly GCA_023101725.1. Taxonomy (NCBI): domain Eukaryota; kingdom Metazoa; phylum Chordata; class Actinopteri; order Atheriniformes; family Atherinidae; genus Atherinomorus; species Atherinomorus stipes. The sequence goes on from JALJCO010006881.1 coordinate 87,483, forward strand.
AGTGTTGAGCCATCACAGGACGTAATCTGCGAGCTGTAAATATTATCTGCACCCTGTGATAATTAACCAGGTCCTGATGTTTGTATAAGAAACTGACTTTATGAATAGACCCCTCTCAGTCACGTGACTCTGTTCGTGACTGAAAGCGAGCCCGGACCTCTGCAGCACTCAGTGGTGACCGTAAACTTGCTGTGAGCTGTTTCATTAATGACGGTTCTTCATGACTTTACTCTTTTTTAGGCCAGTGCAGCTTTTATGTGGGCAGCTCAGAAAGCCATATTTTCATAAATTTGCACTTGTTGGTGCTCAAGACCATTACGATTTTTCCAAAACCTTCAAAACTGCCACCAGATGGAGATGTTGCTGCCTGATTAGCTTAGCATGACATTTACAACCTCGTACATCAACAGTCGCACTTCACAGGAACAGAAATAAAAGATTACACGTTGTTAGAAGCTTCTAAATATCTGGTGCAGGACGGTATCAGACCTTCAGCTGTGGAAAGTTTCCCAGACAAAGTATTTCTTCTTCATGTCAGAGATGAAAACAGCTGAGCAGATAATGTTAACACCATTATGAAATTAAATGAATGAAATGAAAAATACTTCATTCATCCCAGAAGGGAAATTCAGTATTGTAAAAACTCACTCTATTTTCTTTTTTTTTCTTTTTAATAAACAAAAAAGTCAGTCAGTCTTGTTCTTGTTCTTATGGACGTCTCCACGTTCTATTTATGAGTTAACGTTATAATAACTGAGAAAACTGCTGTTTTATGACGGTTTAGTTTATTGACGCCACAAAGGAAAATAAAAGTCTGTAAGTTTTATTAACACCGAGAACTGAAAACCTCCGTTAGCTCGTTGTCTTGCAAACGTTTCCAGATCTTTCTTTTGCCCTCTCTTATCTGGATCGCAGACAAACACGAAGACGGACAGGACATAAGCTGGAGAAAACGGGGTGTCTCATGTTTACCTGAAGGAAGACAGAATAATCCTCCGTCACACGTCTGTTTGTCTCTGAACAGCTGACAAACATGAAGCGTCTGGTCACAAAAACATTAAAACAACTGCAGTTTGCTGCATTTTAGCTGCATCGTCATTATTTTTATGTAGATAAATATAATCAAACGTAGACCAGCTCACCAAAAACAGAATTAGCAGGAAACTCAGCAGCGACAACAGAGCTGCTACCGGGCGGCTGCATCCCAGATCTCCCATTCTTTCCAGTTACATTCACCACGTTTATGGCAGCGTCCCATTTAACTCGTCGATCAGGGTCAGCAGGGAGCCTGGAAAATTAAATCCCACCCTGGAATGTCGATCGGCGCATCCAAAGACGAAGGTACCAGTATTTTTTATTGAGTTAAAACGCTGCTGCAGCAGCCGAGTCTGCAGCAGTAAACCTGCAGTGTTGATCTTTCTGCCGCCCACGTTCGTCGCCGACGTGACTGTCGTGTGATCAGCAACGACACGTGAGAAGGGTCTACACGAAGTACTGCCCTCTTTGGTAGTATACACATTGTGTTGAGTATACTTTATAATTCTTACCTGATACGTGTGTAGTTCAGGAAGCAGACCCTCACGAACAGTAAAGAACGTGACTTCTCATCTGGGATTTCCTCTTCCAGCGGTTCTTTCTGTGAACAGGTGAAGCCGGATTGTTCATTTCCTCCTGAGGTCTGCAGACTTACAAGCTGACACATCAGCCTTCTCTTGTTTTTCTTGGCGCTTTCTCCAGCACGTCTCGGTAAACCAAACCCTCCTCTCATTTGCTGTCTTCCCTCGGTAATAGCACATTAGTTTGCAGGACATCAGTCAGTCGAAATGAAAGCATATGGCGCGCAATATTTACTTGTAATGAGCCCGTGTGCCACCATGCATGGAAACCAAATTATGAGCATCTCATTTTGTGGCAGCTCAATAAATATTTCACCACATAAAAGTATGGATGACTCAGGGAGATGAGAGGGCCACCTGTTCCTGTCTGTTGGATGATTTACCAGATGTCTTGTTTCTTTGATTTTGGCTTTAGTTGTAGCCCGTTCCTTTTCCCATCATCCTTTAGGTGAGAGATGCACAGCAAAACACAGAAAGAGCTAAAAGGAAACTTCTATATCAGGAAAAAAACAAACAGATTTAGAAACAAGATGAATGAAAGGATTGATAGTAGGAGTTTTAATCACTGGTTTGATGTGACATATTGATACGATATCTCAAATTCAGTCATGATACAACTTCAATTTGATTTGATTTTGGATCCATTGATGGAAATGAAACAATATTACAAGTAATAAACAAAGTAATGAACAGATCAGCTCATTTGCAAATATGCAGAAAGGAGTACTTCCGGATTGCTGTTGAATGCCGGATTTAGAAAATTAATGTCCTGAAAATAATAACTTCCATCCTCAATAAAAAAAATACTTTCTTACACATACCTTAATTTATGGACATAAAGGTTAGGATTTCTTTGTATGTGTGTATTTTTATTGTGATAGCAAGCACAGACAGGACGTATACAAATATACAGGAGGACGAGTAAAAAGAGACAACAATCAGAGAAGAGAAGCCAGCAGGTACTGTATACACTTTACTGCTAAAAGTATTGTCTCACCTGCTTTATGAGCTTCAGTAACATCCATTCCTTTTTTTTTTTTTTTTTTTTCTCTCTTTTCTGCACAATCCCCCAACCCTGCCAGAGCCACCACCCACCCACCCACACACACACACCCCCCACCCACCCAGCCGCCCCGCATCCGATCCCCCCACAGATCCACCCCCGCTCCCCACCCAAACCCCCCCAACCCGACACACACAAACCCCACCAATGCACCACCACCCCCACACCCAAACTCCCATCCCCCATGCACAACCCCACCCACCCACCCATCTCCACACACCCCCACAGGCAACCACACACACACACAACCGCATTCACCCCCCCCCCCCCCCCTCCAGTCACACACCCACCCACACACACCAAGGATGGGGACCACGGGGCCACCAGCCCCCCCCCACGCCACAAGTCCACCGCCCCCAGCCCCCGGACCACGCGAGACCAACCCGCACGAGACCACCCGCGCAGGCCAGCCCCAACCGACACAGTGGCCGGGCGGGACAGGCACCCGGCGTGGAAAAGACCCGGCCACCCCGCAACCCCCCACCTCCACACACTAGAGCTGAACGATATGGACAAAACCCCACACCCCGACATCCATGCCAGACACCTCAACATCGACACGACACGACACGACTACGGGTCCGCCGAAAACCAAGCACCCCGGCGGAAAGCGCAGTAACATCCATTCCTGATCCGTCGGGTTCAGGATGACGTTGGTCCACCTTTGCAGCTAGAACAGCTTCATCTTCTGGGAAGGCTGTCCACAAGGTTTAGGAGTGTTTCTGGGAATCTTTGACCATCTTCCAGAAGCACATTTGTGAGGTCACACTGATGTTGGACCAGAAGGCCTGGCTCTCAGTCTCCGCTCTGATTCATCCCAAAGGTGTTCTATGGGGTTGAGGTCAGGACTCTGTGCAGGCCAGTCCAGTTCCTCCACACCAGACTCTGCATCCAGGTCTTTATGGACCTGCTTTGTGCACTGGTGCACAGTCATGTTGGAAGAGGAAGGGGCCAGCTCCAAACTGGTCCCACAAAGTTGGGAGCATGGAATTGTCCAGAATGTCTTGGTATGCTGAAGCATTCAGAGTTCCTTTCACTGGAACTAAGGGGCCAAGCCCAGCTCCTGAAAACACCCCCACACCATAATCCCCCCTCCACCAAGCTTTACACTTGGCACAATGCAGTCAGACAAGTACTGTTGTCCTGGCAACCACCAAACCCAGACTCTTCCATCAGATTCTCAGATGGAGAAGCGTGATTGGTTCCTCCAGAGAACGCCTCCACTGCTCTAGAGTCCAGTGGCGGCTGCTTTCCACCACTGCATCCACGCTATGGATGGATGCAGCTGGTCGCCATGGAAACCCATTCCATGAAGCTTTCTGTCACTGTTCTTGAACTGATCTGAACGCCACATAAAGTTTGGAGGTCTGTAGTGATGGACTCTGCAGAAAGTTGGCCACCTCTTCACACAATGTGCTTCAGCATCACTGACCCGCTCCATCAGGTTACGTGGACGACCACTTCGTGGCTGAGTTGTTGTTGTTCTTCTAATCCAGCTGACAGGTGACTGTGGAATATTTAGGAGTGGTGGCATCCTAACACAGTTAAATGCTGGAATTCACCGAGATCCTGAGAGCGACACATTCTTTCACACGTTTGTAGAAACAGTCTGCATGCCGAGCTGCTTCATTTATACACCTGTGGACATGGAAGTGATGGAACACCTGATTCCATCATTTGGATGGTGAGCAAATACTTTTGGCAATATAGTGTGTTCGTGCTGTGAGAAAGTATATAGAAACTTCTTCAACAGCAGAGGACTGAGCTGAACTCTTTATAGCCTGAGTGCATCAACTACAGACAGAGTCCTACAATGACAGAGCTGAAGTCTGGAGCCGCCTTGGAAACCTCCTGAAAGCAGGAGAATCCCCCCACCTGCAGACAGACATGCACATCCTAAAGAAAAGCAGTGTTCATGCACTCAGCATCCAGCCCTGCTGATCCCCGAACCTCTCAAAACCTGACGTGACCTGTTTCAGATCCAGTGAAGACATCGGTGGTGACAGATGGCAGCAGGTTGAGCTGAGACCCCTCCACTGCCGAGAACAGTTGCTCCATCAGTAGGTTCATCACCGAGCCGCCTCGGTTCAGCAGCCGGAACGTTTTCATCACCACCACTTGTAAGAATCCGACAGGTGAGCAGCGGGATCCCCGAGAGACAAACCGGTGAGAGCCAAGGACACGACATCACGGTGACACATCTGTCATCCAAGAATACAACACTCCAGACCAACAAAGCCAATCGTGTCACCATCCTCAGAGTCCTTGATGAAGCCTCTTCTGTCCTCCTCACAGTGAGCTGATGAGCACTTATCTTCCTCCAATCAGAAATACCAACACGAGCTAGAAAAAAGCAGGAAAACAAATGGAAATTAATATTATTCTGAATGTTCATATTGGGTCATTATACACACGAACCCTTCACAGATACATTCACCCCGTTTTTACAAGTCTATACGATAAACACATTTACATGTTCACATGAGACTGGAAACACACGAGTCACTGTCAGTCAGACACTGAAGGCTGAAGTGAACCGCTGTGGGCCCCTGAGCAAGGCCCTTAACCCCCATCTGATCCCGTAACTCCTAATTGATTGGTTTCCAATGATTCTTTTAATGATCAAATGTGTAAGAAATAATGTTAGAAAAGAAGGACGTTCAGATTCGGTCACCTCCTGTTTGCTTCCAGCATCTTTCAGTGAAACCCTGATTCTGTAACTGCAGCAGCCTGGCATACACTGTGCGATTTTTGGCCGTTTTTGAGCCGATTTTCCAGTCGTGCGACAAGTTTGGTGATCGGGCCGACTTTTGGCCAAATCGTGTGTCGTGCAGTATACTAGGGGGTCACGAGAGGTGATTGGCACCTCACGACGAGCTCACGATCAGAAATCATGAGTCGCAAGAAAATCAAACGTGTTTGATATTTTTGTCGTGGCTCGTGAGTGAATCGTATGTTGAAGCGGCGCCACGACCAGACTGAGAACTCTTTCCTCGGAGATTTTCACATTTCGCATGCGCAAAACAAAAACTGAAGTAAACCAGAGGCAGCATGGCCACTCGGCTTGTCATTTGGATGGAGATCTTGTTTTAGAACCGGCAGACTGTGCAGCCCACGTCTGCTCAGACAATTCCTCGTCCACATGCGACGTCGTCGCCTTTTATTTTTGGAGAATTCTTCACAAAGAAGAGCGCCAATCGCCAAGGCAGCACAGTTTTTTGGGTGATAGCATGAAGTTGCTGCTGCTGTTGTTGCTGTTATTTTCTTCTTCTTCTTCTTCTTCTCCGTTTTCTTCTTCTTCTTCTTCTTCTTCTTCTTCTTCCTCTTCTTCTCCTCTGTTTTCTTCTTCTTCTACTACTGGCTGTATTTATTGCGTTGCATGTCAGGATTCTTCAAGACCCCAATGTGTCTTTGAGGACGCACAGTGTGAGTAGTCGGTTCGTACAGTATGAGGACAAACATCGCAAGCTGTGAACTTTTGAACTCTGCGACTGATTCGCACAATTTGAGTTGGAGCTGCGAGCAATGATTAAAAAAATCGCACAGTGTATCCCAGGCTTAAATCAACATCCAAATAACTGACAGACCAAAGATAAGCTGTGAGTTTGGACTACAGACATAAAATGAAAGTTTTCTCAGACAGTCCTCACACAGCATTATATCTTAAGGGGGGGCACTACAGGTAAAAACCCTGATTTTTCATCACCTGGTCAGTTTTGAGATTTTGTTTTTTTTTCTCAGACCCGATTTTCAGATGCTTGTGTGTTTTAAGACGCACAAAGTTCAGCACGTCAGCTAGCGCTAGCCTGCTAATGCTAACGCTAGCTGTGAAGTGCCGGTGTTGTGCCGCACTGGCTACAAACAAACGTGCTACGTTGTTTTATTATAAAGTTCGGCCCTTCACTCTATCGAATCGCTTTGATCCACTTCTTCCTGAGTATCACTTCGGTCTGGAATCCATGAAAATTTAAATAGGGTTGGCGTTTATTCAATTTACGAAGTGGAACAGAGCAGGGACATTGAACTGGCCTGGAAGTGGACCGGCTAAGTGTTTCAAGTTCCGGAAACCGGAACACGGAAGCGTGATAATCCCCTATTGATCATTCTGATTAGCATCCAAATGAACAAACAAACAATAGCATTGGTGTAGTCAAACCACTGTTTGTTGTCTGCTCGTGATATTTCACAAACATTTCTTTTAGTCAAACTCGTCCAATTAAACAGAGCTTCTTCTATTCATTCTGAACACACACATAAGACAAGTTTAGAGCTGACACATCAACCTACGGAGATCTGGTCTCTGAACAGATAAATCTGAACCAGGAGCTCTCTCTCTCTCTCTCTCACGTTCTCTCTCTCTCACTCTCTCCACACACACACACACACACATGCAGATCTAGCAAAGATAGGGATGGCATTTTGACACCAAGAGGAAGAAAAACACACACCAGCCTCCCACTGTACCTGGGATGAGTGCCAACACACGTGGCCTCGCTAACCATTGGAAGACAGGAGCGTGTGTGTGTGTGTGTGTGTGTGTTGGTGTGTATCATTCTTGCTGTCTCTTCCTCTTCGTCATCGATGTTTCTTTCCCTCTCTCCGCTCTACTTTCCAGCCCTCCCAGTACGTCTGCTTTCACCGCCCAGCGGACTCCTCCATCATCTCCAGGTGGATCAGAACAGCAGAAATAAACGTTAACTCAGTTTTTACGAGTCTTAATTTTTGTCTTCTAGCTTTTTTTTGACAACACGCTGTTTGTATTTCATCTTTACAGGAACATGGAGCTTCTCACAGAGAGATTCTGCCTCATTAGCAGAAATATGTTGCCGTCTTTACCTGCTGCTGTTCTTCGGTGGCTAATTCTCACCAAACTGAGTCAACTCAGCGTCGTACCAATGTGTGCTCATGCAATAGCTACAGGTTAAGGCTCTGAACGCAAACCTTTCTTGCCTTTTGTATGGCAGCTACGGCTGCCAAACAAAACCGTAAAATTAAAGTATCCTACTTCAAATGAAGTGCAAATACGTTACATTTACACAAATCTTTGTTTAAAGCTAAATAACAACGTTATTTATAACAAAGTTATAAGCTAAATAATAAATACCAAAGTTAAAAGCTAAATAACAATAACCTGATGAATAATAAGGGGGAGTGGGTGGCGGAGTGGGCAACGTTGTGGGCTGGGGCGAGGCAGATCCGGGTTCAAGGTCCCAACACGACACTCAGGTGAACCACTGTGGACCCTTGAGCAAGGTCTTTAACTGCTCCCCAGGCACTTTAAATAGCAGCCCACTGCTCTCAGGTTCAAGCTAAGATGGTTAAATGCAGAGAATGAATTTCCTAATTGGCTCACTAATTGGGATTAATAAAGTATATCTTTTTTTTTTAATAGACATCCTGTTCAGGCAGAAATACAACTAGTTACTTCCAGTTCACCATCTTCACCTGCTAGAAGTCTGTCCAACAGTCTTCTCTCCTTGTGCTCACAAGTTTCATTTCTGCATCCTGACATCATGTGCTCAGTAGCAGCTGCACACTTCTGCCACAAGGAGGCGCTCACGCCTCATCAACAGCCTTTCCAACATGGCCGACCTCACAATAATAAAGAATCTTTCCAAATGTTCCTGGATCCAGAAGGTGATCCGGATCACCACCAACATTTAATGGGTTCATCCTTGGACTGAGACACACGGCTGGTGAAGATCTCAGGTCAATCTGTCCAGTTGCTGATAGACAGACAGATGGACAAACCAACACTACTGAAAACATCACTTTTTTGGCGAAGGTAATAACAGGGTTACACGGCCTAACTGTAACGTTTAGTATAATCTTGTGTCTGCTAGCTTCTACTGTAATGTATTTCAAATGTTAACATCAACAGGGCGTTCACAAACACCGGACAAATTAGCAGGCTAAGCGTTAATGCTCATGTTTACAACTCACCGGTACCTGCTGTTCACCGATGATATCTGATACCACACGCTCCATCATTCACGTGTGTTTTGTTCACAACACAGCCACGCTTTACAGCTGGGACATGTCTACTTATGTCTGGTAGCCATGGATACACAACGCTACAGTCTACAGAGCGGTTGCTGGAAACAGTGATAAAGTGGATGTGAAATGGAGCCATATTAGTTGAAAACTGAAACATTGTAACTCTTTCACTGCTGCGGCAGCGCCTGGCTCTGCCCACATATGCGTGAAAACGACCTTAAAGGCTAAAACCAAGACAGAAATCTGAGAGTAGTCCAGGACTCAGACCTGAATTTCAGCTTCACATGAAAGGCCCATTTATGCTCAACGCAGAAGACGGATACACAGATGGATGGACAGTTTTGTCCATCGTCTGCGTTGGTTACGCACGTAATTTGGTGCATTTTCGAGAGGCTTGCTGGTCCGTTAATTGATGCAGAAGACGGAGCAATACCACCAGAAACCGCAGGGTCAGTGTTGAGCTGTGGAGCTGATATGCAGGAACAGAGCAGAGAAGAAGAACAGGAACCCGAACATAAACAACACAAAAAACGCCGCTGCCAAACAACCCAATGAAAGCACCTGAGAAAGAAGACGCCAAACAAACAGAGCATTTGTAGACATGGATGGAGCTTTTAGAGGAGAGGCTGTGTGATCGTGTCCAAAAATACAATCATATCTATGACATCACATCACCAGGACACAGGGACAGACAGCACTGCTGCCTAGAGGACAAAATGATTTGAAGACAGCCACGCAGGGCGACGCATGAAACGGACATCGCCATTTACATACGTAAGGGGGCATAAATGGGCCTTAATTAAAGAAATAGTACACCCACAGAATGATGTAACTTTATTTTCCACTTCCCCTCATGGTGAGCAAGACTGGAGCTCTTTTTTAATATCTAAAATGCAGCTGAAGATCAGAAAGGCTTCTTTTTTTTTTCCCAACAACTTTCATATAATGGAGTTTGATTGTGCCCGAGCCAAAAAGGTCCATAAAAGTCCACAAAATCTTGTCAATATTCCTCCATACTGCTCGTCCAATGTAATCCAAGAGTCCCGAGTGGGTAGCGTCCAGAATTTACTGGAAAGTACGCCATTTAGTATATTTTTAGAGCCTAAACAGTACTACATCTTACTTTCGCCAAGTGCGCATATGCACGTTCACGAAACTACGGAAGCCTCAGCGTCCAGAGCCTACTCTGCCAATAATGCAAGTGTAGAAGAAGAAATTAGCTGTTTACATTGTGCTAAGAGTGACAGAGCTGCAGACAAACTGGGACAAACACAAGAGGGTCCAAGAGGGGTTGATATTGATTTAAAACAAAGAAAGAAAGAAAAAGAGAATGCACAATCTCGTCTGCCGCACCTTCCGTAGTTTCATGAACGAGCATCAGCGTGCTTGCAGGAGATGCGATGTAGTACTGTTTAGGCTCTGAAAATATACTAAATGGCGTAGTTTTGAGTAAGTTCTGGACGCTACCCACTCAGGACACTTGGATTACATTGGACGAGCAGTATGGAGGAATACTGACAAGTTTTTGTGGACTTTTATGGACCTTTTTGGCTCGGACCCCGGCGAACTCCATTATATGAAAGTTGGGGGGAAATGAGAAGCCTTCCTGATCGCCGGCTGCATTTGAGATATTAAAAAAGTGCTCCAGAGTCTTGCTCACTATGAAGGTAGATAGAAAATAAAGTTACATCATTCTGTGGGTGTACTATTCCTTTAAGGGTAGGGTCACATTGACACTTTTGTCACAATTAAAACGTTCTCAGGCCAGAAAAGGGATTGGGTCCGTATTTTTTGCGTCATGTGACCACACCAAAAGTCCAGAACAGAACGGTTGGAAGAGGCCGTCTGCACGATTGGAAAGTCCGGAAAGCTTGATGCAAGGGGGGGGCAGGGTGGTGACACCACCAGCTGGACCGGAGTTTGCCGTCTCTTTCTACTAGTGTCAAGGCGTTATGCCGACGGTTTCGTGCTCAAACATGAGACCATGCAGTTGTCGGACCCCTGCTGCCAGAATCCAGGTCGTTCAAGTGTAGTACGTTTGAGGGAATCCATGAGACCGTGCCCTTAGTCCTGCGTCTGAAGGACTTCAGGGAGACATGTAAGGACATGGTTTCAGTAGTCTACAAAAGATAAATGCAGAATTCCAGGTGAGACACCTTTAATCCTAAATATGTTCCAGAAGTGACTAAAGTAATGTGATTAATCAGGATTAATCTTTTGACAGCCCTATTTTTCTTATACGTCTGCTTTCAGCTTTGTAATCATGAGTTCTTGTAAAAGGCTTGTCCTTCGGGTTCCTTGTCTGTTTTAACCCCCTTGTTTTCCTTTCATCCTCTTGTCCTCTGCCCTTTCTCTCCGTCTCTTCTCTGCTGTGAATAGCATCCACACACCTGTGGTTTCCCCTTTCATCCTGTAGCCCTATTCCCTCCTATCTAGGCCTCCTTTTCTCTTCTTCTGAAAGGTATCACCTCTTCTCAAGGATGTCCTGAATTTAGTGCTATGCTATCACCATGGGGACCGTTACCGGGGAGATAATGAACAAGAACGACAGACGGATGAAGCAGCGGGAGAGGTGGAGGGGGAACTTCATGCGGACTTACCTGTATGGTGAGGCAAACATGCTCCGTTTGACAGGCAGGTAAACGGGAGAGATGGGTGGAAGGAAATTAGAGAAATAAGAAAATCAGGTTTTTATTTAAGATGGTAGATGAGAGAGAGGATGTAAGTAATGGAGACGATCTCTGTTTCAAAGGCTGCATGGTAAGTGGCTTAAAGATGTGGAGGGAGGGATGGGGAAAGATGAGAGAGACTGAGGAAGGGATATAGGTGTAGGCGAGAGGAACAAGGGGATGGAGTAGAGATGTAGTTAGAGACAAGATGGGAAAGGATGAAAAGGAAACAGGAGATGAAGAAACTGAGGGTGGTATGAAAAGCGAGGGAGGATCTAAAGATAGAGAAGAGTGAGAGGGGATTTAACAACAGGCCGGTGCTACACTTCACTTCATATATTGGCTTGAGGTTGGTATTTAATTAAAACTTCCTGTCCGTGGCAGATCTACGGTAGCTTGTGGGTCTTTTCTGCCAGTATGACGAGGATAGCTGTAGCCAGAAAGAACCAGTCCTCTTTGATTATGAGTGCTTGGTCTTCGGTCCTAAAGAGTCACTTCAGCTCCCTAAGAAAAAGTTACATTAAAGGAATAGTACACCCACAGAGCGATGCTCCTTCTATTCACCCTCATGCTGAGCAAGACTCGAGCACTTTTTAATATCTCAAATGCAGCCGGAGATCCTTTTTTCCCCCCTAACTTTCATATAATGGAGTTCACCGACGACTGAACCAAAAAGGTCCATAAAAGTTCACAAAAACTTGTCAATATTCCTCCATACTGCTCGTCCAATGTAATCCAAGTGTCCTGAGTGGGTAGCGTCCAGAATTTACTCAAAACGACATCATTTAGTAGATTTTTAAAGCTTAAACAGTAGAACATGTAGCTGCTGGAAAGCGTGTCCATGCAAGTTCACAACACTACGGAAGCCGCAGCAGACGAGATCGCGCCTTCTCTTTTTCTTTCTTTCTTTGTTTTAAATCAATATCAACCCCTCTTGTGTTTGTCCGCAGCTTGGTCACCCTTAGCACAATGTAAACAGCAAATTTCTTCTTCTACGCTTGCATTATCAGCAGAGTAGGCGCTGAACGCTGCGGCTTCCGTAGTGACGCTGACGTTTACCAGCCAGTAGATGAGGTGCCACATTCTCACCCTCCTGCGGCCTCGATAATTTTAAGGCCTTGGTAAAGGGAATTACAGTCATCTGATCTCGACATAATCAGCAAGTGGATTAACTTTTCCGGTTCAGGTTCAGGCAAGTATGACTTTAACAAGAACCCTTAGGTGGTAATAAATACTCTTAACCACTGCATTGACTTGTTATCAAGTTTCAAAGAGCTGTCAATAATAGCCCCCACACTTTTGACAAAAGGAAGGGTAGATGAGGATGAGGGAAACGGGGAAGAGGGCCGATTTAAAGTGTTGGGAACTGTGGCGAGGCCAAAGGCAATCATCTCTGTCTTATCTTCATTTAAAAGAAGAAAGTTCTGGGACATCCAAACCTTGAAATCCTCAATACATTTGATCATGTTACTGCTGGAAAAGTCCACCGGATCAAGAGAGATATAAAGAGATCAACAAGTGAGCAGAAAGTTCTGTGTGTCTGAGAAGAAGAAAAATAATGGTCCTCTATGGCTGGAATAAAGACAGAAAAGCTTTCTGATGACTGGGATTAAAGGTTCTGATGCTGATTGGGATTAAAAGGGTTCAGCAAGCAGTTTTGTCAAAACAAAAAGAAAGAAGGTAAACTATAAAATGAAAAAGAACATAAATAAAATAGGTTGGAGTTTTAAGGGTTAAAGGAATAGTCCAATCCAAGTGTCCTGAGTGGGTATCGTCCAGAATTTGTTGGAAACCACATCATTTAGTAGATTTTTAAAGCTTAAAGAGTACTACATCTAACTGTCACAAAGTGCGCCCCTGAAAGTTCACGACACTACGGAAGCCGTGGTGTTCAGCCTTTTTGGTTCAGTCGCCGGTGAACTCCATTATATGAAAGTTGGGGGAAAACGAAAAGCTGTCCGATCTCCAGCTGCATTTGAGATATTAAAAAGTGCTCCAGAGACTTGCTCAGCATGAGGGTGAGTAGAAAATGAACACACATCATTCTGTGGGTGTACTATTCCTTTAAACAAACATCAACAGCAATCACTTTACTCTCAGGACTATTACAGAACTCTTGCCTGGCAACTTGCGACATTTATTTCTCTGTGTGTAGAAAGCATTTTGCAAAATAGAGCAAGATAATGAGGTAATGACTTCACAGATAGCCGTGGATCAATGCAGGAAGTTTCCTTTATGACAGATTTAGATTTTAAAAGAAAAAAAAAAAGTCTGCCAAAGGGACTACATCAAAGACAAGGATGAAAAAGGAAGAGTGCAGCGAAGAGCAAATTAGTTTAGAGTCATTTAACTGCACATATTCTCAGCATGACTCCCATCTGATTTGATGGACAATGATGTCGGTACCAGAGATAAGGAGGGCGATGATAATATGTGTGAGAGTGATTACGTATAGAAGAACAGTGGTGGTAGTGTAGCAGAAAATGAAAGCACAGTGATGCGATGGGAGGAAAGTTAGAGAGGGAGAGGTAGGGATATGATGAGGAAGGGAAGTGAATGAAGGATGAAATGAAGAATAAAGATGTAGACAAAGCATCTGCATTGGAGCCCGGTAAATATTTCCAACGTTGCACTTTGATTCTGTTAACCTATAATCAAACTATTGAGCATAAAACAGAGGATATCAGATCCATTCATTCATTGATTTTCTACCACTCACTGAAGATAGTTTTTGGGGGTCTTCCCACTCTAACAGCTCTTCCTGAGGGACTTGGAGGTGTTCCCCTGCTGGGTATGATATGTAATCTCTCCAGCGGGATATTAAACCTGATATCAGCTTGATCTCTTTACGCTTACATCACAGCCGACCCATAACAACGTGTGAACAATCCACCACTTTGTCTGTGGTTACAACTGTACTATCAGTGCAGTTCTAATGTGGAAATATGAGAAGGTTTTGGAAAGATAAGGCATTATTTATGTTTTCCTTTGGATGAAAATGTCATTCAGTTCCATGAATGTGCTCTAAACAATGACTGAAAGTTGAAACTGTGACTTGAAGGATTGACCTTCCAGTCTGTAAGATAATGAATGTTTTATTGGCTTGCAGAGGACAGGAGTAGATGGTCTGCTGCTGCTTCTTCGTTGGTGTTTTATGAGGTTGGACGCCAGACCAAAACAACATATCCCAACATCAAAGCCTCACAATTAAACAGCTAAACCCATGAAGTTAGTGTTAAAATGACACCTGCATGACAAATTAAAGTAGAAACTACTTTTTAGTGTTAATTTGCGATGTTCAGTAAAACTTGTCCAGATGCCCAGATGCAAACACCTTGGGCCATTTGTTTCATTGTTTGGGTGACCTGTTGAAGGATAGATCCCATTTAGTCGATTATTACATGGACTGACTCTATTTTCAGTATATTTTTTGGTCTACCTCTAACCTATGTCTCTCTGAGGTGATTTTCAGATCAGCACAGTCATGGAGGCACCGTGAGTGCTGTTAGTTTAGCTGGCCTGAAAACCTCATAATACAGATTTCATTTTGATTGTGATTGTAGTTTTGTCGCAGCGGCTCAGAACTAACATACTACTTCATTTCCACCAGCTGGCTTGAGTCCAATGCTTGTTTCACATGTGCTTCGACAAGCATCATAGCAAAAGAACAAGGGAACGAGCAGGTGCAAAATGACCAGAAAGCAGAATAAAAGGTTTGACAGAAATTATTCTGTTTGGAATTGAAAGAATAATGAACCAACCGCTTTGGAATTACAGTTTTTATTTGGGATAATCATTTTTATTTGAAATTAAGGGTTTACATGGTCGTTTGAAATATTCTTAAAGTGAAATTAACTTTAATTGGAGTTGAAGAGGAATCAAAAGTCATGTAAACTTGGCCTCTATCGCACTGACACTATTTGAGGCACTGGGTGGCCTTGATCAATTGGTGTATCTTAAACTGAACGACAATCTTTTTCTGAAGCTAAACAGTCTGTTGTGATGCCTAAACCCAACCAGTCTGTTGTGATGCCTAAACCCAACCAGTCTGTTGTGAGGCCTAAACCCAACCAGTCTGTTGTGAGGCCTAAACCCAACCAGTCTGTTGTGATACCTAAACCCAACCAGCCTGTTGATGCCTAAACCCAACCAAACAGTATTAAGAGCTAAATGTAAACAAATGAATGCAAGAAACAACAGCCTCCTTCATCGAATTCCGATACAGCTGTTAAACTTACTTTTACCAACTGCTTTCCATGTTTTCGGTTATGAAATCACTTTTCTGTCACACAGACATCAGCACAGAGACGGTGCTGAACAGCCCTGAATAAAAGGCAAATATGAAGTCAAATATGCTTGAATTCTTTTGGAGGAAATCCCTATTTGTCGGTGGAAATAGTTCATGTTCGCCACGTGCATCACTGAGTGTGTATGTGTATGATGAGGAGGTGGATGTCAGAGTTACTGGAGTGTGAAAATGCTGCTTTGTGTTGTTCTGTACCTGAGCGTGCCTGTGTATCAACTCAGGACTCAAACTAACAGCTACCTGCCCCCATTCTGTCACCCAGGCAATGAAACCGCAAACATACTCATGCAAACTCACACTTAAATCCTGCCACCTTGTCACCATGCAACTGTCTCCGTTTTTATTTTTTCTAACAACGAAACATCCGTCTCAGACTTTCATTCCTCACAGGGAAGCGTGTAATGAGCACCTACCCTCATCCTGCGGTCCAGACCTGGACTCGGATGATCGTGTGTAGGTCGTATCACTGAAAGCTGCGACCTTCTCCCTTATTGACTCCAGCATGTAATGAAGTCATGCTCGTTTTAGATCTTTCCTCCACACCGACCTGTTTGGTTGCCAGGGTGACACTTCTGGGGAAAGGGTCGCAGTTTAATTGCTGTTTTCCAGGTACGGCATCAGCAGTGGTCACAGAAATAACTTGAATCTGACAAAAGCAGTAATAAATAAAAATTCTATGAAAATGAACCAATGAATGTCAGACATTGCTTTTCAACCACACTTCAATAGAATTATTTAAAAAAGAAAAAAATAATGTCATGAAACAAGCCTGGACAAAAATGATGGTTCCCTTAACCTAAAGTAGGGATCACCAATAGGGGATTATCACGTTTACCGGAAGTTCCCGGATTTTGGACACTTCCTCTTCCGGGCCATGTTAACGACAGCCGTTCCTGCTCTGTTATACTGTTTAAATCGGATAAACTCCAAACATACTTAAGTTTTCATTCCAGACTGAAGTGATACTGGATCAAAAGCTGGATCAAAGCGATCGATTCACCGCGGTGAAGGGCCGAACTTTATAATAAAACACACGTTTGTTTGTCGCCGGTGGGGCACAACACCGGCACTTCACAGCATGCTAGCATTAGCCAACTAGCGTTTACTGACGTGCTTAACATTGTGTGTCTTAAAACACACAAACATCTGAAAATCGGGTCTGTACCCCCCCGTTTCCAGTGGAACAACTGGGGACTGCCAAGAAAGGAGACGCTTTCAGATGCTTGTGTGTTTTCAGCCGCACAAAGTTAGGCACGTCATCAAGCTGGCTAATGCTTACAGGCTAACACGACTGTATAGCCTGCCGGCCACAAACAAACATGTGTCGTTTTATTATAAAGTTCGGTCCTTCACCGCGGCGAATCTGTCGTTTTGATCCACTTCTTCCTTAGCATCACTCAGTCTGGAATGAAAACTTGGCATTGGCGTTTATCCGATTTACAAAGTTTAACAGAGTAGTAGCTGACGGACTATTGTTAGCAGGTTAGCATTAGCCAGCTTGATGACGTGCCTAACTTTGTGCGGCTGAAAACACACAAGCATCTGAAAGCGTCTCCTTTCTTGGCAGTCCCCAGTTGTTCCACTGGAAACCGGGGGGGGGGGGGGGGGGGTACAGACCCGATTTTCAGATGTATGTGTATTTTAAGACGCACAATGTTAAGCATGTCGGTAAACGCTAGCTGGCTAATGCTAGCATGCCGGTGTTGTGCCCCATCGGCTGCAAACAAACATGCTACGTTGTTTTATTATAAAGTTCGGCCCCTCACTCTGGAGAATCGCTTTGATCCACTTCTACCTTAGTATCACTTCAGTCTGGAATCCGTGAAAATTTCAGTAGGGTTGGCGTTTGTTCACGTTATCTACGAAGTAAAGCAGGGACATTGAACTGGACCGGAAGTGGGCCGTCTAACTGTTTAAAACCGGAAGTTCGGAACACGGAAGCGTGATAATCCCCTATTCCGGTCCTCGAGGGCCGGTGTCCTGCAGGTATTAGGAGCCCCCTTGCTGCAACACACCTGACTCCAATCAGTGGGTAATTAGCAAACATGTGCAGAGCTTGGGCCCTGTCCCAATACCCGCCCTAATCCCTACACCCTTGTATGAAGTGTGCACTTGTCAGAAGTGCACATTAAGGGTTGGATGTGCAGGTTGCAAGTGCGAGAAAAAGGCAGAATTGGGACAATGATGGTTCCTCCATTTTGCACGTCATTTCATGTCATTGCTGCCAAACTCAGCTTCATCTCTGTTCCTGGTGAAGAGGCGTCATTTTCAAACATAAACTGAATAAAGTTCATTTCATCTGTTCTTGTGAAATAGACGTTATGAAATCCACACAAGTTTAATTAATAAATAAATGAATAACTGAACTAATTTATGTAGATGGCTGTAGAATTTCACCAGTACAGGTTAAATAACTGTTACATTCTAAACAAATGTATAATAATGATTAAATTGTCGCTCTGTAACTGTTATCGTTGGCATAGAATGTCCATAAATGTCCAGATGTCCATAAAAACATGTAAAAGTTCTTTGAGTTACATTAGAAACTGAGACCCGTATTAATCACATGAGTTGTAAGGCTCACGGAAGTATGGCTACATAATTATTCTATTCTTAATTTCATTGTAAATCTAGATGCTTTGGTATTGTATACTTATTTAGTTTTTGCTTTTTTCTTTTAAAATGTTTGCTTACTGAAGTATTGTGTTTTAATTTAGTTAACTTGTGTTTCTGCTGATTGTATGTTCAAAATTCATGTTGATCTGGATCCCAGGAAGAATATTCTTCACTGGTGAAGGCTAATGGGGATCCATACTAAACTAAACTAAACTATTTCGTGATTGGATGAACTGATTAATCCAGGTTTGTCTGACCATTTGCTGAAGTCAGACACACCTGGATTAATCAGTTCATCCAATCACAAAATACAGGAAACAAAGGAGCAGTATTAAGTTCAGGAAGTACTGGAGCTGTGCATAAAGCCCACTGGGACACACTCCACACTTCAACCCATCAACGGGAGCGCGCATTCTAGGGGCGCAAGGGTGGAAGTGCGGGTATAGGGGATAATCGCGCTTCCGTGTTCCGGAACTTGAAACACTGAGCAGGTCCACTTCCGGGCCAGGTCAATGTCCCTGCTCTGTTCCACTTCGTAAATTGAATAAACGTCAACCCTACTTAAATTTTCATGGATTCCAGACTGAAGTGATACTAAGGAAGAAGTGGATCAAAGCGATTCACCGGAGTAAAGGGCCGAACTTTATGTTGTGATTTAGCTTGGGGAACCACAATATATATATCGTCACTTTGTATGATATTAATATTAATATTAATATTTCTATTAATATCAATACTAATACAGCCTCGGAGCACCACCTTACTTATTTGATATGTAATGGAAGCAAGGAAAACCATTAATGTCTTAAATCAACTCTTAGATTGATTTAATGAAGTGATCAGTCTCAGGACGCTTTCATGAGTTCTCGCTTGAAGTGACCTTTCATGATACATCAGAAAAACCACAAACAACGACTAGTTAAGATAATATGGAGTATTTATTAACTAGTCTACAAACTACATGAGATAATGTATGTACAAAATATATACAAGAAATATGTGAGCATGATGATCAACCAAAAGTTATCTTGTGAAAGAAATGTGAGATGGTATGAAAATGAAACATAAATTAATTAAGCCTCAGTTAATTAATAAATGTTCAAAGAAAAAGAAGGAAGGATTTCTTAATCCAACTAAACAAAGTTAAATTGGGTCTGGTAAACCGTAGGTTTGGATTAATTCACTATCACCAACTTCTTGTGACATCAGATCATATTTCATAGCAAATGATCAGGATTCTCCTCAGAGGTTCCGTCTGACTGAGGTGCTTCACTCACGTCCTGGTTCTGCTGGACTGTTCCTCAAATCCTTTGGAAGATTGTCGGGTGGATGGCCCCCAAAAATCTTCCCGATCTCCTGGAAGTTCGTCCGGCTCTCTGCGGCCTGTCAGCTCAGTGGTGGTTCTGGTTCGTCCTCTCTCTCTCTCATCCGTCTCCCCAGAGACGTGCAGCTTCAGGACTGATGTCACGGGATGGTTGATAGTAAAGATGATTTGGGTTAAAGTCTTCTTCTCTCCATCACTCCTCCGAGTGATCCGTGGTTCTGAACTCTGCTGAGTTCAGAGCAGGTGTCGTCTCATTCTTTCCCCATTGTTCCAAGTTTCTCCAGTTCTGTCTCTACTCCTTCCAGTTCTCCCAGATCAGTTCTCTTTCAGTTCTCATCAGATCTCATTCTCTTTCCGATCTCTCCAATTCTGATTCTCACAGTTCAGAGCTGGATCTCTGGCTGTATTTGAGATATTAAAAAGTTTTCCACATTGGTCGTTTCCATGGTACCACAATGTCATTCTAACTCTACGGTGGGAACAGGGTTGTTCTTATGTCACATATGAGATAAAGCTGATCTCATCCAAACATCTGTAACTATTACAGCTAAAGGTGTGTGAGAAGACAAACGGTAGGTTAACTCATCCCATAAATATCCTGTTTATTACATTTGATAAAACAAAACAATTCCCATGTTAAATATACAAACAAATATGCCAGATTGATATGCTGTTTAGTGAATCTGATATTTTCCATGTTGCATATTTGCACGGGTCGGACTCAGAGAACATAGTAAAGACGTTAAAACTCAGCTGCTGTCATCATGTTAACAGGATCACTGAGCATGACACACTTCATTCTCCAAATTATCCACATATCTGAAATGGCTGAAGTATTGTTGTGCTTCACTTCTTCTGTATCAAATCTTTGAACACAGTTAATAGCATCAAGGTCTTCTGACTTATTGCCATAAGGTTTCTAAATCGCACTCATGTGTGGCGATGGGCACGCAGGGACTCATTTTCATATAATCACGTCATTTAGCAGCTGCTAATAGGCTATCTGGAGCCTTTTAATGATATTAGCTGCCAGCCCTGGGATATTAATCCTATTGGACCTGGACAGATTTTCGTTCTACTGCTTGGCTTCATTAGAAGGTGACGTGATTTTCTTTTGCCAGTTTAATGTGACACATGAAGGGAAGCGAGTTATTGGCAATATTTCATGAGCAATTAAAGTAGAAAATCTGTGAGTCTGAAAGTGAACTTGAAAGGGTTCATGTATAAGAAAATGATGTTTATCAGCTGTGTAACTACAGAGTAAAGGCTTATTTAACACATTTCTCTTTAAAATCTATGTAAGGAAAGTGACGTGATGGTATAAACTCATTGTCCACGTATTCAGGTCCATATTCTAGTACCGGGTTGAACCTCTTTCTCCTCTAGAACCTTCTTAATTCCTGGATTCAACGAGGTGTCGGAGACATTCCTCAGAGATTTTGCTCCATATTGACATGAGGGCACCACACAGTTGCTGCAGATTAGGGGTGGGCGATATTGCCAGAAAAATTATATAAATGAATTAAAGATACATACAGTATGTATATTGGGTTATACAGTATACAGTTTTGGGGTAAGTAATTATCCCAAAACTAAAAACAAAGAAATGTTCCCTTTCCGAAGCTGGAGTTCATCCGGTAGCCTGTAACTGTGCCAAGTAGCAACTGTGTTTCCTCCACAGTCGTCCTGTTCATCATGTTCACACAGTGCAGTGCATCATAACACCCACACTTCCACCTCGCACCTCTACAAACACCCACATGCACCTTAGCATCACTGTGTAAACTCTTCATGAGAAAAGAGGTATTTTTCTCAGGATCTTTTGTCTTCCTTAATCATATCTCACCCCTACACATTAGCTTGTGCTCTTTGTTTTATGCTTAGATGGATGGGCAACCCCTAATGTTTGCACATCATTCATCAAATATGGGAACATAAATGATTCTCCACTAGAAAATACATTTTAAAACCATTTAAAAGGAAAGAAGAATAATTATGAGTTATTTTCCTGTATTGGTACACTGCCTCACCTGTTAGACTACGGTAAATGGAAAACAAAGAAAGAAAAAGGAAAATCTGCATTTATTCACTTCTTTTACATTCAGGGTGTTTGGAAAACCTTGTAAAGTTCGGTTTACTAAACGAGCTAACCAGCGCAACACCTCGTCATGTACAGGATTCATTTCTCCTGTTTCATCATCACCTGCAAACTGCTTTTCATTTACACCCTCTGAAATTCATTTGAAGTTACAGTGTGTCAGAATTACTGAGATCTAGTGGTAAATATGGATTAAAAAGACGTCAAACGCAAGCACAGTTGAGGATGGATGGTGGCCATCAGAGGCCAAAATTCCCTCAGACATAAAGATGTTTTCTTATATGAGCAGATCCAGTGTTCTGTGCTGCCGTGATGATGGTGGGTCAGTGGATCGGTAGGTTGATGGATCGGTGGGTTGGTGGATCGGTGGGTCGGTAGGATTGTGGGTTGGTGGGTTGATGGATCAGTGAGTCGATGGGTCAGTGGGTCTGTGGGATGGGGGATCAGAGGATCAGTGGGTTGATGGATTGGTGGGTCGGTAGGATTGTGGGTTGGTGGGTTGATGGATCGGTGAGTCGATGGGTCAGTGGGTCTGTGGGATGGGGGATCGGTGGATCAGTTGGTTGATGGATCGGTGGGTCAGTAGGATGGTGGACCGGTGGGTTGATGGATCAGTGGGATGGTGGATTGGTGGTGTTGATGGATCATGGGATCGGTGGGTTGATGGATTGGTTGGTCGGTAGGATTGTGGGGAGGTGGGTTGATGGATCAGTGGGGTGGTGGGATGGTGGGTTGATTGATTGGTGGGTCGGTGGGAATGTGGATCAATGGGTGGATAGATCGGTGGGTCGGTAGGATGGTGAATCGCTGGGTTGATGGATCAGTTGATCGGTGGGTTGATGGATCAGCATTCATGCTAATCTTCAGTCGTGTGTGTGTGTAATTGGTGAGGAAATTCATTACTGCAGTCTTTTCATTGACACAAAATATTTGCTCCTGTTTAAATAATAATGCAACTCATTTAAGTTTATTAATATGTACATTTGTTTGTTTGTATTTTAGTTTCACAGTGCTTCAGATGAACATCAAAACGCATGCTGCCTCCTGGTGTTTATTGGAACCTGTTAGCTATCTGCCAAACTAGAAGCTGAATCAAATTCCAGTAAGGGCAGAATAGGTGGGATGGCGGATCAGTGGGATGGTGGATCTGTGGGTCGTGGGATGGTGGATTAGTGGGTTGGTGGATCCGTGGGTCAGTAGGTCTGTGTGGTCAGTGGGTTGGTGGATCAGTAGGTCAGTAGGTCTAGGGGCTGTGGATTGGTGGGTTGGTAGGTCAGGGGTTTGGTGGTGGGTCGGTGGGCCAGTGGCTCACTGAGTGTTCTTTAGAGCCCTGCTAGTAATGAGGATGTGAAATAAAGTACCATTTCTGATAAAATCCTGCTGCTTTACTCAGCTGAAACTTACACGGCTTCTATCTGAGGAATAATATCAGACTTAGAAAGCTGCTACTGAACATGTATAATTATCGGCAGCTCAACCAAATCTGACGCAGCAGAAACCAAACACAACAAAGGGATGAAAGGCATCTGATTAGAAACAAAGCTGGACTTACTTCCCAGTCTTTCACCTCTAATTGCATACATTGCTTTGATTATTGGTGACAAACAAATGTTTAATTAAGTTCCCACAAAGCCGCTGAGAGGTCGTTGGAGCTGGAGGTCCGGGACCTCTGGGACCCAGACCTCTAGCTTTTTTATTTTTATTTTAACCCAGCCCTGCAAGTAAATGATTGCAGTGAATTTAGATTAAAAGCTTGTGCCAAATGTTTCTGTCGGTGCCGTCAGACCCCTGCAGTGCTGGGACTCTGGTCTGTGCCATCACATCCCAGAGTTATAATGTGTTCAGTAATAAAACAGAGCAGCAGGGAAGGTTAAAGTTAAGACCTTAAACTGAACAGGGAAATTAAGGTGGTTCCCTGATGGCCTGGCTTTCTTTCAGAATTTCATTACCTCAAAAAGGCACACCCGGAGGTCAAACACATTTCATCAGCTGAAACTTCCCACAAAAGGCCGTCAGAGACTCTCCAGTATCAACCAGATCCAGCTGTGATGCTGCTGTGCTGCAGAATGTCCTCGTACCCCACACGTGCCGCTGTTTTATAGAGACAGCTGGTAAGTGATCGCCTTTCATCTCCTGAGGAAGAGTCTAGCTGCACTGAACTAATCAGAGACGGGCCTGGAGGCCATGTTGGTGCATTCACTCCACCATGAGCTGGAGGGGGCGCCCCGAGCATGAGGGCACTACAAAAACTCAAATCTTACCAAGTATATTTTTCTAATTTCTAGTCAAAATATCTCATCACACTCAAAAAAGGAAAAATTACTTAAAGAAAAACATTTCAGTGAGATATAAGGTCTCGTTTTAAGGCGATGCATCTCATTTTAAGAAATCTTATCAAGAAAATTTTGCTTGGTCTATTAGCAGAATTTTTTTCTTATTACAAGCAAAATTCTACATTTTTGTTTACTTGTTGTAAGAGTGGTCAAGATATTTATGCTTGTAATACGCAAAAAAGAATTCTGCCAATCATATTATTAAATAATATTGTTAAACATATTAATTACAGTAAATGTACATCAGAGTCAAAATAAAGTTTAATTTGCAATCATCGACAGAGGCAGGTGAGACACAGTAATTATTACAGCAGCAGTTTTATTTATAATGAACCACTGAATCCATAACAAGCGGCAACCAAGCCAGAAAAATAAAGCCACGTCCTGGTTGCCAAAGCCTGCAGTTCCACCCTAGTCCACTAGGGGCTGGCTCACGAACAGAACAAATCCCTGTCGACTCTCCCATGTTAAAAAGAACTTCACAGCATAAATGAACATGTTAACAGCATAAATAAACATGTTTGCATTTGAAATAAGCATGTTACAGCAATAATAAACATGTTACAGCAAAAATAAACATGTTAAAGCAAAAATAAACATGTTTACAGCAGAAATAAACATGTTTGCAGCAGATATAAACATGTTAACAGCAGAAAGAAACACATTTACAGCATAAATTAAAAATGTTTACAGTAGAAATAAACATGGTTAGCAGAAATAAACATGTTACAGCAGAAATAACCGCATTTACAGCAGAAATAAAAATGTTACAGCACAAATAAACATGTTTACAGTAAAGTAAACATGTTACAGCAGAAAGAAACGTTTACAGGTTGAAATAAACATGTTTACAGTTTAAATAAACATGTTTACAGTTTAAATAAACATGTTTACAGAGAAATAAACATGTTTACAGTTTAAATAAACATGTTTACAGCAGAAATAAACATAATTGAGGCTTCGGGACCCGGAAGACTTGAATTCTGCTTCTACCAAAAAATCCTGAAGGAGAATGTCCGGCCATCTGTTGGTGACCTCAAGCTGAAGCGCACTTGGGTTCTGCAGCAGAACAATGATCCAGAACACACCAGCAAGTCCACCTCTGAATGGCTTAAGAACAACAAAATGAAGACTTTGGAGTGGCCTAGTCAAAGTCCCCACCTGAATCCCATTGAGATGCTGTGGCATGACCTTAAAGGAATAGTTCACCCTCAGAATGATTTAACTTTGTTTTCCACTTACCCTGATGGTGAGCAAGACTCTGGACCACTTTTTAATATGTCAAATGCAGATGGAGATCAGGACGACTTCTCGTTTCCCCCCAATGGAGTTCGCCAGGGTCCGAGCCAAAAAGGTCCATAAAAGTCCACAAAAAATTGTCAATATTCCTCCATACTGCTCGTCCCATATAGTCCAAGTGTCCTGAGTGGATAGCGTCCAGAATTTACTTGAAACTACGCCATTTAGTATATTTTTAGAGTCTAAAAAGGAGTATTGTTTACGTCCAGGAAGCGCGCACATGCGCATTCACGAAACTATGGAAGCCACAGCAGACGAGATCGCGCGTTCTCTTTTTCTTTCTTTCTTTCTTTTAGATCAATATCCACCCTCTCCTGTGTTTGTCCCGGTTTGTTTAGAGCTCTTGCGCTCTTACCACAATGTAAACAGAGAATTTCTTCTTCTACGCTTGCATTATTGGCAGAGTAGGCTCTGAACGCCGAGGCTTCCGTAGTTTCGTGACCGCGCATGTGCTCGCTTCCTGGACGTAAACAATACTCCTTTTTAGACTCTAAAAATGTAATAAATGGCGTAGTTTCAAGTAAATTCTGGACGCTACCCACTCAGGACACTTGGACTACATGGGACGAGCAGTATGGAGGAATATTGACAATTTTTTGTGGACTTTATGGACCTTTTTGGCTCGGACCCTGGCGAACTCCATTGGGGGGGGGGGGAAACGAGAAGTCGCCCTGAACTCCATCTGCATTTGACATATTAAAAAAGTGCTCCAGAGTCTTGCTCACCATCAGGGTAAGTGGAAAACAAAGTTAAATCATTCTGAGGGTGAACTATTCCTTTAAAAAGGCGGTTCATGCTGGAAAAGCCTCCAATGTGGCTGAATTACAACAATTCTGCAAAGATGAGTGGAACAAAATTCCTCCACATGCTGTAGAAGACTCACTGCCAGTTATCACAAACGCTTGATTGCAGTTGTTGCTGCTAAGGTGGAACAACCAGTTATTAGGTTTAGGGGAAGATCACTTTTTCACACAGGGACATGGAGGTTTGGATTTTTTTCCCCACCTTAAAAAATAAAATTTCCATTTAAAAACTGCTTTTTGTGTTTACTTCTGTTATTCTTTGTCTCACATTTAAATTTGTTTGAAGATCTGAAACATTTAAATGTGACTAACATGCAAAAAAGTAAGAAATCAGGAAGGAGGCAAACACTTTCTCACACAACTGTATATATATATATATATATGTGTGTGTGTCTGTGTACGCATGTGTATATATATATATATATATATATATATATATATATATATATATGTATGTTAGGGGTGCAACAAAACATGTATTCGTATCGAACCGTTCAAAACAGATGTGTATCAAACCGTGAGCACAGCGTATTAAATAGAAAATAATACAGAGTTTTTATGTTTCATCAACTTGTGGTCTGTGTTTAAAAACTGAGTGGATCTGTGTTCAACTACAAACAGATCTGGCATTTGGAACTACTTTGGTTTTCATGTATAGTACGATCCCGATGGTAAGCCGTTGTGGACAAAAGGACAATGGGTTAAAAAAAACGCTAAAAATGCCACAGAAAAAAACACACACTCATCACACATTCAGCCCAGTTTTCTCCGTCCTCGTGGGCAGCCTGTGTCGGTTACGTTTTACTTTAGATTCACGGCGTTTGAAATCAGTCCGTTCAAAACACCTTCCGTCTGAATAGTCTGAAGTTTGAATAAAGAAGATGGTTTCGATGGTTTTATTATTTATTATCTGTTTTATTTGGGGTTTTTAGAGCGATTTGAAGCACGAAGGTCTCCACGTGCTCTAACAGTAAACAGCCGACAGCGCGTGTTATCTGCTGTAGAGATGTGAGACGCCAACACTTTATTCTAAATCATTTTGTAGATCTGATCTGAAAGAGTGGCGGGATCATCATGACTCCAGCTGAATACGTATGTTACACGCTGATTGTGGCTGGACTCTGCAAGAGCACGCTGCTGTTCCTGGATGCATTTAAAGAGGCCGAGCTGACGAGGCGTGTCAAACCCCGAGGAAATACCATACACCGAAAAACCTCAGCAGCTGGAAGGTTACGTAGCTTCAAACAGAAACTAGTTTTCATCTTAACCCAATATTCATTACAAATATTCATTAATTAAGAATACTGACTAATTATTTAAATGACTTATTTCTATCATTGTTAATCTGGTTTCATGTGTGTTCGTGTGATTAATGGCTGATCAGTGTTTGGGATGGCTGGTGGTGGGTGTGTGCGGGGGTGGGACCATAGCCTCCCCCCTGGCCGCCTGTAGCACTAACAATCACTGCAGGTTTCTGTCTCCAGCTGTCACATCCCGACCAGGCTGACGTGCGTGAGCTCGTTAGGACCACAGTTCCTCTCCGTTCTTTACAACTCGACACTTTTCAGCTGAGAAACAGAAAACTGGCTTCATCAAAATCTGCTTCTCTGGTGTTTACTCGGAAAAACTTTCACTTTTTCCATTTGGACGCATCAGATTCAATAAGGCTCAGCAGAACGGATACCTGTAATAATGGCTGATTGTCTCCTCTCTCTCTCTCAGTGATGTTTGCAGCTCTAAAAACGAGGAAATAAAAGCAGAAACTGTCTGAGCCACTAACATCAGGGCTGTGCCTCAGCTATTGTGACACAGAGTTGAGTTGTTTAAATTTCCATATCAAAGAGACTCCGGGAAAATCAGAGAGGCTGCATTAGCGAGAAGCAGCGCCCTAAACGCAACATCTGAGGGAAGAAAAACAACGTGAGCGAGGAGAGCAAGAATTAGGCGTCTTCTGGCTTAAAGTTTCACCCACATGCAGGGTTTCCCTTAGAAAAGGGGCTGGGGGGAGTGTTGGGGTGGAGGGTGAGGAGGAGGAGGAAGGGGACGTCTAGCTCCGCTTCGTGTTCCCGTGACGGGAACGGCAGGGGAATAGCGCTCGTGTCACCTCCCTGCGGCCCTGACGGCACGCTGAGGAAAAGTGGGCTAATCCCAACGCTGGGAGCAGCCGGATGCTGAAAGTTTTACACACAAATACTCCAAATACTGAAACTTTGAAGGAGTAGTACACCCACAGAATGATGTAACTTTATCTTCCACTTCCCCTCATGGTGAGCAAGACTCTGCAGCACTTTTTTAATATCTCAAATGCAGCCGGCGATCAGGAAGGCTTCTCGTTTCCCCCCAACTTTCATATAATGGAGTTCATCGGGGTCCGAGCCAAAAAGGTCCATAAAAGTCCACAAAAACTTGTCAATATTCCTCCATACTGCTCGTCCAATGTAATCCAAGTGTCCTGATCGCCGGCTGCATTTGAGATTTAAAGTCTTTTCTCATATACATATGTATGTCTATATAGTTAATACTGTTTTTGTCCAAATTTTTTTTTTCTTTTTAAGGATTTTTTGGGCACTAGTGGCCTTTATACAGCAGTGTGTAGCGTCAGGAAAGGGGCAGAGAGAGTGGGGATTGACATGCAGCAAAGGGACCTTGACCGGGAATCGAACCGGGGCCGACTGCGCTGAGGAGCTGTAGCCTCTGTTCATGGGGCGGCTGCTCAACCAACTGAGCTAATCACCGCCCTGTTTTTGTCCAAATTAAGGTGATTTTATGGTTCCTTTTTTCCACATCACCATATGATCCACTGTATCGGTGATCGGCAGTGATCAGCACTCATGAGTGATCGGTATTTGCAGCAAAAAACCTGATCGGAGCATCCCTACTTTTATTTATTATTGATTGATTATTTTTTTTCGGGCCTTTTAGAAGGAGGCACAGAAGAGCTCCACGCACTTAGTGGACTCTGTCAGCAAGAACACGCTGCTTGCTGTTCCAGGACTTATTTGCATAATAGAAGCTGAGTTGATGAGGCGTAAATACCCCTAAAAATACCAGAAGCGACAGACCTCGGCAGATGGAAATTGTTGTTATGAACCGAATTTTCTAGGCAGTTAGAATTTGAAGTGTTGAAGGTTCAGAGATGTCTCCGTTATCTGTTGAACCTCTGAAACTAGCTGTTGATGAGGCAGCATGTCATCATGGCCAGGAACACGCTGCTGGGACTTCTCTGGACCATTCATCCAGTTAAAACACACCACGTCACTCCATCTCCCTCCAAGATCAACGAGGTGTTCATCACGGCTAATGAGAACATGTTAGCATGCTAACGCTAACTTAGTACACAGTCTATCGACTTTAAATGAACATGGACAACTTTGTAGTTTTCAGGTATATTTAACGACAGGTGTTAGCACCTACATACTACACATGACTACTTTTAGCATCAGCATCTTTCCAGTAACACTCACTGCTGGTACATGACTTTATCTGCAGGACAAACTCCGTCATTTCACCAATACTTTAAAGGGGAAGTTCGTTTTTTTTCAATCTGGATCTATTTTCTAGCATGAAATATTTCCATTTTTTCACCCAGACAGTTTTGGTGCAACTTGAATTCCTTCAGGAGATATTTAGATCCACTCCAGATCAGCGTATGTCCGATATGATGGAAGTGATGGGGCAACCTGACGCAGCCTCTAAATAATCATTATCTGCCACAAACTCCTTCATTTCACCGATGTTTTGATACCAAACATTAGTCTGACCCCCTGTGAGCTCGAAGCGGCCTTTTTGTGGTGATTTGTCCTTATTTTCAGACATTTTTATTGAGGCGGCTTTGATGACATCACTATTATGGGACTCCATAACAAGTGAATATCTGTAAATTGTCCTTGCTGCACACAAATGACTTTGCTGATTCGGGGAACATGTGAAATAGCTCCAATCCCTTCGGTGGACATGAGCGCTGTTAAGTCGCCGTTTCAAGGCACCACAAAACCTCGGCACGCAACGTTTGAGTGGAGCAGAGTCACAGTGCTGGTCAGCCAACCTCTGCCAGTGGAGGAGTGGTGGAAGTTGGCGGAGCGATGCTAGTCGTCATGCTACGTGTCCCCGGATTCTTACTTGGTGGGTGTTTTTAGATTCCATGTGGGACTTTACGGTGTTCACTCCCGTGCTGATATTAATTTCTTCTTGCAGACTTGAATACGCCTCCTGACTATCACCAACCACCGCCTGAGCCTGAGTTGCCCCAACCAAACGTCCAAAAAATGACACTTCCCCATTTTGGCAGCAAGTCTGTCTGTAGCTAGAGTCTAGCTAGGGCCAGTGGCTTTAAAAAAAAAAAAAAAAAAATCTTTATTGCAGCTTGTTTCACCGGCAGCACACGTCAGTGGCGTCATATCATTGATCTCGCTGAGATCCCACTCGTACATAATAAAGTAAATACTGCGAGTGATTTTTAGGATTGGCCTACACACTTACCACAAACAGAAAAAATCTCAGTTTCATAGTGGTTAAAAACTGTTTACCTCACCAGAATCATGGATTACTTTTTAATACTTTTTAACTCATTGAGTGCCAGACCTTTTCCGGGCAGATCTCCATATTGCCAAGATTTTTAAGCATTTTCTCTGATTTTTGGAGAGCCACAGAATACTGAGTACTATGCCAATGCAAACACTGAATGTACCAAAGGAAAGCTTAGACTCTCTTCTTTTATCAGAGAAAAAACATTTGTTTCTAGCTTTTTCCGTTCTTTAGTAATCTGCAGTAGAACGTGTGTGTAGCAGCAAAAATGCTGCACACTCCTCAGCCTCCTGATGAAGTCTATCCTTGAATCCTGGAGAGGAGGTCCTGTCTTAATTTCCCTCCTTTTCTCTCTTCATTTCTTCTTCTCTCTCTTGCTTCGTGCTGTTTGTTTGCTGTTTGTTTCTCCCTCTTTTCATTTTGGTACTGCACGCTGCCTGAACCGAGAGAGCTCCCACACTGCATTAGTATTGATCCTGGAACGTCCACAGGGTTTCAACGCGTCCTGGAAAACCTGGAAAATTGAACAGTTTCCCAGAAATGGAAAATGAGAAAAAGAGTAAAATGTCCTGGAAAAGCCTTATCCTGGAAAATTATTTTTCCTCCCTCTCGTCACCGCTTCGTCGCCATTTTGTCGCCGTTCCGATGCTGTTCCATTGCCATTTTGTCGCCATTTCATCACAGCTTCGTTGCTGCTTCGTCACAGTTTTGTCGCCGCTATGTTGCCGTTTCGTCGCAGCTACATCACAGCTTTGTCGCCATTTCGTCACCGTTTCGTTGCCGTTTAGTCACTGTTTCCCCACAGCTTTATCACAGCCTCATCTTCGTCGCCGCTTCATCGCCATTTCATTGTCGTTTCGTCGGCGCTTTGTCGCCATCACATCGCCATTTCATTGCCCTTTTGTCGCAGTTTCGGCACCATTTCGGTGCAGTTACATTGCCATTTCATCGCAGCTTCGTTGCAGCTTCGTCACCATTTCGTCACCGTTTCATTGTGGCTTCATTGCCGCTATGTTGCCGTTTCGTCGCAGCTACATCACAGCTTTGTCGCCATTTCGTCACCATTTCGTTGCCGTTTAGTCACTGTTTCCCCGCAGCTTTATCACAGCCTCATCTTTGTCGCCGCTTCATCGCCATTTCAATGTAGTTTCGTCAGCGCTTCGTCGCCATCACATCGCCATTTCATTGCCGTTTTGTCGCAGTTTCGTCACCATTTTGTCACCGTTTCAGTGTGGCTTCATTGCCGCTATGTTGCCGTTTCATCGCAGCTTTATCTCCACTTCACCTGTTTTGACTCTGCTTTGTCTTTTCTTCATCGCTGTAAAAAAAATATCAGCTACAATTGTAGAACACGTCCCTAAAAGCTTGTGGTGGAAGTTATTAGTCTATGTTGTGATAGCTTGACTGTAGCAGCTGGAAAGGTCTTGAAAATGTCCTGGAAAAGTCCTGGAAAACAACATTTAAGAAAAGGGTGGGAACCCTGGTCCAACCTGTTCCACATTTTTAACCTGTTTTCAGGCTGCAGCTCCCAGATTGTGGAACGACCTGCCTCTGTCCGTCCGTATGGTCGACTGTGTGGTCAATTTTAAAAGGCAACTGAAAACTTTGTTGTTTAAAAAGGGGGTTTCATGTAATTATTAGGCACATAATTCCCTTTAATGGCACAACCAAATAACTGTTACCTTCAGTAGTTCTGAAAATACAGTAAACATTAAAACAAAACTAAAGAAGTGTGACATCACTCCATGTCTGTATCTGACGTCCTAAAAATTCACCACTGTCCCTTTAAGAAGCTTCCTACTGTTTCTGACACACCACTCCACTCATCACAACACTCTCATGCTCTTTTGGGGCGGGGCTCAGCAGGGGAGGGGAGGAGCTTTGTGGTATGGGGGGTGCTTTGTGGTAGAAGCTGCTCTGGCAGCCATGTTGGTTTCCACAGGAGATTCAGGGATTTCTCAAATATGCGTGAATGAGTCAAAATAACCCCAGCGCATGTTTTATGGTGACGGAATGACATGGTAACATAAAAGTCAATTTTGCATGTTACCCCCCTTTAAGAAAGCCTTTCCATGGTACATTTTCACTTTTGAAATTACTGTATGTATTTTCTTGTTGTTTTATTGTACTTATTTTATGAACAGCACTTTGTGATTTCATCTGTGAAAAGCGCTTTATAAATAAATTTTACTTACTAAACGGGGGTGGCTTCATCTGGGCTGCTCTTTTGAGCGTGCACGCTGGGAGCTGCAGCTCTCGGGTGAGGTTTTCCCGTAGCAGAAATAAAATCTGTAATACTGAAAAGCGGGTTAATCCTATCAGCAGACTCGCAGGTCGGCTTCAGAGATGAGAGACATCAATACGGTGCCTGTCAGCGTATTCGTCTGAAATATGGCAGTAATGGAAAACAAATGAAGCGGCATCGGGTCGAGACTTTCGATAAGACCTTTTCATACTTCTGGATTGTGGAGAGAAAACGACAGCTGGGTGATGAAAACTGGGCAAATCTCATCAGATCAGCCGACGGTCGGCTTTATAAGCTTAAAGCAGAATCACAGAAATGTGCTTATTGTTGATTCCTTCAATAAAGTTCCATCTGCTGGTATCAGATCATAACTGCGCAGACGCGAACCAGCACGAAATATCAAGTTTCCACTTATCAGAGAGCAGATGTGGGCAAGAGCCAGTCAGAGCGGTCGTAGTAAGCACCGCTGGTTTCCACGATTTTTCAGATTTAGCTGAGAAATCACCTGCAGCCTTCCTCACCTGCAGCCTTCCTCACCTGCAGCCTTCTTCTAAAGAGGCAGAAATGCATCAGCTCAGACCGGTCGTGGCATTTCTAATGATGTAAAAAGTAAAAATGCAAATAAAATAAAAATTCTATATAAATAATAATAGGTAATAATCAAAAATAAATTTTAAAAAGTAAGTAAAAAGTACGAATGAGAAACTGAAAACTAATGAGTTATTCCTGCGGAGTACGTGCAGGCGTCAGGAGAGAAGCGGGAACTAGCTGCTGGGAAATGATCACATCTCATCATGAAGCATCTCTGGTAGAAAGACTTGGTTTCTGTTAACCTTTTACGGTGGGAAAGGTTTCGTGGAGAGTCTTTGTGGAGAGTCTTCGTGGAGGACGCATCCTCCGGTGGAGGACATGATTGACCTTTGGAGCTCCCTCTTTCAGCTGAAAACATGAAATCAGATCGTGTCTGATTTGACAAGCAGGATGGGTTTTCCTTGTTCCCAGACGGTCTGAGCTGATCCATCATGGAGGACCCGCTGTGCTACATTCTGCTCTGGGTTAATTAAAATGATGACAAAGGCAGGAAGAGCTGGAGTTTTTCATCCTTCTTAACTGAAACTAACATTTACCACACAGAAGCCGATCAGGACGAGCAGAACCAGCATCTCTGTGGACTTGAAGACGGTCGTGAACGTCAGCTGCTGAAAGTGAATCCAGGTGGGCGTTTCCCACCGTTGCTATTTTGACATGAGACATTTCGTCACTCCCATAAAATACTAAAAGGGGCAAAGACAGGGCCAGTGCCGCAATGATTGACAGCTGACATACTCTGGGCATACATGCTAACTGAGCTAACTTAAACTAGCAGGAGCTAACGAAGACTAGCCTCCTGAGCGGAGGATAAAGGTCAGACATGTTTGGACTGTTAACTGCTAAAAACCACCATGTTGCTGCTCTGATGCAGACTGAGACCTTACTGAGAGCTAACACAGAGCTAACTGTTAGCCACCGACTGACAGGCTGGCATCAAGTCTGCCACCTGTCAGTCAAAAGGACACGCCCCTAATTATGTGTAATTTCAAGATTAAATAACATCTAACAGATGAGTTATGAAAGATTCACCCCCCCAGGGCTGTACAGTGCGAGCGTTTTACTCGCATATGCGCCTAAAAATATATTGGTGCGAGTACCGGGAAAAAAATGGGAGCACGCGTGCGAGTATAGATTTCATCCCTCTAATTTACACTTTGCTCCTAAATAAGTCAGGATTGTTTTAAAGTGGAAATGAAACTGCAAACCAAACTAAATTTATTAATTTGCCAGTTGAAAAATACATGAAAAATATGAGCAAATAAGAGAAAAACGTAGCAACGTTTTTATGGTCAGGACGCCGCCATGCGGCAGCTTTGAAGTCACCGCGTTGCGCTCCAGCTCCACATTGAACCATCGGTATCACCAGCTACACAACAACTAACAACCGTAACACAATTTAGAAGATGGACATAATGAAAGGCGAAGCTGAAAGACCAGTCCAGCATCCAGATCCTGTTGCAGATGCTTTCCAGTCCGTAGGCCGCGTGACTAGAGAGGAAGCCGGGGCTGATCTGTAGCGGAGCGGGTTACGCTGATTACGGGGAGTCCCGGATAGAAACAGCTGACGGTCATGTCAGAGAAACCTGCTGCAGAGCTGTTCCGATCATCGGACTGTAGCGAAGGGATTTATGAGTGTTGCCGATTGAGGTGTTTCTAATAAGAGGCTTAAAGAGGAACGGAGTTGGTGAATTACAGCGATGTTTGTAAGGACCGATACCGCAGATACCGATACCGGTAAACGGAGCTCCGCTGGTGATATTAAAAACACTCAGAGCAGCTTCAGGCTTTCCTCTGCGGGCCTCTAGTTTACCAGACTCCAAGTCTTCAGATCATTTTCCTCATTTTCTCTATAAAATGTTCACACATGATCAGGAGTCAGAGGTTTCCTCTTCAGAGCCAAACCAACCAAACTGGTGACGTCAAAGCTTAGCTTTGCAAGCGTCTTTGTGGGCTTTAAATAATAATGATAATAAATAATCATGATTATTATTATCATCACCATCATCATCATCATATTAATAATAATACATCTGGGAGATTTTCTGATTGAAGGTGATGTTTGGTTACAGCTGTAATCTAAACCATTAGACGTCTCTTTTACATCGTTAGCATGGCTCGTCCAGCTTTTCTTCCATGTAGTGAAACCAATAATGAGTCTCTGGGTTTTTATGAGAACCTTTGCAGTCATGAGAACAGATATGGGGGGTCACAACACGGCAACTTCTCTCCATATTGCTGTTTAACAAAGATTAAATGAAGAGGTTACCTGCTGCTGACAGTTAAGTATCTGCAGAAGAAGAATCAGGGAGCAGGTGTTATCGCCCCCTACAGTCATAAGTTTTCATGGGTCACAGGTTTTGCTGTAACACCGGTTTGGTGCCCTTTTTAACAACAATGCATAATGCAAAATCAACATCCATACTAAAGCCCACCTGACCCAGACCAACCCCACCCAGACCAAATCCTGCTGTGGACCGCTGGATGGACACAGCCAAGTGTGCCAGACGACTGGACAAAAACAAAACTGTAGGACAGGGAAGTTCTCTGGATTTAAAACTGTTTGTTTCTCGGTGTAATGCATCATTTGGCCTATTGCCTGTGCGAAGGTTATTATTAATATTTAAATGTGTTATTTAAGAAAATTCATAGTGCTCCTAAATTTTTTCTGTGCTCCTAAATTTTTTCATTTGGGAGCACTAGTGCTCCTAGTGAAAAAGCTAAGCGTACAGCCCTGCCCCCTCACAGTTGACATGAAGGTAAACTTGACCTATTAAACCTAAAATGATGTTTGAACCAGACTGTAAACATGTTCATCTCTTCTGTTAACATGTTTATTTCTGCTGTAAACATGTTTATTTCTGCTGTTAACGTGTTCATCTCCTGTTAACATGTTTATTTCTGCTGTAAACGTGTTCATTTCTTCTGTTAACGTGTTTATTTCTGCTATAAACATGTTCACTTCTGTTGTAAATTTGTTTATTTCTGCTGTTAACGTGTTTATCTCTTCTGTTAACATGTTTATTTCTGCTGTAAACGTGTTTATTTCTGTTGTAAACGTGTTCATCTACAACTTTTTAGCACTTTTCCAGATTTCTGCATTGGCTTCACTGCTGGTCACCGGAGGTTGCGGCTTGGTTTTACACCCCCCCATCTCACACGTATGCTGGAGATCAGAAAACTGACCTTTTAAACAGTTGTGGACATCTCGTCCTGTTGTAGAAATCTGGTCCTGATGTGGACCACCTGCTGTTGTCCAGGTCCATCTCGTCCTACGTCCCCGTAGCTGACATCTGTCAGTTAAACCGGGTTAAAGTCGTACCTGTTGCTGTGGTTTGGCTTTTTCCAGTCAACAGCATGTTTCTGCTGTTCTTGTTAAAGTTTTCTAGTTATTTTCAACGGTTTCTTATTTAATAACCACCTGCTGCTCCTGTCTTTCCGTCTGAGACATTTGGTCTCTGAGCTCTGCCAGCAGTAAACTCCATCCTCTGCTCACCAGCTTGGCATTTTTCTGTTTTATGTTCGTTCCCAGTCCCGGGCAGAGCTCGGTCGTAACGGGTAAAAGGGCTGAGTTTTATACGGCACTTTCTATTCTTCCTGAACATTTAAAGCACTTTGTCACTACGAGCCGTATTCATACCCACGTCTGTGCAGACTTTTACAGCTCTTTTCACTCGTCACACACAGACATGCATTAAACCATGCAACTCCTACCCCGCTGTTGTTGTTTTCACCTATTTTTATTGTTATTTTGTGTAGATCAGTATGTAGAATCTGGACCCTGTCCAAGACAGCCTTTGTTGTCAGATTGGTGGCAGCCAGTGGAAAGACCTCAGAACTGGACTGATGTGGTCCACAGTTCAGGTCTAAGTGAGAGCTCAGGCAGGAGTTCTGGATGAGCTGCGGGTGTCTAACTGGTTTTTAGGTAGACCAGTAAAGCCGACTGAAGATGAATGATGGACTAGTTTTTCCAGGTCCTGCTGACACATCAGATATGTTCTTCAGGTTATAGGCTACATTGCAAAAATTCAAATCTTACCAAGGATATTTTTCTCATTTTAAGTCAAAATATCTCATCACAGTCAAAATAAGACAAAATTACTTAAAGAGAAACATTTCAGTGAGATAAAAGAACTCTTTTTAAGGCAATGTATCTTATTTAAAGAAATCTTATCAAGAAAATTTAGCTTTTTCTATTGGTAGAATTGTTTAATTTTTTAATTAAAAATTTATTTTTTTTGCGTATTACAAGCCAAAAAATCATGACCATTCTAAAAGTAATTTAAAAAAAAAAAAAAAAAAGAAAAGTCTGGCGACCTGTCCAGGGTGTACCCTGCCTCTCGCCTGATAATAGCTGGGATAGGCTCCAGTAACCCCCGTGACCCTGAACTGGATAAGCGATACAGAAAATGACTGATGACTGACTGAAAGAAAAGTTTTTTTGTTGTTTGTTTTTTTTTGCTTGTAATGTGCATAAAATTTCTGCCAATGGAACAAGCAAAGCTTTATTTATAAGTAAGTAAGTAAGTTTATTTCTATAGCGCCTTTCACAGACAAGGGGACGTCACAAGGTGCTGCACAGAGGGAACAATTAAAATACAAGAAAAAAAAAATACAGCAAATATAAAATACAAATAACAATACAAGCAACGAGAAAATTTGAATAAAAATCAGCATGGAGGTCACAAAACAGCCTTTTCGCTACTGAAGTTAGAACGCTTGGAGAAACAGGTAGGTTTTCAGTTTGCTCTTAAAGACATCAATGGAGTCCAACAAACGTAGAGACAACGGAAGATCGTTCCAGAGCTTCGGTGCAACGGCCTGGAAGGAACGATCCCCTCGTGTCTTGAAGCGAGTACGAGGGACCATGAGCAGATGGTGGTCCAGTGACCTTAGCCTCCGAGAGGGAGCATAGGGGCATAAAAGGTCCCTGATGTAAGATGGAGCCTGACCCTGCAGAGCTCTGAAAGTCAGTGCCAAAATTTTAAAGCGAAAAGAAACCGGAAGCCAGTGGAGCGACTTTAAAACTGGAGTAATATGAGCCCTCCTGTTGGTACGAGACAACAGTCTCGCTGCAGAGTTTTGCACCTGCTGCAGACGAGATAGGTCCTTTTTGTTTAGACAAGAAAATAAACTGTTGCAATAGTCTAAACGGGACGAAACAAAAGCGTGAATAATCAACTCGAGGTCATCTTTTGAGACAACCGTTCTCAGTTTGGAGATGTTCCTTAACTGGAAGAAACAGTTCCTTGTAAGCTGCTTAGAGTGGTGTTCTAGTGACATATCTTTATCAAAGAAAACACCAAGATTTCTGAGGCTTGATTTGGATGAAGCACTCAGATCACCCAAATAGTGGTTGATACCAGGAATGGCATCATCAGGGCCAAACACCAGCACCTCTGTTTTATCAGAGTTTAACTGCAGGGAGTTTGCAGTGATTTTTAAAAAGATTTTCTTATAAGATTTTTTAAAATAAGATGCTTTGTCTTAAAACAAGATCTTAACATATATCTCACTGAAATGTTTCTCTTTAAGTAACTTTGTCTTATTTTGAGTGTGATGAGACATTTTGACCTAAATTAGAAAAATATACTTGGTAAGATTTAAGTTTTTGCGGTGCAGTCGGTCAGAGACCATTGTTGCAGACAGATTTCTGGTCTGGTTGGTGGTTTTTTTTTTGTTTTTTTTTTGTTATACTAGTATGATCCCCAAGGGGATTTTAAGGCTCTGCATTTTACCCATCTCTCTACAGAAGTACCAGAGAGCAGTGGGCTGCTACTTAAAGCGCCCGGTGAGCAGTTGGTGGGGTTAAGGACTTTGCTCAGGGGTCCACAGTGGTTCACTTAGGAGTCGGTGGTTCACTTAGGAGTCGGGTCGGGGACTCGAACCCCGACTAGGTCAGAGTCAATTTAGTCAATTTAGGTCAGAGCCAATCTTTTTGGCCAGATTTCTGGTCCGGTTGGTGGTTTTTGGGTCCAGTTCCATCGCTGCAGCCAGATTTCTGGTCCAGTTGGTGGTTTTTAGGTCAGAGTCCATCTTTTCGGCCAGATTTCTGGTCTGGTTGGTGGTTTTTGGGTCCAGCTCCATCGCTGCAGCCAGATTTCTGGTCCGGTTGCTGGTTTTTAGGTCAGAGTCCATCTTTTCAGCCAGATTTCTGGTCCGGTTGGGGATTTTTAGGTCTGAATTCATCGCTGCAGCCAGATTTCTGGTCTGGTTGGTGGTTTTTTGTCTAAATCCATCCCTGCAGCCAGATTTCTGGTCTGGTTGGTAGTTTTTAGGTCTGAATCCATCGGTGCAGCCAGATTTCTGGTCCGGTTGGTGGTTTTTAGGTCAGAGTCCATTGCTGCAGCCAGATTTTTGGTCCGGTTGGTGGTTTTTAGGTCTGAATCCATCGCTGCAGCCAGATTTCTGGTCCGGTTGGTGGTTTTTAGGTTTAAGTCAATCGCTGCAGCCAGATTTTTGGTCCGGTTGGTGGTTTTTAGGTCTAAATCCATCGCTGCAGCCAGATTTCTGGTCCGGTTGGTGGTTTTTAGGTCTGAGTCAATCGCTGCAGCCAGATTCCTGGTCCGGTTGGTGGTTTTTACATCTGAGTCTATCGCTGCAGCCAGATTCCTGGTCTGGTTGGTGGTTATTTGTCTGAATCCATCCCTGCAGCCAGATTTCTGATCTGGTTGGTAGTTTTTAGGTCTGAATCCATCGGTGCAGCCAGATTTCTGGTCCGGTCGGTGGTTTTTAGGTCAGAGTCAATTGCTGCTGCCAGATTTTTGGTCCGGTTGGTGGTTTTTAGGTCTGAATCCATCGCTGCAGCCAGATTTCTGGTCCGCTTGGTGGTTTTTGGGGTCTAAGTCAATCGCTGCAGCCAGATTTCTGGTCCGGTTGGTGGTTTTTAGGTCTGAGTCAATCACTGCAGCCAGATTCCTGGTCCGGTTGGTGGTTTTTAGGTCTGAGTCTATCGCTGCAGCCAGATTCCTGGTCTGGTTGGTGGTTTTTAGGTCTAAGTCAATCGCTGCAGCCAGATTCCTGGTCCGGTTGGTGGTTTTTACGTCTGAGTCAATGGCTGCAGCCAGATTCCTGGTCCGGTTGGTGGTTTTTAGGTCTGAGTCCATCGCTGCAGCCAGATTCTTGGTCTGGTTGGTGGTTTTTAGGTCTGAGTCAATCGCTGCAGCCAGATTTTTGGTCCGGTTGGTGGTTTTTAGGTCTAAATCCATCGCTGCAGCCAGATTTCTGGTCCGGTTGGTGGTTTTTAGGTCTGAGTCAATCGCTGCAGCCAGATTTCTGGTCTGGTTGGTGGTTTTTAGGTCTGAGTCCATCGCTGCAGCCAGATTCCTGGTCCGGTTGGTGGTTTTTAGGTCTGAGTCCATCGCTGCAGCCAGATTTCTGGTCCGGTTGGTGGTTTTTAGGTTTGAGTCCATTGCTGCAGCCAGATTTCTGGTCCAGTCGCTTTGTGGTGACCTGCAGTCATTTCTGTTTGGATCCATAAGTTGAGGCACATCCAGTCATTATTCTCAACACATTTATCAACAACCTATACAGGGCCTCGGTCTCCTGGTGACATTGTAATAAATATCGGTAATACCAACAGTATAATGAGAATATTGATACCAACATTGGTATCGATATGTATGGATTGTCTCTCCACTAATGTGGATCTTGCACACTGACCAGCCACCATATCAGGTTCTCCTCATGTTGGTAGAAGCTTTTTTTGCTTGGTCTTCTTTTCTAACGCTCTGACTCAGTATGTCTCACACCCCAGACTTACTTTACTAAACTGATTTCAGTTAAAGTTTTGCATAATTTCCTTCTTTTTCTGGCGATTTCATTAGCTGCTTCTGACCAGCAGGAAGCATTCATCATTTTCATTATTGCTGGCATTGAATCTCGCTGTCACGGCTCCCTCAGCTGGTCCGGGGAAGGTTTATTAATAATTTTGGGATGTATGGCCCAAATCCTTCTTATCTTTGCCTCCCAGCTTCTGGTCCACTGCTCTTTCCAATAATCAACTTTATATTTAGAAGTCACTGCTTACATCTGTGGGTGAGAACTTCCCAAAAATGAGCTTGATAATCAGAATTAGAGGGATATTTAGTTTTTCTTTAGGTCTGGTTGTGTGAAACTTGTAAGGAGTGTGTTACTTGCAGTGCACGGTGACAAGGACACTCCTGGGGCAGCTGTAGCCAGGAGGATGATGGATTGTTTGTCAATCAGAAGGCTGGTGGTTCAATCGCTGGCTTCCCTAGATATGCATGCTGAGGCGTTTGTGGGAAAGATACCAGGTTCTATGTTTCCTCTGATGCATTCACTGGCATGTGATAGGGAAAGAAATCTGGTGTGTGATTGTGTACAGCACTTTCAGCAATCATGACCAGAAGTGTTGTATAGACGGCTTATTAACCATTTAGCCCACCAGAGTTTATAAAACAGAAATGGTACTGAAATTATTTTATATATTGATTTCATTCTTCTAACCTTGGTTTTATTTTCTCAACAGTACTTTGGCCTTTTGTGGTTGTTTAAAGTGTTTTACGGTTAAGGTTGGATTGGATTGGCATCCTGTGTCCATTAGCCAAAGAGTGTTTAACACT
Source organism: Atherinomorus stipes (assembly GCA_023101725.1). Taxonomy (NCBI): domain Eukaryota; kingdom Metazoa; phylum Chordata; class Actinopteri; order Atheriniformes; family Atherinidae; genus Atherinomorus; species Atherinomorus stipes. Next base: position 129,549 of record JALJCO010006881.1, read on the forward strand.
GAAGTCCAGGGCAGTGTATTATCTTCTAACCCCAGCTGGGTACAAACATTTAAACCCCACCACATTCAGTCTACCCAACCAAGCAGTTGTTACACTCCGAAACAAACCAGGTGCTTTTGGAGCTGAAACACAATTAGTCAGTGAAAGAAGAAATTATTTACAGATTTAAACAAGCTGATGTGTTAATCCAACCTAACCTCACAAAAATATGTGACATGAGCACAAACAGTCTTACTCATCTACAGTTAGTATGGGAAGTATTCAGACCCCTTTAATTCATTGCAGCCATTTTCCAAAATAAAAAAAGTTCATTTTATTTCTCATTAATGTCACTCAGCACCCCATCTTGACAGAAAAAAACAGAAATGTAGAAATTTTTGCAAATTTGTAAGTATTTAGTACTTTGCTCAGTACTGAGTAGAAGTACTTCTGAGCTGGTACAGCCATGAGTCTTCTTGGGAATGATGCAACAAGTGTTCCACACCTGGATTTGGGATCTTCTGCGTTCTTCTTGCAGATCCTCTCCAGTTCTGTCAGGTTGGATGGTGAACGGTGGTGTTCAGCCATTTTCAGGTCTCTCAGAGATGCTCAGTTGGGTTTAAGTCAGGGTTCTGGCTGGGCCGGTCCAGAATGGTCCAGAGTTGTTCTGATCCACTCCTTTGTTATTTCAGCTGTGTGCTGAGGGTCATTGTCTTGTTGGAAGGTGAACCTTCGGCCCAGTCTGAGCTCCTGAACTCTGGAAGAGCTTTTCTTCCAGGATCTCTGAACTTGGCCGCATTCATTTTCCTTCAACTGCAACCAGTCGTCCTGTCCCTGCAGCTGAAAAACATCCCTATACCATGATGCTGCCACCACCATGCTTCACTTTTGGGATGGTATTGGGCAGGTGATGAGCAGTGCCTGGTTTTCTCCACACATACCGCTTAGAATTAACTCCAAAAAGTTCAATCTTGGTCTCATCAGACCAGAGAATCTTATTTCTCTCAGTCTGGGAGTCCTTCATGTGTTTTTGGCAAACTCTATGCGGGCTTTCATATGTCTGCACTGAGGAGAGGCTTCCATCGGGCCACTCTGCCATAAAGCCCCGACTGGTGGAGGCTGCAGTGATAGCTGACTTTGTGAAACTTTCTCCATCTCCCTACTGCATCTCTGGAGCTCAGCCACAGTGATCTTTGGCTTCTTCTTTACTCTCTCACCAAGGCTCTTCTCCCACCATTGCTCAGTTTGGCTGGACGGCCGGGTCTAGGAAGAGTTCTGGTCGTCCCAAACTTCTTCCATGTAAGGACTATGGAGGCCACCGTGCTCTGAGGAACCTTTAGTGCTGCAGAAACTCTTTTGTAACCTTGTCCAGATCTGTGTCTCGCCACAATTCTGTCTCTGAGCTCCTTGGACAGTTCCTTCCACCTCATGATCCTCATTTGCTCTGACATGCACTGTGAGCTGGAAGCTCTTATATAGACAGGTGTGTGCCTTTCCTAATCAAGTCCAATCAGTTTAATTAAACACAGCTGGACTCCAATGAAGGAGTAGAACCATCTCAAGGAGGATCAGAAGAAATGGACAGAATATGAGTTAAATATGAGTCACTGCAAAGAATCTGAATACTTATGACCATGTGATATTTCAGTTTTTCTTTTCTAATAAATTTGCAAAAATTTTTATATTTCTATTTTTTTTTTCTGTCCAGATGGGGTGCTGAGTGACATTAATGAGAAATAAAATGAACTTTTTTGATTTTGGCAAACGGCTGCAATGAAACAAAAAATGAAAAGTTTCAAAGGGTCTGAATACTTTCTGTACCAACTCTACGTGTTTCCAACACGTAGCTGCTTCAAATTACATGCCACTGACACATAAAGTTGGGTAATGTTAAGTCAATGGTGAAGCTTTTTGCGTTCCAGACACGAACTTTTCTGCTTGAAACTACGTGCTGCTGATATGTAAAACTGTGCAATGTAAAATCAACAAATCCTCTAAAAAAAATCACACCCATATTAGGTCAGGGTTCCCACTCTTTCCTAGAAGTTGTTTTCCAGGATTTTTCCAGGACATTTTTCAGGACTTTTCTAACTGCTACAGTCAAGTTATCACAACATAGACTAATAACTTCCACCACAAGCATTTGGAGACGTTCTACAATTGGAGCTTATATTTTGTAGAGACAAAGCAGAGACAAAACAGAGGCGAAGCGGAGATAAAGCGGAGATAAAGCGGTGACGAAGCTGCGATGAAACGCGATGAAACAGCAACAAAGCAGTGACGAAGGGCCGATGAAATGCTGCAAAGCTGCAACTAAACTGTGATGTAGCAGCGACATAGCGGCGTCAAAGCAGCGACAAGAGGGAGGAAAAGCCATTTTCCAGAAAAACTCAAGCTTTTCCAGGACTGTTTACTCTTTTTCTCACTTTCTATATGTTTTCCATGACTGGAAAAATTCTACAGGTTTCCAGGACACGTGGGAACCCTGTACGTCCTTTCTGCACAAAATTATGGATTATATTATGTTTTTAATATCAGTTTATGCGATCCACAGTTCTTCTCATTTTGACGCAGCCTAAATCCTTTTAGGTTTTTTGGCTGCATGTTGCCTGGAGAAACCTGGAATCCATCTCCCGAACTTCTGAATGATGGACAACTGCTCTGTGTCCAGTTCTGTTCCTCCAGAGCTGCTGTCATGCAACTTGGCTCGTTACGTCTGCAGAGCTGAACGACAGCATGAAGTCATTCAGGTGAAAACCAGGTGGGGAAGAATCTGCTAACGGTTGCAGAGAAGTTCATGTCTGGAACACGAAAAGCTTCACCATTGACTTAACACTGGCAACTTTACGTGTCAGTGGCACGTAGTTTGAAGCAGTTACGTGTCGGGGACACACAGATGAGTAAGACCGTTCGTGCTCATGTCACGTATTTTTGTGAGATCAGGTTGGTCAGTTGCAAACGAGGCAACTTTAAAGGGGAAACTCAGTAACTTTTTTACCTCAATAAATGCTTTTCGGAATCCCCGTGGGGCTAAACAAAGTGTTTACGGAGCGATTCAATGGCCTCTGGCCTGCGAGCAGCTCGATGCAACTTTGCCTGCGCCGACCCGAGCAGAACTTGCGACAACAGAAACCGCTGTACGGTACTCAGGTCCCCTATCTACCGAAGCTACTTCCAGCGCTGATTTGAACCAGACTACCAGCGCTAATTCGAAGAAAACATTTCTTTAGCTTCACACCACCTAAACACGGCTCCTGGCTCTCATAACCAACTCTTTGCTGGACCAGAACGATTCACGTAGCTTGCGCTGCCTGGGCGCCGGGTGAAGCATCACTGCTTCAGGCTCAATAATCACTTGTCACGTCCGCAAAAAGTAAATAAAAGTTCGTTTTCTTACCTGCTACTCGCCAACACCAGAGAAAAATATAATCCACTGCATATTTACCCGCAAATCGCGGGTAAAACGTCCCGTTTCAGAAGAGACAGGTCTTTGCTTTGAGCAGAGGGAGACGAGGTGCTGCTACCAACGCAGCAAAGTAGCATCAACAAGCTAGTAAACGCTTAGAAATATATCCAGGGATCAAAATAGAGGAAAGACAGGTAGAGAAGCCGTCTGTGTGCTGTGGGGGTGCAGGGGGGGTTGAACTTTACGACAGTGAAAGTACGCCACTAGGGGGAGCCCCGAGCTGAAGTTACTGAGTTCTGCTTTAAAAGTCCATTCTTTGCAGTGACCGTGAAGAAGCGACTCAGAGAGGTGGATTAACCTTTATAAACCTAGAGGCCCCCCAGCTGGGGGCAGATAGACCCACAAATGGCCGTTACAGAGATCTGTAACTCCAGTTTTGTTCTGCCTCACATCATTGAATGTATTTTTCATTTCATTCATGATCAGAGTTGGTTTTGCGGAAAAAATGTCCACATGTGACCTGATGGAGGTTCAGAGCTGCAGCTGCATCATTCCAGAGATGTTCATCTTCATCAAGGACGTGTTTTTTTTCTCTCTCTCTTTTTTATGGGCAAGCCTGAAACTTTTTACATTTGTCCATGAGCCAGCTTCAGTTTTTGTCTTCATAAACTTCCTCACCATTTATTAACTGCTGGTAAATGAGGAATAGTTACAACTTTAGAGTAACGTCCCAATAACATAAACTATTAATTGATTCTTCACAAGTCGTTAGTAAGTCATTCACTAATGGATTGTTCATGATCTATGACTCGTTTAAAAGGTATAGTTATAAATCATTAACATACAGTTAACAAGCAATTTATAACTCATTAACAGTTTATTAATGTCTATTTATAAGGCATCATTATAAATCCTTAAACTATTTACAAACACTTAAAAAGCAAGGTAGTAACTTATTAATTAACAGTTTACAAAGATCTATTATCTAGTTATAAAGGATAGTTATCATAAAGTGTTACCTTTTACTACATCTTCTCATAAAAACACTGAATGCAAACTTTTTGTTGCTGGTTGTTATCCGGTGTTTTTCATGTCCCCCAGTTAACAAACCCCCCCACGCCATCTCCGCTCTCTGGTTTCATCTGTGCTGTGTGATAATGAACCACAAACATCAGTTTAAACGTGGCGTCCTCTCAGGTGGAGCCGTGCTTGTGTAGATTCACCTCTCTGCATCTCTGAACTCTTCTGAAAGCGTTTCGTTGCTGTAAATGGAAGCATGTGCTGATGTAACGCCTCTCACAGAAAGGCAATATTAGATTCCAGCCTCATGCATATGTAATAGGATGATTAATATTTAGTTGCAGAGCAGCGTTTTATCATATTTTGTGGCAGCGAGGCCTCGGCTGGGTCGCCATCGTCGGGTTGACCCCTCCAGGCTGAGACACGAGCTAAAAAAGACGACAGAAAAAGCCCCCCTTCTTCTGTCCCAATCTTTCCCCGTCTGGCTTTCTCCGACTCCACCTGAAACTTCACCTCTCTCACCCTCCTTCTTTCTATAGTCTTCCTCTGGTTCACCCCCCTCAGGCTTTTTAAAGTGCACCCCTCCCTCGGGGTTTCTCCGTGTCATTACTCCAGTCCTGGATTCCAAATGTCATTAAAGTCATCGCTTTAGTCAGAATTCATTTCAATTAGAGCCAGTCACCCTGGGACTCCAATCCCCGCTCCGCCGTCTCTTTTGTCGTCTTGTCCTCTTCTTCGCTTTATTTCCAGCCACAAACGGAGAGAAGGTGACATTGATGCTGACAGAATGACCTCATCATTATCTGCTCTTAGGTGTTTAAAAGCCTGGATGGAGGTCCATCACTGCGCCGAGGAAAAATGCTTAACGTGGGAAGATTTAGACAATAATCAATGAAAAATGAATGAAAATACTTTATTAATACCAGAGGGAAATTACAATATCAAATATTAATAATATTATGAGATCACGTCTAATCAAGTTGGAATAATTCAGACAGTGCAGAGCTTCAGGTGCTGTGATTCACATAGTACACTGCAAAAACTCAAATTTGACCGAGTATATTTTTCTAATTTCTGATCAAAACGATCTCATCACACTCGAAATAAGACAAAATCACCTAAAGACAAATATTTCAGTGAGATATAAGATCTCGTTTTATGGCAATGGGCCTCATGCAAGAAGCATTTGTACAAACAAATTTGTTCTTAAATGGTCCGTACGAGTGATTAAGGTGAAAATTCACCAATTTTCTCGTATTTCTAATCTTCTGTCAGGCACGAAGAAATTTTACGACTGCTTCAGACTTGATGTTGGAGTGTTGCGCAATCAGTCTGCTGTTATCCAAAGCTGGTTTTTCAATAAAGGTCTGTATTCATCGTTACTTAGAAGCTATTGTGTATTTTAAAATCCAACATAAATTCCACTACGTATGTAGGCGATCACTCTGCCGTTATAAATGACATTTTCATGCACAAACTGAGCGACTATCGGACATTTCACTTGCAGCATGCCGGTGAGGGGACGATGGTTTCATTTGTTGTCCTTTCATCAATAGAAAGTGCAGTCAGTGACATCAAGCTGCTATGAAACTGAAATAACATCTCAAACAGAAAATGATGGAAAGTTCAGAAAGGAGGTTCAGCAACAGTCGCTGCAGCTCTTCTAACGGTCAGACATGCCGTTCATGACGCCTCGGCTTCATGTTCGGGTGGATGGAGAGGCTGATGGGGGATGACAGACGTGGTCCAGCTACACGTCGGCTGTTTTATCCAGCTGGGACGACTGTACGTGTGCGTGTGGATGCATTAAAGGAGGTTTTGCAGAATGCTGCAACCTGCGCTGTTCTGGTTGATGGAAACTCATTTTAAACATTTCCATCATATATCGCACCTCTTGGCCTCCATCAATAGGCTCGTTTTCAAGGACCGTGTTGCTTTTATTAGACGTCTTTTTGATACCATTTCGGATCAAATACGTTTTATTTTTACTTCTGTAACAGTGCAACCAACAGACACGGCATTTCCAGCTCTGATTTATTCTCTGCTCGGCTTTCACCTCCTTCAACTCTGCTGCTCAGATCTCAGCAGAACCTCCATCTCTGAATTTGTAAAGTTTCTCTTCTCTGTCTTCGTTGCCATTTCTCTGAATGAACACCTGACAAGCGTGGGAAGTCGTGTCCTTATATGGAGTTATCGGGGGCGGTAATTATGCAGATTTGTAATTCTCACGCGCGCTCACGTACGCACAGGTGGAAGCATCATGTTTACCAGGATCATTTACGCAGTTATCTGAAGATGAGAACGTTTGCTGAATCTGACGTGGGGCACTCGTAGGAGCTCACGGTCGGAGACAAAGTAAGTTACGAAAAGAATACGAACATGTTGTTGCATGAGGCCCAATGAATCTTGTTTCAAGAAATCTTATCAAGGAAATTTTGCTTGTTCCATTCGCAGAATTTTTTTTGCTTATTACAAGAAAAAAAAAAAAAGAAAGAAAAATCTTTTTTTAAATGATTTTAACAGGCCAGGATGTTTCGCTTTTAATAAGCAAAATTTTCTTGATCAGATTTCTTGAAATAAGATGCATTACCTTAAAACAAGTTCCTATATCTCACTGAAATGTTTCTCTTATTTTGAGTGTGATGAGATATTTTGACGAAAAATTAGAAAAACATTCTTAGTAAGATTTGAGTTTTTGCAGTGTATAATTATCTCTGTCAGTAAATATACTTTTTTATTAAAATACTGTCACTAAATATTCAGAAATATCTAAATTTGATTAAAGTTATTAGTTTAAAACTAGAAAATTAAATAAACTAATGTTAAAATATTGGATTATTTCCACAATCAAATTATTTTTAATTAAAAAAGTAAAGTATTGCTCTGGTTTATATTTTCTTAAACGCCTGAATTGTTTCCAGTTTTCCTGCGACGCTGCGAGTGTTTGCAGGTAGCAGTTAAGGAGCTCAGCAGTGGTCTGCCAGGTCTTGATATCAGCAATAACCCCCCATTAGTCATTTCTATTGCTGCACTCCGGTGGGGGAGCATGACACCTGCAGAGGGAGGGCGAGAGAGATAGGAAAAGGACAGGGAGAGGGAGAGAAAGAGGCGGTGGAGGGCAATGAGAGCAGCAGAGGAGGAGATGGAGCGGAGCGATATGAGAGGAGGGATGTGACGAGGAAAAGAAGGAGATAAGAGAGAGGTGATGCAGCAGAAACAGGTGGAGGAAGGGAGATGAAGATGGAGAGAGGGGAGGATGAGGAAGGAGGGAGACAGTCGTCCAGATGTGGAATGAAAAATGAGGCTGAAAGGAAAGAGTTCACTTCGTCATGATAGAGACGCATTACCGGGCTCGTCTGGCCTCCTCCCATCCTCATCATCGTCTTTCTTATCTCTTTATCCTCCCTGTCATGTCCCTGACATCACCAACATGGCTGAACACGCGCAGTCAGCCCCCCATCTATGAAATGATGGATGGAGATCATCTCCAAGCTTCTTGTTGGAGGCTGTTGAAGCAGAAAAACAAAGTGAATGTGGGAAAAGTGGGACGCTTCAGTTTAATCATGTCTTCACTTCTGTTACTGAAAATCATCATGGAGCTCATCAGCATGACATTTTAAAAAAAGGTTCTGTGTGGATGACATCACTTCCTGGGGGCGTGGCTCACTACTTCAACTGAAGGCGTCTCATCTCACAGGCTGCAGACTCCGAAGCAGCCTCCTGAAACGGTAGCTGCTGAAATGAGACATCCCACACACTCAAACATAGAGGTACCAGTTTGTACCTAAAAGGGTCCAAAGCTTGTTGCTGGGGGGGTTCCTTTCTGAAAGACATTTCTGTACCTTCATGGTCCATTTTTGTACCTTATCAAGCTGTATGAGTTCATAAAGTACAATTAAACCAATTAAAGATGATGAATAAAAGTCAATAAAATAGAGATTATGACAACAATCAAAGATGCTAATAATAAATTAATAATTATTATAGAAATATTCGGCCAAACACATATATAATTATACATATAATTATTACTATGATTACTATGAAAATCATAATATAATAACTATAATTATACTACTGTTTAGAAGTACTACTATTTATAGTTATTGTACAAGCTACACACATGTTTCAATGCTGCAGGTACCCTTAGGGTTGAAATGGTACAAATGTGTACTTTATATTACTTTGGACCCTTTTTCATAATATATAGGTACTTCTGGCCTCTGCAAACACCTCAGCTTTACACGCGCAATGGCCCTCATTTATCAAACGATCGTACGACGAAAATCTGTGCGTACGACCATTTCCACGCAAGACTCGGCATTTATCAATTTGAACGTGATCGTAGGATACGATCAAATCTCACGACAGCTCTGAGTTCGTGTACGCAAGTTTGAGTCAGTGAGGGTTTGCAGCAGCGCAGCAGAACATGAGAAATATTTATTTACCAAACCGCAAACTGTCATTTAAACATAAGTATTCACATATCAGCACTAAGAATGAACCCATTTGCAAAGAAAAAGAAAAAGGAAAAAGGGGATGTAGAAAGTATTCCCAAAATTGCAAAAATAGCTGTGACTGAATTTAATTCCTCCATTTATCACTACAAATTATTAAAAATCTTTAACATACAGTTCTAGGAGACAAGTGCTTTGCACTGTTCGTGCATCTCCTCACCCCGCTGGTAAAACTGCCACATAGGAGGAAGTAGGCATCAGTACGCACAGACACGCAGGTGCCCAGGTGGAGCGCTGCTTTGGGCTGCGAGAAGGCAGGTGGGATGAAACGCTGCTTTAGACTCTGAGAAAATCTACAACACTCCTGTCCTGTGCAGTGCTGCACATCGCTCGGACCGCTGGAGAGTTTTGATACGCAGTCAGAGGAGAAGATGCGGCGGGAGCCGCCCTGCAGCCCCCACTGGGCTAAATGGAGGAGGCAGCAGCTGATCGGTCATTTCTAATAACTAATCAATACTTTAAAGTTGTATAAGTGCTCAGTCAGACTGTCCCTTAGTTTTGCAAATGCAAGTTATATTTTTTCTGTCCCCATCTGGGTCAGGCTCGGATCTGACCGGCATCCACCTGTCACCTGTTAGAGCGCAAGTTGGGGAGGGGGGGGGGGGGGGGGCAGTGCAACATCTTTTGGTGGCAAGTTTCATATTGGACCACTTTTTCTTGACACATTGGCTAAAGAATTGTGACGTTGCCATCGGATGTGGGCTATTATTAAATTTCATAACTAATAAAACAAATAAATGGTATAAGCCAGGCCTAGATTGAGACTTTTATAAATATCTCAGCCGGAGTCGTTCACACTGGTGAGGCTGACTGATCCTCTTCCGTGTAGCGTTTTTGTGCACGTCTCTGACTCCGGTTTTTAAGCTGCCAAACAGCACCTCTTTAATCTTTGTCACCTCACAAATGAGGAATTCTGTCTTAATCCCCCAAAAGTTTCTTTGGCAGAATCTCTCCTCTCCATGGTTCAACCTCGCCGGGTGAAGCCTCATCATTATGCATGTTTAAGGGCGTAACCGTGGGCGTGACATTTAAATGACGATGGATTTCAGCTGTGGAATTTATCAAGACTCTTTTGTTCGTACGACGAGATTGGACCGATACGAACGTTTTAATAAATCGCACGTGGGTCCAATCGTACGACCATTTTTACGATCAAATGTGCGATCATTTCTACGATCGTTTGATAAATGAGGGCCAATGTGATTCATCAACCGTGAAACGGAAAGCGGGCGTAGATAATTGCGTGTAATTTAGCGCGTTTGAAAAGCGGGTGATAACTGGCAGCTTTGCAGACGTGCACACATCATTTCTCATGATGTGTTCAGGCGACACATCAAGTTTTCATTATTCAGTTAAATAACAATCAACATCACTGTTAAACACGAGTTATTCTAGACATGAACCAGAACATCTGCAGCTGCTGCAGCATCATGGTAGTTAAAGATGACATTATGTCTTTTTATGTTCTTTTATTTTTTAACAATTTCTTAATTAATTAATTTATTAATTTATTTATGTATTTATTTATTTTTTTTTTTTTTTTACCAATGGCATACTTTTAAATTTAGATCAGTTCCTGCGCGCTCCTCCTCTCCACCACACTGCTGCTATGAGGTTGCTGTTCAGTGTGAAGTTGCCCCCCCCCATGAAAACTCAGTGAAAAAAAACTAGCAACATAGCTCAAACTATTGATACTATTTAACTGAGTTTTGCGTGGGGTGGGGGGGAGGTGGGGTAACGCAGGTAGCGCGCAGTCTGTGTGTAAAATCAGACCATCTTCAACAGCGTCTCCTCGTCCACGTCCTTAAACTGGCCTCTTCTTACGACCCACAGGGAAACCTGCTGCATTGTCTTTATTTGTAGTTATTATATGAAGAGTTCATTTGCAAAAACAGACAAACATCATTGTGGAAAAACGGAGTTAACTGCTTTTCATTGCTGTACAAACCTCCTATCTCCATTTTACATCATTAAAACTCTCTGCTTCACGTGAGCTTGATTTGGTGAAAATATTAAAAAAGTAAATGAGTTTATTTGCAAAAGCAGTAACTCTGTTTTTCTAAATGGCGTTTGTCTATTTTTGCAAATGAACTCTTCATATTTATCTTACATCCTCCCCCCCCCCCTTATATCATATCTCTGGAACTAATATCTCTATCAGGACAAACTGCATTTTGCATTTACCACATGCTCTTCTGAACTTTCCATGGCGCAGCAACAGCAGCTAAATCCTCATTTAAATGCTGCTGTTTGCGCCTGTTACAGATTGCGTGTGTAATGTTTGTAGATCACCCGCAAACGCTGAAGAGACAAGGCACGATATTTATCTGCGCAGCAAAGAAATTAGCGCTCTTTATTTGGATTCGTTGTAAATCAGGGCCTTGGTGTTGAGAACCAGCCACTGTTGTAGAGATGTTACGTTCATTTGATTCCTTTTCATTTATCTATTGTTACCTGAACGCCTCATTAACCCCTTGTTAACCAATGAATAATATCAAACAAAATGGATTTTCTGGGGCAAATACTCTCTTTCTCCTTCATCCATGAATACATAAGTGATAATGTATGGAACGCAGGTCATTATCGGAACATAGGCCTATAAATAAGTCAAAGGTCAAGCTATCTGACTTGAACAATGGATAACAACAATGCTGAGAGCTTTGCTTTAGCCTCTTCCATGTGTCATGAGTGTACTTTGATTTGATTTTTCTATTGCAGTACTACACAATACTGCATCTACAGCAGCAACAGCAGTAGATTTTCCTCATTTCTAGTCCAAATATTTCATCACACTCAAAATAAGACAAAATGGAGACAAAAAAAGACAAATTTACTTAAAGAGAAACATTTCAGTGAGATATAAGATAATCTATAACTTCCGTTATATAATTATATAACTTAATTATATAACTTCTTGTTTTAAGACAATGCATCTTATTTCAATAAATTTTATCAGGAAAATTTTGTTAGTTCCAGAATTGGCAGAATTTATTTTGCTTACAGTTTTTCTCAGTTGCTGAAACACTAAATCTGATTCTCAAAACCAATTTTTCAGAAGCCTAAACCGAGGTATGAAATATATGGAAGCCCATTTCCGCCACTTTAATGAAAAAAAAAAAAAATAGTATCTCATAATTATGAGATACAGATTTATTTTTTTAGGGGGGGGTATGAAATCAGTCCCCTTGTGATCAACACCTAAAGCACGTTTTACATCACTATCACTGCTTACAAACACATTTGCATTGTGATGCAGTTGCTGTGCAGAATGGTGAACACGTGCTGCAAACTTTGATCACAACTAAGACGCAGGTGTCAGCAGATAAACACAGAGACTCAAAACTGCTTTAACCTTTGGCTGATGAGGGAACCAGTATAAACCAGCTGAGGAAGCTGTGGGAGGTCAAGATTTTGCAATGATAGAGGAAATCAGAGAAGAAGAGTCTGCATAAGAGGTGGTCGAGGGTGGGGACGTAAGGGGGCAAAATCAGGTCCGATGCAGAGCCTCATTTCAGATGAAATCCGTGCAACCGTGTGTGTCACCTCCACCAAGGAGGTGATGTTTTTGCAGCGTTGGTTTGTTTGTCTGTCAGCAACTTTACTGAAAAAGTTCTGGACGGATTGACCTGAAATTTTCACCAGCCATGAGTCTCAGCCCAAAGACGAACCCGTTACATTTTGGTGGTGATCCGGATCACCGTCTGGATCCAGGAATGTTTTGAAGGATTCTTTATCATTGTGAGATCTGCTTGGCGGAGGTCTGCGCTCTGCGAGTGCTTTTCTAGTTCCTTATGTGATGAGTTCTCTGTGTTGTGACATGATGCATTTGGCCTGATGTAAATAAAAAAAATAAAACATTTTGACAGCATGATGTTCTGAGAACTCTGTTTTCCTTTTTGCCTTCTCGTGTTTCCTGATTGCTCTGTAGTGTTACACATGTTACTGTGCTCGGGCCATGATGTGACAATAGTGTGGCTTTTTGAGGCCTGATGCTGTTTTGAGTCAATGAAAATTAAATCATTTAAAATAGTTTTATTTAATATAGTATACAGTATATAATTTAATCTATTTAATAATTTAATAAACGACATGTTTAATATACTTTCTCTCATCTGAGTTATAAGGTTGAGCCAACTGTCAGGATGTTATCCAATCAAAATGGTCCATCTCTGTTCAGACCCGGTCAGGCCTTCATGAATCCTGATGCAGACAAGGAGAGTGATGGATAAACTGACCAATCACGGTTTGATTTTGTGTGGGCGGGAAGGAAACCTCCATCTCTCGGCCTTCCTGAGGTCTGAACAACGTCACCTTCCTCTGAGCAGAGCGGTCAGAGCTAGCAGAGATCTGAATGAGCTGAACCAGAGCGACGCAAGAAGCTGCTAAAAACTCTGTTCAAGGCGACTTTTGCTGAAAAGCATCACATAATATAAAACGAACAACCAACTCCAGAATTAGAGTGGAAGATAAATGAATCCCCGTGTCCACCTCCTCTGCTGGACGCTCTCTCGGCTCTGAACCAGGACCAGAACTGGATCGGCTGGGAGCTTTTAAACTGATGTCACAGACAAAAGACTTCATATGGATTTCAAGTCAAAGATAAACTGTAATGAAGACGCTGACATCGTCCACTTCACAGAGAAAGACCTCCAGATGGACCTGGTTTTCATCTATAAGGTAGCTCTGTAACCAGCTGGAATCCACATGGATTAATGTTCTGGTCCAGAAACGTTTGGCTCATTGGTCTTTGTTGTGGGGGTTGTTGGTAAAACATCCAGTGATGACTGCCTCATGTTAAATGTGGAGCCGATTCCTGCAAGGTTTGGATGTTTCTAAAGGTTTTTATTTCCCCTCTGTCCATCCCTTACTGTGTAGAGAACGTAGGAAGTGTTGTGGAACGTGTAAACATAAATTAAGCCTTTAATTTGCTGTTATATGTGTGTGAAGTAAAACTCTGCGTCCTGATTTCAGAGTGCTGTCCATGGTGATGATGTCAGCAGTCAGCTTCACTGGGTGATAATATTCTCAGAGATGTTTTTCTGGGTGAACTCGTTTTATATTTACAGATTTTGGCTTTGCAGAGACGTTTATTGGAACCTTTATGTAACCTAAATGATATTCAGTTTTCTGCTGATAATGTTCAGTAGAAGTCTTGTTGCTGGGAGTTTTATCTGTGGGGGGTTTTGGTACTGATGGCTGAGGTGAAGGCCTGATGTGGAGCTCACGGTTCACCACTGATATACAGGTACTACCCAAAAAATTAGAATATCCTTAAAAAGTACATTTATTTCTGTAATTCAACTTAAAAGGTGCAATTTACATAATGGACAGTTAAGTGGAAGGAAGAAGTGTGGAAGAAAACGGTGTAGAAGCCGGAGGGCTGACAGCAGCCTGGAGAAGATGGTCAGGAAAGGTCCTTTCAAACGTGTGGAGGACTTTATAAGGAATGGACCTGTGAGCTTCATCAAGTCCAGCATCAATGCAGCCGTCTACCAGGACATTTTGGAGACCTTCATGCTTGCTTCAGTGGACCAGCTGTATGGGGATGCAGACTTCATCTTCCAGCAGGACTTGGCACCTGCCCACACTGCCAAAACTACCAAATCCTGCTTCAACAACCATGGATCACCATGCTGGATTGGCCCGCAAACCCACCTGACCTGAACCCCATTGAAAACATGTGGGGCATCGTCAGAGAAAGCTGAACGGGAAGAGAGCAAACAATAAAGAAGAGCTCAAGGCTGTGATGGAAGCATGTTGGTCTCCATAACAGCTGAGATATGCCAGAAGCTGGTAGCATCCATGCCACGCCGGGTTAAAGCTGCTAGCATCCATGCCATGCCGGGTTAAAGCTGCTAGCATCCATGCCATGCCGGGTTAAAGCTGCTAGCATCCGTGCCACGCCGGGTTAAAGCTGCTAGCATCCATGCCAAGCCGGGTTAAAGCCGCTAGCAAAGGTAAAGGTATATTAAAAGCGGATAAAAAACAACATCGGAAGGTAATTATCAAGGTTAAAGATCCAGTAATTCTACAAAAAATATAGAAATATATTGATTTGCATATTATTTTTTCTAAACAATATGTAAATTGCACCTTTTAAGTTGAATTACAGAAATAAATGAACTTTCCCCAATATTCTCATTTCTATACACATACTGTATACATATATGCACTTCTCACAAAAAAGTTACGGATATTTGTTTTTTGTCTTTTTTTGTTGTTGTTGTTTTGTATGATGTCAGAGTGAACCTAAAATCCACAACAACCTTTCCAGGGGAACTGGATGAGACTTTCTCTAAACTTTTCATTTTTCAGTGGTTAAATATTTATTGCTCATCATGCTGTTCTCCATAAAGATGAATAACCACAAAAAATAAATACATAAATAAATACAAAACTCGTGTCTAAACTGTGACTTGACCTCTCAGTGTTCTGGTTAAATGACATCTTGTTTCTAGACATCCTCTTCATCATCATCTTCACATTTAGACGTCATCAGACCAAGACGAACACAACAAGTTACTGAGACGTCATGCTCACCATTGTTAGCTTTTCTTTCAATGAATTGTTAGAGATGGAGGAATTACTTCATCATTCCAGTCAAATGTCCGACATTCATCACATAATAACAGTAAGGTGTGAACATTTCACATTTTCCTGAAAATTTTAACTGAAACTTGAATATCTCTAACTTTTTGGAAGTAATATTTTTTCTGACAAACTTTTTTTTGTACCACAACTGCGGCAGATATTTAGTCAGGAGGTCCCATCATGTTTGCCGTCTATATGCTGCTACATCCTGAAGTTTCCTGATAATGGCAAACTTTAATTACCAAAATTAATTAAGTCAGATATGTTCAGAAGAAACCTTGCAGTGCTTTTGCAGATAAGAGCATGTTTCCTGTTGATGGGAGGGACAGCGGGAAAAGAGGCATCATTGCTGCACAGATAAAAGTGGAGAAATTAAACCAGTGTGACCCTTTCCTCATCTTTAAACATCTTTTTTTTTGGCCTTTTCTAAGGTTTTTGGAGGGATTTATTTTTACTTTGTTTCAGTCTAATTCTCACTGAGACAGCATGATCTCCTGGAGGACACGACTGTTGCTGTTGAACAAAGATGAACACATCCTGTTTAATTATTGTTGGAGATTTATATTATATTCAATTGTATCTAAATTTACTACAGTGTGTTTGTTATTTTTATAATAATTAGTCTTCAACCTTCCACACGAAGTGATTGCGTGACAGAAAGGACATGAAAATCGTTCAGGACGTGTTGCACGGGAATCCTCATCTGCAGCGATATGAAGTCATGCTGGAGGAATATCAATGCAAATCATTTAATTAGCATGTAAATGCATCAGCATCTCTTCATTTGTATTAAGTATCGACAATTATGGCCTCCTAACTGGAGGCCATTTTTGACCCTTTAAACTCATGTATTTATAATTAATTAAGAAGATTTGACGTAGCTGTGACTGCGCGTGTCCCAGCTGTAAAAGTCAAATAGTTTTTGTCTTTTAAGATTTAATTGAAAATGTGGGAAAACCCAAGTTTCTAATTGTGCTGCTTCCGCCCCCATTACAGGCATATATGTGTGTGTGTGTGTGAAAGACGGCAGCTGCTACTCTGCGCTAAATCTTCTCTGTAACATCATTTCAGCAGCTAATTGATGTGGGTGATGATTCAGTCTCTTAATGTCACCTTTTAATCAAAAGGTGAAAAAAACGAGAGCATTTGAATTATCAGCAGATGACTGGCTGTGATATTCAGACAGAAATGTTTCTGTAACGAAACGGAGACATTCATACATTTTTGTTTCTACAAGAAATTTATTTTTAAAAGCTCCTAGCACTGCAAAAACTCAAATCTTAGCAAGTATATTTTCCTCATTTCTAGTCAAAAATATCTCATCACACTCAAAATAAGAAAATTACCTAAAGACAAACATTTCAGTGAGATATAAGATCTAATGTTTTATGGCAGTGTATACAAAAAATCCTATCAAGAAAATTTTGCTTATTACAAAAAAAAAAAAAGAATCTTGGCCACACTTCAAAGTAAGTTAAAAAAAGAAAAAGATTTTAGAGTGTCGGCGTTGTGACGTTTCATCCCGTCAAACACTGGCTGCAGAGACCTGCAGCTGCAGGTTAATGAGGTTTTGTCTGACCGGGTTTTCAGTCCTAAATTTATGGTATTAATCGTTATTAAATTAATCGTTTTTGTGTGTAGCACTTTGTGATTTTATCTGTGAAAAGCGCTTTTCTCTTCTTTTTTTTTAGATTATTTTATTTATAGTTTGATGTAGATTTTTCTCTTCTGACTATAGAAGAGAGCAGCGAGCTGTTCACATCACGTCTCATTCAATTTCAATATTGTTTGCGTGTATAAAACGCTCGAGGTAAACGCTCTATTTGTGCAAGTAAAACGCTACATTAACGTGAATAAGACGCATGTGTGGGGCTTGTCACGCCGCAAATTCGGGTCAGACGAGCCGCCTCAAGGAAACGCGCGTCTATTCACATCTGTACATTGATTTAACATGTAATTCATTCACGTGAATAATTTTATTCGCGTCCAGTGTGAACACAGGGTACGTGCTCTTCCCACAGCCTGAACTGGGATAAGCAGTAAAAAATGGAAGGACAGACTCCCCATGACCTCCATGTAGCTATTAGCTGAAAGGAAGATAGCGTGAGCCGAGGCTTCGTCATCGGAAACCTGGACTAGGCTTCCCACTCGTTTCTTAACGTTATTTTCCAGGACATTTTCAGGACTTTTCCAGCTGCTACAGTTCGAGTGAGGTTATCACAACAAAGACTAATAACTTCCACCAAGAGCTTTCCAATGTGTTCTACAATTGTAGCTTATATTTTGTACAGCAATGAAGTAGCGATGAAGAGGATTGACAAAGCAGCGACAAAGTAGCGACAAATTAGTGATGAAGCAGCGACGAATAAGCATTAGAGTAGCGACAAAGCAGCGATGAAGATGATTGACGAAGCAGTGACAAAGTAGCAACAAAGCAGCAACAAAGTAGCCACAAAACAGGGATGAAGAAGATTGACGAAGTAGTGATGAAGAGGATTGACGAAGTAGTGACGAAGTAGTGACAAAGTAGCGACAAAGCAACGACAAAGTAGCCACGAAACAGGGATGAAGAGGATTGACGAAGTAGCCACGAAGCAGCCACGAAGTAGCGAAAAAGTAGCCACGAAGCAGCAACTAAGAGGATTGACGAAGCAGCAACGAAGCAGCAACGAATCAACGATGAAGCAGCAACAAAGTAGCGACAAAGTAGCGACAAAGTAGCGACAAAGTAGCGACAAAGCAGCGACGAAGTTGCGACGAAGCAGCGATAAAGCATTAACAAAGTAGCCACAAAGCAGAGACGAAGAAGCATCGAAGTTGCGACGAAGAGGCGAGGAAGCTTTTCCAGCACATTTGACTCTTTTTCTCATTTTCTGTGTTTTCCATGAATGGAAAAATGTTCAATCATTTTCCAGGTTTTCCAGGATGCCTGGAAACTCTGCTCTTACTTGCTGTAATTTAATAAGACAATGTTTTCTGTCTCTGCTGAAGTAAACGAGTAAATCAGGAATGAATAAAACGTGCATCATTAAATCATTTGCATCATCAGTAGCCGGTTTGTTGATGTTGGGCTGCTATAAATGGCTCCATTAACAAGTATTGAAAAAGTGCTGGGAGCCCAGCAGCTGAACTCTCAGCGGTGTGTCCACATTATATCCACGCTCTGCTACCTCACCATGCAGGCCGCTCTAATTGGTGGGAGCCGTGTTGGACTGATTTCCCTGTGGAAGCTCCAGAAGTGTGTGAGGAAACTAAACAAAGAATCTCCTCTTCACATTTGGGCTCTTTGTTTAGCTGCTCTCCGTCTTCCTCTGTAATCTGCCTGTGGTTTCCATTTTCACTGGAACATCATCTTCAATTTCAGCTTTATAGAGCAATCATGAATGCTCTGCTAACTTCGTATCTTAAGTCTGCACACGTCACCGGCAGCAGCAGCATTACTTTGATAGATTGGGCTGCAGAAACAATGGAAGAGAAGAGAAAGAGTGAGTGAGCAGCGGCGAGACAAACAGATGGAGGAAAGAAACAAAGAAATGAGAAAGTTGAGGAGATGCATTAGAAGTTATGAGACGGGTTCAGAGTATTACGGCCGGTGGGAAATGCATCTCCTCCCTGGAGGCTTTCTGTGGGTAAATCGTGCTGTTTGGGACTCGCAGGCAGACATTTGTCTGGGTTTTGTTTGAATTATCTCCATGGCGACTTTTATCGAGTGCCGAAGTTGAATGTTTTTTATTCTTCCTGGACATTTCATTTATTTTTATATGAAGTTTTGATTAATAAGACTCCAATTAAAAGTGTCTGTGGAAGAAAACGTCCCACCAGAGAATTTTGTGGTTCAGTAAAGTTACTGAAGGGGAAGGTGGAGAGAAGGAAAAGGCTACAAGTCTTGAAACAAACACCTTAGAATAAACAGTCTTATGTCAGGATCAGTAAACAAAGTTTAACCGGTTAACCCTTTGAGCCCCGAGGCCGTTGACATAGTGGCAATAAATAAGCGACAAAACGGTGACAAAACGGTGAAGCTGCAACAAAACGGTGACGTAGCAGTGACAAATAAGCGACAAAACAGCATCGAAAAGCGCCGAAACAGCAACAAAATGGCAACGAAGCACCGACAAAGCTGCAACAAAACGTTGACATAGTGGCAACAAATAAGCGACAAAACGGCGACGAAACGGTGAAGCTGCAACGAAACGGTGACGTACAGTGACGAATAAGCAACAAAACAGCGTCGAAAAGCAACGAAGTGGTGACTAAGCTGCAACAAAAGGGAGGAAAAATAATTTTCTGGGTCAACTCAAGCTTTTCCAGGCCATTTTTACACTTTTCTCATTTTCCACGTTTTCCATGACTGGAAAAATGTTCATTTTCCAGGTTTTCCAGGACACATGGGAATTTCATTATGACAACAAATCACTTGAATACAACACATTGGTAATTTCCACTTAACAAGTGTAAAAGTTCATCTTTCCCATACCACATGAAGGCAGCATAAATCTTCATTTAGATCATTAACTGCTGTTGGTGCCGGTTACTGACTGCATGAACAATCTTAGTACATCACCTGCAAACGGTGGCGACAGCACACGCCATCTCTTAGTGCCACAAACACATTAGTGCTCTTTGGGCCGGATTTATCAAGATCCAAGTCTGCGTGTAGTAATTTGCCCACGCAATCTGGAATTTCGCGTGAGGGGCTGAACCACGGTTTGTGAGTGATTTACCAAGAATGAAGATGCAAATGACAGCGGGTGCAAACGTGTTGGAAACGCCCCTGTGTACATTAGGTTTCACATGTTTCAAGGTTTGCAGCATGGAGAATTGCGAGAGACGACAGCACAGAAGGAAATGTGACGCCAGATGAGGATGGAGAGATCAGGAGGACGAATAAAACAAAACCATTTTAAATAAGTATGACAAATATGAAAAATAATACAACAGGTATCTGTGCAGAGTCTCAGAAGTGTCCAGTTTATGAGGACATGGATCAGGAGTTGCTGAACGGATGAACGTGAGTGCAGCTCCAACATGGTCTCTATTATCCAGGAGGTGCACGTTAGCACGATGCTAACGGCTTCGGGCTCGCGCTGCCAGCTGATCCTGTGATCCTGTCCAGCCGCTAAAATCCAAGTTAAAACGTGACATTGGGGGCGGTGATTAGCTCAGTTGGTTGAGCAGCAGCCCCATGAACAGAGGCTACAGCTCCTCAGCGCAGTCGGCCCCAGTTCGATTCCCGGTCCAGGTCCCTTTGCTGCATGTCACTCCCCACTCACTCTGCCCCTTTCCTGTCATTGTACACTGTCATATAAAGGCCACTAGAGCCCAAAAAATCCTTTAAAAAAAAAACGTGACGTTGGCAAAAAGGGGAAATAAAAAGACACAATTAATGCAGCTTTAGTCCTCATTAAGCTGCAGCGGCTGCAAACTTTCATTTATCCAGAATATTTTACACTTGTGTTAAATAGTGGTTTGCTGTGGTGATTTTATTGAATTGAACAATGAGAACTAAACACGCTGCCCTCACTGCTCATGAAAATGATTTTGAATCAGATGTGCGTGTCCAGCATCGTCCCTCTCAGAAGTTGCAGCCTTTTGTGCACAAAGCTGCAAGTTTGCACCTGCTTTTCAGACGTATTAAAATAGACGCAAAAAACAGGAAGGTAATGCGCCTCATGGTTGATAAATTGCTTTGCAAGTGCTAAAGTAATATATTTACATTTTCTCCTCCCATCACATGCGCTTTTTAGTGTAAACGCCCCATATTGCATATTCATTGCAGAAAAAGTACTAAATGAATGAGGTGCTATTTAGCACGTTTTAAAGACCGAACCCTTTTAGCTTTTAATAGATCAGTTTGAACATTTTTTTGCATGTGCAGTGAGATAGCTCACGTTTTTATACACGCAGACCTTTGATGGATCCGGCCCTTTATGTGAGATCTTAGTAAATCAGGGCCTGATTTAAAACGTAGGAGTCCGTGGGGCGCTCAGGGTTAACCCAGCAGCTGACCTCATATGCTGCGTGACAAACTGAACGTAACCATGTGCAGGGGAAAGTGTGTTTTAGGGTCAACAGTCAGATCAGAAAAACTCAGGATTAGAAAAGAGTCCAGTTCCACGGAGGAACCCAGATCCATCATGTGGTCTACAATCAGCGGATCTGCTCTGACAGGAAGAAACGGGGCAAAAAGTAGCTTTTGAATCCTGCCTGACAGTCCTGGTTTTTCCTTATTCCCCGTCTTCCTCTGGGTCGGACGGCCTCCGTCTCTCTGCGGGGGGGTCGAACTCGGTGCTGGCTCTTATATAAGTGGTGAACAGGTCTTTATATCCAGAGAAGGTGAAGTCATCCTGGACTGCTTTCCCAGGGTAAATGTCACATTTTCTAAAGTTTTATTTTGCAAATCACTTGAACCCAACACATCGGTAATTTCCACTTAACAAGTGTAAAAGTTCATCTTTCCCACACCACATGAAGGCAGCATAAATCTTTATTTAGATCATTAACTGCTGTTGGTGCCGGTTACTGACTGCATGAACAATCTTATTACATCACCTGCAAACGGTGGCGACAGCACACGCCATCTCTTAGTGCCACAAACATGGTCGTGCTCTATGGACTGGATTTATCAAGATCCAAATCTGCGTGTAGTAATTTGCCCACGCAATCTGGAATTTCGCGTGAGGGGCTGAACCACGGTTTGCAGGTGATTTACCGAGAATCAAGGTGCAAATGACAGCGGGTGCAAACGTGTATTAAAAAAATACCCTCCAGCGTCTTTAAAAATATCCAAAATGGGTCTAAATGTCTACTTTGTCCTGTATAAAGGAGGAAAAATCTCAAGAGAACTGTCCACGTGGGTCGCCTTTGTTGCCTTCCGCCATGTTTTCACAAGTTAAACATTGCAAACTGCGACTACTACTGCTTTTCCAGCCAGTGAGCAGCATCACTGGGAGTTTTTCAAAGTGCGGTAATCAGTCACGGTTTTAACGATTATTAAAATTTGAAGCGGTATTACTAATCGTTGGGAATTTTATCACGATTAACCATTTTACCGGTAATCGTTACATCCCTATCGCTGTATAAAACATAAGCTACAATTGTAGAACACGTCTCCAAAAGCTCGTGGTGGAAGTTATTAGTCTATGTTGTGATAACTTGACTCGTACTGTAGCACCTGGAAAAGTCCTGAAAATGTCCTGGAAAAGTCCTGGAAAACAACTTCTAGAAAAGAGTGGGACTCCTGAATTTCCTTCTTAAATATGTGTTCCTTGGCAGAAATCCTGCCGGTTCAGTTCAGCCGTTCTGCATCTCTGTCAGTGATAAAAACAGCAGGAAGTAAAGGCATCGTTTTACTTCATTCAGTTTACAGCAAAGTAAGCGAAAACACATCCTCAGATCATGTTTTACTGCTTTATTAGTCTTTTTAGGCCAAAGCTAATTTCTCAGTGTGTGTTTTCTGACAGTCTCAGCGTGTAAACATCTGTTCGTTCAGCCAAAGTCTTCACATCACTTTAATCAGCAGAAGATAAAACTGTGTTTTACTGCTGCACAGCTTTGGTATGAGATTAAAATCTGGGGTCTGTTGCAGCATTCCTGCATCTCTTTAGGTTTCACATTGATGAGCAACAAGGGGAGTATTGCAGCTGAAGAGGGAGGGGGTCCCGGAGTGGGCCGCCGTCTCCTGGTGATGCATCACATGCATGTTGAATAAATGCTCGCATATTACAGCAGTTACACTTACAAGTATCTAGGATTGTTTCCATAACAGGGCATAATGTTTTTAAAAGGGAGCAGAGGCAGGAATTTAAAAACAAACAAACATGCATGTCCGTGTTTTTATACTAATGGGTGATGAAGCGCTAAATACCAAAAAGAACGTTTCCACCACGTTTCTCTCCGTTGCCTTGAACAGGCTGTGTGCTGCATAAAGCTGCAATTCGGTGTCTGAATTTCCCGCGCTGCCCTGCAGACGTGACGTCAAATGACGCTACATCTGCAGTTCTGATCCAGGAAGAAGACGATCACGGTAAATTCAAACACTGTAAGTGATAGTTATGGATTATTCTGCCGTCAGCAAACGATCCAGATCTACTGAAAGACACTAAAAAGTGAAACTACGAAGAAAAAGCGTATGAACAACATTATAGCTTTAGTTTGTGCTCCATGACGGCTTGGTGGGGGCTGCAGTTACCTGAAGCGCCAGTCGTGACAGTTGCAAGTTTCGTTTCTTAATCTTGCCTCAAGTCCCTTTAAGGTGCCCCCCATTTATTTTTTAATGTATGACGGAATTTAATTACACATTCTGTGATGTTTGGGGTCATTTTTCAGAAGAACGTGTCATTTGCTGTTAGGGAAAAGCTCTTCTTGGCTGTATTCAGCCATAGAGGACCATTATTTTCCTTCTTTTCAGACACACAAAACTTTCTGCTCACTTAGGTCCATCAGTGGTTTCCCTCAAACTACTGGTGCTCATGGAAGGTAATGTTTCAGCAGAAAAAGAGGATTTAAATCTAAAGAATGGCGTTTTATTATTATTGGCACATTAATAATGATAATAATAATAAATAATAAATAATTATTATTATTATTATTATTGTTATTATTATTATTACTGGTGCTATAATAATAATAATTATAATAATAATTGCTATTACTACTATTTTTATTATTATTTATTATTATTATTATGAAAAAGAGCAGAGAAAGAGGATTATAATTGAAAGAATGGCATTTTATTATTATTGGCACAATAATTATAATAATAATAACGCTAACAATAACTATAATAATATTAGTGGTGCTATGTACTGTAGGTGATAATAATAATAATAAGATTGCTATTACTATCATATTATTATTATTACTATTATTATTGCTGTTGGTGGTGGTAAAATCGTGGTTTAGGTCCTACCTCACAGACAGGACCATGTGTGTGGGTCTTGGTGCCTGTGAATCCTCCACCACTCCGCTCTTATGTGGGGTCCCACAGGGTTCAATTTTGGGACCCCTGCTTTTCTCCCTATACCTGCTCCCCCTAGGGTCTATCTTAGAAAACATGGTGTTTATTTCCATTGTTATGCTGACGACAGCCAGATTTATGTCCCCTTGAAGAAAAGTAAGGCGTCTTCTGTCCAACCCCTGCTGGACTGTCTTGACATGAAAGCCTGGATGGCCCCTAATCTCCTCAGCTTCAACCAGGATGAAGCTGAAGTGATTGTTTTGGCCGCTGTGAAGCCTTGTTGACGTGTCTCCTTTGGCAGCTCATACAAAGTCAACTGTCACCAACCTGGGTTTTAAAATGGACGGTGATTTTAAATTAGATCATGTTTAGCTCATGTTTCTTCCACCTCGGGCAGCTCTCGAAGGTGAAACCTTTTATTGCATACGAACACTTTGAGACAGTGATCCACGCTTTTATTATTTGTCGATTACTGCACTTCTACTCACCTTGGAGTTAGCCAGTCGTCGCCACCCTCTCTCTTTTAGTTGTTTTTGTTTGTTCTTTAATGGTTTTAAACGTAATTAAAACCCATTTCTGCCACAGGCCTTTCCCCAGCACGAGACCCCGCTTAGTTTTTAGTTGTTTTTATTTGTTATTTGCATTTTTTTTTTTTGTCCTGCCATGTTCAGCACTTTGTGTTAGCTGTGGCTGTTTTAAAGTGCTATATAAATAAAGTTGTATTGTATTGCATAATAATAATAATTTTATTATTTATTGATTATTTAAGATCATGATTATCTTTTTTTTTTTTTTTAGTTTTTCACACATCAGCCTGAGTTTTATTTCCACACAGATTTATCTGACACGGACATTTTTGTGTTGCCACGGCGATGACGGCTTCCCTTGTCCAGTGGGGGGAGAGGCCCTCATTTACACCCTCCACAGCTGCCAGTGTGACTTCATTGGGAGTGACACTCGGTAGTGTGAAGGGGCGGTTTGGGATTGGGCCATTATTATCTTTTGCTGCTCCTGATTGGACGTTACCGGCAATCTAAGCTCTCTGATTGGTGGAAACTTGGACAGGAAGTGTCTTCATCATCATGTCCAGGTCTCCATAGAGCAACATAGCAGTGATGATGATGTTTCATGATGAAGATGGGATAAATAATGGAGTTATGTTGGATCATTGTGGATTTACAGATAGAGTCTCTGAATAAACCACATCAGTGGCTGGACTGTAAACTATCCATCACAGTTCACCCCCCAGAGTTCCACACCACCGTTCCTGAGACACTGATGATGATGGAGGAGATGGACCTCGTGGGTGCTGGAGATCTGCCTGCATGTTTTCTTTGTATTTTCTTTGAACGGCGCTCCACTGAGACATTTTCTGACCTCAATGCTTGTCTCTGCAGAACTTTGCATTCATGGCGCTGCTTTCACACACCCCATGCAGGGAAGAAAGTGCATGCATCCTGCTGTGAATTCATGTGGCAGTTCAGTGAAACACAGGTGGACTTCATTTAACTAATTAAGTGACTTTTGAAGGTAATCAGCGGCCCTTAATCTTAATTAAGAGATGCAGAACCAAGGTGGTAAAAATAGAAGCAAGCAGACGTCTCCCACTCTGCACGCCGTTTATCAAACGTACCCGTCCAACCTGGGTGGTCTGAGGAAGCTGCAGAGTTCCTGGTAGCTCTCCATCCCCTCCACATCCCAGCATCTGGAGCAAAAGATGTTCAGTCTTCACTGGAATGATGAAAAAACACACACATGGACAAATTCAATCCAATCACATTTTATTTTCATACGTACGTAGCAGCTGTCATACGAAGAATTCCAACATGAAGTGCCGAAAAGCATGAAAACAATGAAAACATCAGGAAATCTGAACTTCCTCTCCCACCCCATGCATGCACACACACACACACACACACCCTTGTATTTCTATCTTTGTGAGGACATTCATTGACATAATGCATTCCCTAGTGTGTGTGTGTGTGTGTTCATGTATTTGCTACATTGTGAGGACCATTTTGCAAGTTTAAACAGCAAAGTGAGGACATTTTTGCCGGTCCTTGCTAAAAAAAGCAGAAAAAAAAACTTTTTTGAGGGTCAAGATTTGGTTTTAGAGTTTAGGTTAGAATCTTTTTTTTTTAAAGGATTTTTTGGGCACTAGTGGCCTTTATACGACAGTGTGTAGCGACAGGAAAGGGGCAGAGAGAGTGGGGAGTGACATGCAGCAAAGGGACCTGGACCGGGAATCGAACCGGGGCCGACTGCGCTGAGGAACTGTAGCCTCTGTTCATGGGGCAGCTGAGTTAATCACCACCTCAGGTTAGAATCAGTTTTAGGCTAGGATTAGGGCAAGGGTTAGGTTTAGGCAATCAGCTGTGATGGTTAGAGTGCACACTAACGGCCTTTTCAGATAGGACGCGTGACGTGGGCTCCTGGTTCGACAATAATCCAGGCAGAGCCAGGATACGGGTGTCGGTGGTTTAATGTGCCCGTTACTTCCACCTCGTGTTCAGCAGTGCAGACGTGCAGAAATTGTCATGGCAGGACATATTGTACATATTCACAAATCAAAGGCAAACACATCACACAGAATGAGAAGGTGTTTGTCTGTTGGTACAACCTGAGTCCTCTGGGACAGAGCCTCCCTCTAATTGCCCACAATGCAACAAAATGGCCGCCCTCATCCCAACAGGCCTCCTTGAATAGCTTAAGCCCCTCCCCTCAGGCTCAATTACCTCTGATTTCCTCATATAAACCAGTATTATCAGAATATCATTACTTCCAAATACTCACATTGAATATAGAAAAAACACATAAATTATACATTTTTATTTCTCCCTGCGCATACATCAGAGCACCCAAAAACAAACCAATATCGAATATTTTAAAGAAGAAAACTTAGAGAATATCTCTTTGGCGCGCATTTAGTCAGTCACATGACGGTGACGTCACTTCCGCATGCGAACAGATCTGACGTATTTAACAGCTGACTGGGCGTTGCCTCGAGTTTAAACCCAGCGAAGGCGCTAACAGAGGGGAGATGGTGAGTCATCCCAGCACACACACAGTAAACCCAACTGAAATGTTAAGTGTGCACCCTTAACACGACCGAAGGTAACCAGACCAGGAGTTTATGTTTGTGTTTGACTAATGTAATGTGACTGTTGGACTTTTGCGCGAGTGCGCCGGTCCTCGCGAGTACAACTGCGCAGGCATGTATGTGTGTGGGCATGCGGAGTCTATGCGGAGTCTATAGATGGTTTCCCGTTTACAAACATTGGCAGTTGCTAGGCAACCAGGAGGCAAAAAGCCTGTTTTGTATTGGAGTCTACGGCCAAACACTCATATCATTCATAAAAATGTAAAGCAACCCGACGAAACAAACAGAGATCGTTGTGTTTTAAATGATATTGAATAAATCTGTATTTTAATACCGACGCTGTGTTGCTGTGTTATATTTCTATCACGATTACACTAACTTGGTAAGGGAGTCATCACCCGGAAACGGCATTTTTCTTGTTAAAACATGGATATTATTCGTGTTGGACCTCATTTGAAATTTGCCTGAAAAACCTGAGTTAGAAAGCGGCTTAAACTTTCGTTTAGACTCTTTGTTAAAACCAAAAGAGGCCACAACAATCTGCAGCAGGTTCAGTTCAGCTCCGTGTCGTCCTCACCTCCTCCATACAGGAGCAACTTTCACTAGTTTGGGATTAAACCAGGCAAAGACGACATCATCACTACGTTTGGAAAGGAGCTGATTCCAGCTGTTAGGGACTAACACGCATTGCTGTCGGTAAGTTTCGCTGCTTGTGTAACGTTCTGCTTTATTGTGGATGAGATCGTGGTGGACAGTAGACAGACTAGCTAACTGCTAGCAAGCTAACAGTATAAACTCAAACGCCATCTGATTTACGACCCCCGTACTTCGTACTAAATCTTCGGGATGCGTTGTTATGCCACGTGAACGTTCGTAAACGGCTCCACAATCAGTTTCTTCTTCTTTTTAAGTTCGTGTCTAAGCAGCAGAGGATGGCTGTCACACACCGTGTTTACAGTTTATGTCATGCAGCCGATCGCGGCGGTGATGCTGCTATTACAGTCTTCCCACTAGAATACGGGAATCATTTCTGCCTCCGCCGTGGTTTAATCCTACATGTGACCATGGTGAAAGACTAAATAAATCATAGTCTGAACCGGAATAAGTTATCTGGGAGGGTTTTCTGAAGATCAGTCACTCCTACTGTCCTATTTTCACCATTTTCAACTGTTCACATGCATTAATGTTTTGATTTTTGCAACCGAACAAATACCAGGACTCAAACATTATATTTCCCCGACACTTTCACGTCATATCTTGACCTAATCTGCATTAAAAGTCGAGTTTTGTATGTAAAACACACGTCTTCTCATAGTTCAGTAATGCTTTTCCTCTGTTTTCTTGCCCCCTGGTTACGTGCGCATCCTATCTGTGACGTTGCTCAGAAATCCATCTATAAGGCGGCTGTCAGTGACGATACGGCTTCGTCACATCGCGTTTTTCACTGCGCTCACCGCGGGGTAGGGCGCAGACCCGGCGACAGAGCATGTCAGGCACGCGTTGCTAAGCAACAGACCCGGCACGCTTCGTTGTGAGAGATGTACCCCCCCATCGTCGCAGCAAAGAGCTTTTCTCCTGAGGAGGAGGAGAAGATCAGCAGCAGATAAAAGGGTGGGGGTGCACCTGATCCTGATAACAAGGCAGGACTTGGGGGGGGGGTTCAGGCTCGTCTGGGAGCTGCATTCTTTCACACAGACCGCTTCCAGGTTTACTTCAGTTCCCTGAACTGGCCTCTCCTATTGGACACGCTGCGGCTCCAGATGATCCCGTGTTCCTCTTCAATCCACGTTAAAATGTGACGATGGCAAAAAGGAGAATTAAGACGACACATGAATGCAGCTTTAGTTCTCATTAAGCTGCAGCGGCTGCAGATGTTCTGTTTGGTTTGTCCGTGGTAAATAGTGGTGTTTGCTGTGGTCATTGTCATTTAATTAACATTGAGAATGAAACAAATTACCCTCTCTGCTCATGAAACATGGTTTTGAATCAGATATGTGCGTGTCCAGGATTGTCCTCCTAAGAAGCTGCAGTCTTTTTGTGCACAGAGCTGTGAGTTCGCATTTCAGACGTCCTAAAATACATGCAAAAAAACAGATGATAAACGGATGATAAATGTCTTTGCTTGTGCCAAATTAATATATTTACATTTTCTCCTCACAAATGCAAACGCCTCATGTTACATATTCATTGTAGCAGACGTACTATCTGGATGCAGACGCGCTACTTTGCACCTTTGAAAGACGAAACCCTTATTCCACGCTGTTAGTAAACCAGTGTGAACATTTTTTTTGCTTGTGCAATGAGTTTGCACATTTTTATACACACAAACCTTTGAAGTGTAACAACATGGCATTGAAGATCCAAGTGAGGAAAAAACCGCCCATAGGGACCCTTCACACTGGGAGGCTTCATAAACCACAGCGAACACCCCGACCCAGACAGACCAGGGTGGAGGATCCCCATGAGGAAGCACTGGAGCTGAAAACGACAAGATTTAAAGACCGTAAGAAAAGATAAAAGCAGGTAATAGATACAATTATGAAATATGATCAAAATTCAAAGATAAAATCTGAAAATTGATGAATATAAAATGTCCCTGGACAATCGATAAAATCCTAAAACTTTAAAGAGTAAAAATAGTAAAGCAAAAGAAATAAAAGAGTAAATGAAACCAGTTCAAATCCAGATTACAAAGGTGAGTCTCCTTTAAAAGCATCACCAGTCTCTGCGGTCCTGATGTCCTCCGGCAGGCTGGTCCACAGATGAGTAGTGTTGTTTGCAATTCATTGATCCGGCGATGCATCACGATGGGATGGATTAATTTTCCCGTGATGCTTTTCCACGGAAAATGAAACCATAAAAAAAGTAGAAGGAACCAATGATGCGCTTCCCGCCACCGCCCGGACAGTTTAACGAGTGACACACAACAACAAGAATGGCTCCCCCCTCCCCCATGCAGCTCAGTGCTCCAGCTAAAGAGCCTGCAATAGTTTCACCTCCTGGATGTGGCTCACACGTTTGGAAGTCGCTTGGGTTTTATGAAAACTAACAAAACTCTGGACAAGACATTTGCGATCTGCAAACTTTGCAAGACATTAAAGTTAAGCACCTTCGTAATACAACGAACATGCTACAGCAACTCAAGCGGTTCCATCCCGAGATGGAGAATGCACCGCCGCCTGTCCCAGCACAACAGAGGACCATCTCTGATACGATCACTAAACTTCCCAGGATTTCGGAGAAAGCCTGTCGGATCAGGCATGCAATAGGCCGATTCATTGGCACGGATGTGCAGCCTTATTCAGCGGCGAACAACAAGGCTTTCTGTAAAATACTGCGAGCCGCGGAGCCACGTTACAAATGCCCGCATCGCACATGTTTTACAACGAAGTAGGTCCCAAAAGTCTACAACGATGCTAAAGAGAAGCTAAATATTTGTTGGCTATTTGTTTGTGTTGAACGTAATTGAAAAGCAAAGCCACCACTGTTATTTTCCTAACTTTGTTTTTAATATACTGTACAATGTCATGTACATAGTCACTTCAGCTACAAGCTTTTATAGACTAATCTGGGCAAACGCAGTCAGTAGACGCCGTTGCTTAGGGAGACATTTCTGTACATGTGTAATTAGAACAGATGAAATTCGGGCTATTTTCTTAATAATATCAAGCAAATCTGGAAAGATGTGCACATTTTTTGTTTGTTGGAACAGCAGTAGAAAACTTTAGTGGAAGTACCGTGTGTCCTTGAATTAATAATCTAATTTATTTACAAATGTAGCATCAAATGAAGAAAAAAAAACAGTTTTAGATGCAAAAAAGCATTAAAAATTGCAATAATCATGATTATTATGGCCGCAATAATCGAATCGACACATTAGAAATCGGCATAATTGAAAAAATGTGGGTCCCATAATCGAATCGAATCGTGAAATAATCTAGATGGGGCAACACTGCAAATGGGGGCCATCTATGGCCCACAAGAGGAGGGTTTGGGGCCTAGACGCCAGACTTTAGTCATATCCTTCACGATTTAAGTTCAATTACAGCAAACTTTACATAAAAGCAGAGGTGCGACGTGTCCTGAAACATGTTATTTTCCTCGTGTCTCATTGGTTGTCTTTGTTGTTAAAGACAAACACAAAGACTGTGTGTTTGTGTGTGTGTTTGTGTGTGTTACTCCGCAGATTCACCCTCAGATATGTTTCTCTGCCTGCATCTCCTTTTAACTTCTGTTGTG
Organism: Atherinomorus stipes; assembly: GCA_023101725.1. Lineage (NCBI taxonomy): Eukaryota > Metazoa > Chordata > Actinopteri > Atheriniformes > Atherinidae > Atherinomorus > Atherinomorus stipes. The sequence goes on from JALJCO010006881.1 coordinate 161,360, forward strand.
AAGCTACTTGACGTTTTTCTGCTGGCAGACCCTCTCACGCGTCCACGTGGAGCTCATCTTTGCCCCTGTCTTCCATTCCAGACAAAATTCCAGTCTTTATTACCCTCTAATGGGTTTGGAACGGCGCTAATTTTGGGAGGATGGGGGGTGTGGGGGGACGTAAATGGCTTCATCTTACCTGTGCTTTTCAACGACTGAGCTGAGCATCGGGTATGCTTCAAGGATTTCTTATCTGCACCAATTTTTTCGCCAATTTGTTCCAGCAGAAGGAGCATTTCTGCAACAGCCGACTAAATCTAGAAAATAATAAGATAAATGAAAAAGCTGTTGAGACGAGCAGCATCAGCCTGGAGACAGTTTCACCAGTGCTGCCAGTTATTTCCAAGTTAGCGATGGAAAGTTATTAAATGTCACCAGTTCACTGCTGAGCAAACCGATGGCATCACTCTCACACCTGTTTGTTCCAGCTCTTTGTAGCTCAGTCTCTCATTTTGAAGCACTTTTCACTCAATGTGCAGCTCAAAGTGCTCTACAAAAACAAAACAAACGGTTGCTATGTCAACAGTCAGCCTGAATTTCTGTCACATCACAGACCTGCATGTGAACAGATGTAACAGGTGGTCATGCTTTCAGCTTACCTCTTCCCTAAATATTAAAGGAGGACCAATAAAAGCTGATAAATGATGAAATATTGTAGATATCTGCACGTCTTCTCACATTAGAAGCTGATGAAGCCGACGTTGGCACTTGTTTTTTATGCAGACATACATTTTTTAAACAGAAAGGTTAGATTTCATTATCAGACATACAGTCACCCTCAAAATGATTCATACCCTGTAATTAAAGAAAAGGCTAAATTCATAACAGCAATTCAAATAAGAAAAAACTAAAGAAACTAATGATAAATAAGAATTTATAAAATTATAATTTATTGAAATAAAATATAGCTTTCAAAATGTGGTTGGAAATAATAATTTAAAAACAAACAAATAAACAAACTGTCCCAGACACATCAGAGCATCTTTGCCATGAACATGGACCACCATACCTGTCAACAGGTGCAGACGTGTGATTGGACGTTACAGAGAACACATGATTGCAATGATTGTCTCAAAATGTTGCTCAACAACATTTTAGTTTCTGAGCCTGTCACAATTGTTTACTTTATTTAATTTTTGTTTGTTTTTAGTATTTCTGTTGAACCACAATTCAAAATCAATGTCATGATTTTCGTAGAATTTTTATTTATTATTAATTTTGTCAGTTTCAACTTATTTCACTGAAAGCTGATTTTTTTTTCTTCTTTAATTTGAAGGTATAAATAATTTTGAGGACAATATTGTATATTCAAGTTGTTTTTTTTTACAGCATTCCTCCAGTAGCAATTTAAGTACATGCAGTTTGAACCTTGAAGATTTTAAGGCTTCACTTTTTTCAATACCAGTGTTGTTCAACTGTTTTGTAGTTATTTTGCTGGATTGTGAATCATTTGGCTCTGTTGTCATTTTTGTTTTTATTCATTCATTTTAAATCATGGCTTGATACCAGATTCAGTGCTAGCTTATATCTAGTATAGATCAGGGGTGTCCAGCTCCCGTCCTCAAGGGCCACAATCCTGCAGGTTCTCTATGCCTCCCTTCTCCAACACACCTGACTCACATTACTGAGTCACTGTGCAGAACTTCATCGGCAGTTAGATTTTAGCTAACATTAAAGTTGAATTAAAAATCAAATTTCATTTAAAAAAAAACAAAAAACAAAAATGTTTCCAGTCTTCGAAAACATGTGGAAAATGAGAAAAATAGCAAAATGAACTGGAAAAGCTTGAGTTGTCCTGGAAAATGATTTGTCCTCCCTCTTGTCGCAGTTTCTTCGCAGCTTCATCTCAGATCCAGCGCTGCTTCGTTATTGTTTCATCGTGGTTTCTTCGCCGCTTCATTAGTGTTTTGTAGCCATTTTGTCACCGCTTTGTTGTCGCTTGGTTGCAGCTTTCGTCACTGCTACGTCGCTGTTTTGTCGCCGTTTCATTGCAGCTTTATCTCTACTTAGCCTCTGTTTTGTCTATGCTCTGTTGCCGTTTCGTCACCATGTTATCGCCGTGTCATCGCACTTTTACCTCCGCTTCACCTCTGATTCACCTCTGCTTCACCTCTGCTTTGTCACTGCTTCGTCTTTTCTTCGTCTTTACTTCCTCACTGTAAAAAAAATATGAGCTACAATTATAGAATACATCTCCAAAATCTTGTGGTGGAAGTTATTAGTCTATGTTGTGATAACTTGACTTGTACTGTAAGAGCTGTAAAAGTCCTGAAAATGTCCTGGAAAAGTCCTTGAAAACAACTTCTAGAGAGTGGGAACCCTGAAGAGAATCGCTGCTGAGAGTATCATGTTGCTGGAAAGACAACCTCCAACCATCCATTTCCCATTTCTGCTAATTCCAACAAGGAAGAGGACCTGATTCCATAAACTAGGTTGTGAGGGCCACAAGTGTCTTCATTTCTCTCTCTCTCCCTCTCTCCCTCTCTCTGTTGTTTGATTGATGTAGTTTCCAGGTCAATTAATCTACTGTCCTGACCATCCTAATAGAGCCAAGGTTGGATGGAGAAGAGAGTAAAAAATAACTGACACAAAGAGAGGAGGAAGACAACTCGGGAGGAGGCACTGAAAGACAAGATGAGAGGTAGGAAGTGCAGAAATAGACGGAGGGAAAGAGGAGGTGCCAACCCAGCCAGAGACAACACAGCGCAGTCAGAGCTTGGCCTAATAGGCCCCCGCTACCTTGAGAAGCGTAAAGTAGGTCTGGACAGTGCGGCCATTAAAAGACTGAGCAGTATTACACTCTGTTAATAGGTTCAACCACAGCCCTGCTCATTAATCAGAGCCAGAACAGTCGCGGTGAGAGAAGGAGGAGAGTGATGGATGGAAGGAGATGAGGAAGGAGGACAGCGAGGTTTCTTCAGGCAAAGGTCAACACCTCGGGGTGAGGGCTCGATTTTTCTCGCCTCTTGCACTTGGTCTAAAGCACATTTGCCTCATGCGTTCTCTCTGCCCTGAAGCCTGGAAGCTTAAAGCTCTTTCACATTTAATCATTTACTAATTAGAAATTTAAAAGGCCATCATTTAAAGAACCTGACAAATTAGAAACTGTGTTAGTTTTGAGATTTGTTTTACACAGTGGCTGTGAATCTATTAAAAAGGAAAATACCTAAAAATCAAATAGAAAGAGATGCATTAAGGGAAAAAAACAGACTTTTTACATCAGACGTTCAAGCAAAGAAACCTTTTGACAAATCAGTCTGTAGATTTAAATAAATTCCTAAAATCATTAAAATGTGCCACTTTACTTTTGAGCCACTTGCAGCCGTAATAATAAATGATCAACAGATGAGTTATTCTTAAATTTTTAATCAGTTTGTAAAAGTGGATGTAGAAACGTTCAGAACATATGTCGCCTTGACTACAGCTGTAATCAAACCTGCAGCCGATGATGATGATGGTAATGACACCATGGTAACAAGTCTGACACTAATGGCCTGGAGCCATGGGGGCATCGCCAAATTAAGCCTTTATATAGCAAAGGGGGCATGTCCACATGAAGCCTGTAAAAATCAAAGGGGGTGTCTCTAAATGAAGCTTGTATCAAGCAAAGGGGGCGTGTCTAAATTAAGCCCTTATCAAGAAAAGGGGGCGTGTCGACATGAAGCCTGTATCAAGCAAAGGGGGCGTGTCTAAATTAAGCCCATATCAAGAAAAGGGGACGTGTCCAAATGAAGCCTGTATCAAGCAAAGTGGGCGTTTCCACATGAAGCCTGTATCAAGCAAAGGGGGCGTGTCCACATGAGGCCTGTATCAAGCAAAGGGGCGTGTCCACATGAAGCCTGTATCAGGCAAAGTGGGCGTGTCCACATGAAGCCTGTAAAAAGCACAGGGGGCGTGTCTAAGTGAAGCCTTTATCAGGGAAAGGGGGCGTGTCCACATGAAGCCTGTGTCAGGCAAATGGCATGTGTCCACAAGAAGCCTATATCAAGCAAAGGGGGCGTGTCTAAATTAAGCCCTTATCAAGCAAAAGGGGCGTGTCCACATGAAGCCTGTTTCAAGCAAAGTGGGCGTGTCCATATGAAATCCTGTATCAGGCAAAGGGAGTGTGTCCACATGAAGCCTGTATCAGGAAAAGTGGGCGTGTCCACAGGAAGCTTGTATCAAGCACAGGGGGCTTGTCTAAAAGAAGCCTGTATCAAGCATAGGGTGCATGTCCACAAGAAGCTTGTATCAAGCAAAGGAGGTGTGTCCAACCTAACCCTGTGTCAGGCCAAAGGGGACATGTCCAAATGAAGCTTGTATAAAGCAAAAGTGCTGTGTCCAAATGGAGCTTGTATCAAGCAAAGATGGTTTGTCCACATGGAGCCTGTGTCCTGCAAAGGGGCATGTCCACATGAAGTCTGTGTTAAGCAATTGGGCGTGTATGAAATGAACTTGTGTTGGGCAAGGTGGGCGTGTCCACATGAATCTTGTATCAGGCAAAGGGGCCATGTCTAAGTGAAACCTGTATCAAGAAAAGGGGGTGAGTCCACATGAAGACTTAATCAAGCAAAGGGGGGGGGGGTGTCCACATGAAGCCTGAATCAAGCAAAGGGGGCGTGTCCACATAAAGCCTGTATCAAGCAAAGGGGGCGTGTCCACCTGTGATGGCTGCTGCTATAGCCACACAGATGTGGTAATCAAAACACTACACCAGTATTTTTGTTTCTTTACATAGGATTAATTTACAGAGCCATTTCATTATTTAGTTTTATGACAACACTGTAATCTCGAATTAGTGCGCACATTTTGGTTTACATTGTTTGTCATGATTTAATTTGTATTTCCTTTTGAGTTTTGCAGTTGCTCCAGTCCCTTGGCTGAGGAACCAGCAGGTGGCCAAGGGGCTGAGCTGATTGGGATCATACCACATCAGTGCATATGGGAGGGGGAAATGGGTTTTTGTTTCACTTAGTTTAGTTAGGTCTTTTGTATGTCTTACCCCTTGTGTTTCTTCTGTGGGCTGATTAGCCACTATTTAAGTTCCCCTTTTGTCTCATTGTGTTAGGTCAGTTTGTTTGAGTTAGTCTTGCGTTGTTGCCAGCTAAGTTTTGTTATTTTGACCTCTTTACGGGCCCATTCTTTGATTCACTTTATTACTTTTTTGGGTTAAATAAAAAACCCTATTTTTGAACTTTACCCTGTGCCTGGCTGTCCTTTACTGCTCGGTCCTTCACACCACCTAAAGCCTGTATTAAGCAAAGGGGGCGTTACCACATCAAGCCTGTATCAGGCAATGTGAGCGTGTCCAAATGAAGCTTGTATCAAGCCCAGGGGGTGTGTCTAAGTGAAGCCTTTATCAAGGAAAGTGGACGTGTCCACATAAGCCTGTATCAGGCAAATGGCGTGTGTCCACATGAAGCCTTTATCAAGCAAAGGTGGGCGTGTCCACATGAAGCCTGTATCAGGCAAATGTGGTGTGTCCACATGAAGCCTGTATCAAGCAAAGCCGTATTAAGCAAAGGGGGCGTGTCCACATGAAGCCTGTATCAGGCAAAGGGGGCATGTCCACATGAAGCCTGTATCAGGCAAAGGGGGCGTGTCCACATGAAGCCTGTATCAAGCAAAGTGGGCGTGTCCACATGAATTGTATCAAGCAAAGGGGGCGTGTCCACATTATGCCCGTATCAAGCGAAGTGGGCGTGTCAACATGAAACTTGTATTAAGCAAAGGTGACGTGTCCACATGAAGCCTGTATCAGGCAAATGTGGTGTGTCCACATGAAGCCTGTATCAAGCAAAGGGGGCGTGTCTAAATGAAGCCTGTATCAAGCAAAGTGGGCGTGTCAACATGAAACTTGTATTAAGCAAAGGGGACGTGTCCACATGAAGCCTGTATAACAAGTGGGCAAAGCCTGTATCGAGATTAAGCAAAGGGGGCGTGTCCACATGAAGCCCGTATCAGGCAAAGGGGGTAAGTCCACATGAAGCCTTTATGAAGCAAAGGGAAAGTGTTCACATGAAGCCTGTATCAAGCAAAGGGGGCCTGTCTAAATAAAGCCAGTATCAAGCAAAGGGGGCGTGTCCACATGAAGCCTGTATCAGGCAAATGGCGTGTGTCCACATGAAGCCTGTATCAAGCAAAGGGGGCGTGTCTAAATTAAGCCCTTATCAAGCAAAGGGGGCGTGTCCACATGAGGCCTGTATCAAGCAAAGTGGGCGTGTCCACATGAAGCCTGTATCAGGCAAAGGGGGCATGTTCACAGGAAGCCTGTATCAAGCAAAAGGGGCGTGTCCACATAAAGCCTGTACCAAGCAAAGGGGGCGTGTCCACATGAAGCCTGTATCAAGCAAAGGGGGCGTGTCCACATGACGCCTGTAGCAAGCAAAGTGGGCGTGTCCATATGAAACTTGTATCAAGCAAAGGGGGCGTGTCAACATGACGCCTGTAGCAAGCAAAGTGGGCGTGTCCATATGAAACTTGTATCAAGCGAAGGGGGCGTGTCAACATGAAGCCTGTATCAAGCAAAACTGGTGTGTCCAAATGGAGCTTTATTAAGCAAAGGTGTTGTGCAGTGGCATATCCAGACTTTAGTAGTTTAGTACTGTAATGCTGTCCATACAGATCTACCTATAAAGTCCGTCAGACAGCTGCAGTTAGTCCAGAATGCTGCTGATCCAGTCCTCCGATCTGTTGACTGTTTTCCTGTTTGACAAACAATTGACTTCAGAATCCAGCCGTTTGTTTACCAGCACTGAATGGTTGATTTAGAACCAAATCTCTGTTCTCAGAGTCAGAGCTAAAGCTGAAGAGACAGTTCAGTTTTTAAGCACTTCACACGTGGAACAAACTGCCAGAAAACTGAAGATGATGAAACTCAGTAGTTTTAAGATTCCGTCCCTGGAACAATCCATCAGTTAGCCACATCATACTGGGATTGTTGGGTTTTACTTCCTTAGAGCAGATGCTAGCTAGCAGTCATTTGAGGATAGCCTCCAATGTTTCACTTTACTACGAACACAAAAGCATTTAAACACACCACACTGGTAATCTCCACTTCACAGTGGAAAGGATCATCTTTCCCATCTCACATGAATGGCTGATAACAGGAAATTCTGCCGTCATTCCGATAAGTCCGATATCACGACGACTTACCCCGATAACTTATGTCCCATAAAGTTGGAATTTTTTAAGATCGGACATGCAGAAGTTGAAAATCCCACTTTTAAGCTTTGCTCGCTGAGATATTGCGATTGAGGAAAGAAAGCTGCTGCTTCACAGGGGAGGTCCAAACCTGCTTCCAAACCACTTCCCCCATCTTATTTTAGACACAAGCTACCTTATAAAGTTGGAATTTTTAAGATCGGACATGCAGAAGATGAAAATCCCATTTTAAGCTTTTCTCGCTGAGATATTGCGATTGGGGAAAGAAAGTTGCTGCTTCACACGGGAGGCCCCAAACTGCTTCCAAACCACTTTCCCCATCCAATTTAGACACAAACTACCCCATACATTTGGAATTTTATCAGTATCGGCCTTTAGGAGCTGAAATTTATCAGTTATCAGTATCGGTTTTAAAATGTGTACATCGCCACCTACTTCCTAGTGCCAACTACTGTACAGGCATGACCGGATGCTGTGACATGTCAGTCATCTGGGGGGCCAATCCAATGTTAGGGGGGTCCAGTGTCTGAATGAAGCATCTATCAGGCAAATGGCGTGTGTCCACATAAAGCCTGTATCAAGCAAAGGGGGCGTGTCTAAATTAAGCCCTTATCAAGCAAAGGGGGCGTGTCCACATGAAGCCTGTATCAGGCAAAGGGGGCGTGTCCACATGAAGCCTGTATCAAGCATAGGGGGCGTGTCCACATGAAGCCTGTATCAAGCATAGGGGGCGTGTCCACATGAAGCCTGTATCAGGCAAAGTGCTGTGTTTACATGAAGGCCTGTAAGGGGCGTGTCCACATAAAGCCTGTATCAAGCAAAGGGGGCGTGTCCACATAAAGCCTATATCAAGCAAAGGGGGCATGTCCAAATGAAGCCTGTATCAAGCAAAAGTGGTGTGTCCACATGAAGGCCTGTAAGGGGCGTGTCTGAATGAAGCATGTATCAGGCAAATGGCGTGTGTCCACCTAAAGCCTGTATCAAGCAAAGGGGGCGTGTCTAAATTAAGCCCTTATCAAGCAACGGGGGCATGTCCATATGAAGCCTGTATCAAGCAAAGAGGGCGTGTCCACATTAAGCCTGTATCAAGCAAAGGGGGCGTGTCCACATTAAGCCTGTATCAGGCAAAGTGGGCGTGTCCACATGAAGCCTGTATCAGGCAAAGTGGGCGTGTCCACATGAAGCTTGTTTCAAGCCCAGGGGGCGTGTCTAAGTGAAGCCTCAAAGGGGGGCATGTCCACATGAAGCCTATATCAAGCAAATGGTGTGTCCACATGAAGCCTGTATCAAGCAAAGGGGGCGTGTCTAAATTAAGCCCTTATCAACAAAGGGGGCGTGTCCACATGAAGCCTGTTTCAAGCAAAGTGGGTGTGTACATATGAAGCCTGTATCAGGCAAAGGGAGCGTGTCCACATATAGCCTGTATCAAGCAAAGGGGGCGTTTCCACATGAAGCCTGTATCAGGCAATGTGGGCGTGTCCACATGAAGCTTGTATGAAGCACAGGGGGCGTGTCTAAATGAAGCCTTTTTCAAGGAAAGGGGGACTGTCCACATTAAGCCTGTATAAACTAAAGGGGCGTGTCCAATTGAACCATGTGTCGAGATAAGCGGGCTTTTCCAAATGACCTTGAATCAGGCAAAGGTGGTATGTCCACATGAAGCCTGTCTCAAGCAAACAGGTGTATCCAAATTAAACTTGTCTTGAGCAAAGTGGGTGTGTCCAAATGAAGCTTGTTTCAAGCAAAGGAGGCTTGTCTAAATGAAGCCTGTATCAAGCAAAGGGGGCATGTCCACGAGAAGCCTGTATCAAGTAAAGGAGGTGTGCCCAACTCACTCTGTGTTGAGCAAAGGGGGCGTTTCCACATGAAGCCTGTATAAAGCAAAGGGTGTGTGTCCACATGAGGCCTGTATCATATAAAGTGGGCGTGTCCCAATGAACCCTGTATCATGCAAAGGGGGCGTGTCCACATGAAGCCTGTCTCAAGCAAAGTGGGCGTATCCACATGAAGCTTGTATCAAGCAAAGGGGGGGGGGGGGGTCCACATGAAGCTTGTATCAAGCCAAGTGGTCGTGTTCACATTAAGCTTGTATCAGCCACAGGGGGCGTCTCTACATGAAGCCTGTATCAAGCAAAGTGGGCGTGTCCACATGAAGCCTGTATCAGGCAAAGGTGGCATGTCAACATGAAGTCGAGCAAACGGGTTTGTCCAAATTAAACTTGTATTGTGGCATGTGGGCATGTCCAAATGAAGCTTGTTTTAAGCAAAGGGGGCTTGTGTAAATGTAGCCTGTATCAAGCAAAGTGGCCTTTCCAATTGAAGCATGTGTAGAGCAAAGGGCCATGTCCAAATTAAACTTGCATGAATTAAAGTGGGCGTGTTTAAATGAAGCCTGTATCAGGCAAAAGTGGTGCATTCACATGAAACCTGTATTAAGCAAAGTGGGCGTGTCCACATGAAACTTGTATCAAGCAAAGGAGGCGTGTCTAAATGAAGCCTGTATCAAGCAAAAGTGGTGTGTCCAAATGGATCTTGCGTCAAGCAAAGGTGGTGTGTCCGCATGAAGCCTGTGTTTTGCAAAGGGGGATGTCAAAAATATATTTGTGTCGAGCACAGGGGCATGTCGAAATGAACCCAAATCAAGAAAAGTGGTGTGTCCAAATGGAGCTTGTATCAAATAAAGGGGCATGTCCAAAAAAAGCTTGCATCAAGCAAAGGTGATGTGTCCACAAGAAGCCTGTATCAAGGGAAGGGGGTGTGTCCACATGAGGCATATATAAAGTAAAGGGGGCGTGTCTAAATGAAGCATGTGTCGAGCAAAGTGGGCTTTTCCAAATGAGCTTGTATCAAGCAAAGGGGGTGTGTCCACATGAAGCCTGTGTCAAGCAAATAGGTGTGTCCAAATTAAACTTGTCTTAAGCAAAGGGGGCGAGTCTAAATGACCCTGTATCAAGCAAAAGTGGTGTGTCCACATGAAACCTGTATTAAGCAAAAGAGGTATGTCCAACCTAAGCCTGTGTCAGGCCAAAGGGGACGTGTCCAAATGAAGCTTGTTTCAAGCAAAAGTGCTGTGTCCAAAATGAGCTTGTGTCAAGCAAAGGTTGTATGTACACATGAAGCCTGTGTCGTGCAACGGGGCATGTCCACATGAAGTCTGTATCGAGCAGAGGGGGCGTGTCTAAATGAAGCCTGTTTCAAGCAAAGGGGGCGTGTCCACACGAAGCCTGTATCAAGACAAGGGGGCGTGTCCAATTGAAGCCTCCATAAAGCAAAGGGGCGTTTCCAAATGAAGCTGTGTCGAGCAAACGGGTGTGTCCAAATTAAACTTGTCTTGAGCAAAGTGGGTGCGTCCAAGTGAAGCTTTTATCACGCAAAAGTGCTGTGTCCAAATGGAGCTTGTATCAACCAAAGTTGGTATGTCTACATGAATTTTGTGTTATCCAAAGGGGCTTGTATAAATTAAACTTGTGTTGGGCAAAGTGGGTGTGTCCACATGATGCTTGTATCAAGCAAAGGGGGCGTGTCTAAATGAGCCTTTATCAAGCAAAAGTGGTGTGTCCAAACAGAGTTTGTGTCAAGCAAAGGTGGTGTGTTCGCATGAAGCCTGTCGTGCAAATGGAGCTTGTATCGAGGAAAGTGGTTACGTCCAAATGAAGCTTGTATCGAGAAAAGGGGGCTTGTCCAAAAGAAGTCTCTAACAAGTGAAGGGGGCATGTTCAAATGAAGCCTATATCAAGCAAACAGGGTATGTCTAAATGAAGCTTCTATCTAGCAAAGGGGGTGTGTCCAAAATAAGCCTTTATCAAGCAAAGGAGGCGTGTCCAAATGAAGCTTGTATTGAGAAAGGGCTAGACCAAATGAAGCCTCTATCGAGTGAAGGGGGCGTGTGTAAATGAAGCTTGTATCGAGCAAAGGGGCGTGTCCAAATGAAGCCTGTAACAAACAAAGGGGGTGTGTCCAAACGAACGATTTGTCAGGCCAAAGGGGGCACGTCCAAATGAAGCCTGTATCGAGCTAAGAGGTTGTGTCCAAATGAAGCTTGTCTTGAGAAAAGGGCGTGACCAAATGAAGCTTTGTCCCTTCTCATATAAATGATTTTTGCATTTATTCAGCATTTCTCTCTCTGTTAAAAACAGTCTGTTGTTGATAATGTAGCCTTTGCAAAATGTTGAAATTGAAAAAGATGTAGGCTATGAATGTGTACTTTACAGCTGTTTAGGAATGAATAAACATTAAATGAATAAAATTAATATACTTTGAATATTAAATGAAAGCATAGAAAAAAATGCTTCCAAAATTAACTGTCCAGCTGTTCTGCAATTTCTCTATATTTGAAAAATAAAATAAATATACTTTTTTTTATTAAAAAAGAAGTAAATAAATAAAAATCCCAAATTAAACTTTAAGCTTTCGTGCAAGCCGCAACATTCCAAAACTAACACTTTTAAAAGCACGATTAATTGTTGATTAATTGCTCAGCCCTAGGTGATGGTTGGAAGGTGCATTGGGTAAATGGAGAGCCTTGTCTCCTTTGGGGCGGCTGTGGCTCAGGTTGTAGAGTCAGCCAATGATCGACGGATCGGCGGTTCAAATCCTGATCCCCCAGCCATGAGTTGTTGTGTCCTTGGGCAAGACACTTAACCCTCTTTGCCTCCAGTGAGGGCACTGCTGGTGTGTGACTGTGTGTGAATGGTTCTGGTGGTGTTCGGAGGGGCCGTAGGCGCGAAATGTCAGTCTGCCCCAGGGCAGCTGTGGCTACATACGTAGTTTACCATCACCAAGTACGACTGAGGAGTGAAAGAATAATGGACCTATTGTAAAGTGCTTTGAGTGCCTTGAAAAGCGCTATAGAAATCTAATCCATTATTATTATTTCACCTTTTTCCATGAGATATTTCTATCATTTCATTATCCATGTGAAAATGCAGATGTGATGGAAAAAACACTGATGGCGGATCAGAACAAATCAAGTTTGAACATTTGAATTTTACCACAGATGCACATTATTTAAACTTTGGATTGTTTGAGATGCATCAGTAGCTGCGTTTACATGGACCCAAATAGACCGATTGCTTTCAGTTTAAAAGCTCTCTCGGAATTAAAATGATCCATGTAAACGCCTCTTTCTGAATGAAAAGCGCCGAACCGAATGAATTTTCTTTCGGTTTCACGGGGGTAGAATATTCCTTTCCCCAAACCGAACGGGGTATCATGTAAACGCTGAATCGGAAAGTTGTGAGGTTGCGCTCTTACAGCGCATGCTTCGACGAGACGTCAACGTGCAACAAGTGACGTGTCCTCACTTTGACAGATGGCTGTGAACAATGTCATTCCCTGGACAGCGAGAAAGTTTGTTTTTAACTCAAACTCTGTCTCTACAGCTTTTCCTCTTGGTTGTTTCCAGTAGAAGCTCATGAGGACCAGCTGCTGCTTCATTAACGGCCTGCAGAAACCACAACGACTGTGACGATCAGCTGTTTGTAGACCTCCATCTTTAATAAATAACGTGATTTACATCATTCTGCGCATGTCAGGCAGGATTATTCTGAGTGAATATTGGCGCATGTACACGCCAGATCCGAATGTATTAGTTCCCATGGAAACAGCTGCCCTAAAATCCTCAATCAGAATGATTTCAATCCGAAAGGGAAAAAAGTCTCCATGTAAATGTGTCCAGTGACTCCCTTCCACCTCACGTACCTGTAGCCAAACTTACCTGCATGTTCCGTTTTCCTACAACCAGAATGAACCCTGTAGAATTTCTGACTAGAGACTGAGAAAAACTGCTCTAATCTAATACCACTCATTGATCGTGTGTGGCACCAGTTTCTGGACTCGTGATACTGGACAGGTTGGCGGTGGGCTGGAGCCTTTCCCAGTGCGCACTGGGCACGAGAAAGCTGAGGCTCAGCACAGTTCACCAGTCTATCACGTAGCCCAAATCTGTCTCTAATATCTTCAAATAATTAAATCAACACTCATTTATGCCAACGATGGAAGTGTAGGAGTTGTCAGCTGGTACGTCTTTCATAACGTTACAGATTTTGACATTTTTCTTTAGATCTTTGGTGTTTGTGAACACCTGTTGTAGTTTTTGCCTGGCTGTTGCTGAGCGCTAAAACTTCCTCCCACTATCCTGAGGAATGGAAGTTTGTCTTTAGATATTAATGTGGAAAAATCTAAATTGCCTGGTAGTTAACATCTATGTTTTCAATATCCTCAAATAACTCATATTTTAGTTTAACAGCTACCTCTTATGTACATGATCTATTTTATACAATCAGTCTGCAGTTGGTTTATAAGTAGATCATGGCCTACGTTATTATTACTATTTTTTTCAAGTATAATTGTTATGATTAAATGTTCTGGATCACCCTAATCTGGTCTAGGCTCAGACTGGTAGTACAGAGGGGTAGGGGTAAATGTTAGGGGCATGTACCCCTTCAAATGAAAGATGTTCAGAAGCACAGTTAAAACGAAGGGGTATGACTAATTTGCAAATCACCAGTAAGCTGTCTGGTACTGTGTAGCCGTGTAGCTAGGACCAGACAGGAAATCAGAAACAGGAGCAGTGGAAAGCATCCGGTGAACTTCAAAATAAAAGCCCCGCAGATTTGCAATGGCTGAATTATCGGTCACACCAGATTATAAGTCAGTCGATTATCAGGGGGTCTTTGTCGTCTGTTCCTCGTCCCTTTTTCGTGATTTACTTATTATTAATCTATTTTTATATATTTGAGTGGAATGAGTCTTGAGTTGAATATTTTTAATGGGCAAAAAACTGAAATAAATAAATAGTGGCAAATTTGTCTTGTACTTTTTCTCTCCTTTTTGCTGATCCAATTATTGATCCGATCCATGACTCAAAAACCGTAAACTGATTTGAACCTTGAAGTCATTGATCCGTTGCACCACTACCCACAACATCCAGGGACCTGGCACCACACAACTATCTGTCTGTTAATAAAACACAACTTTCCAAACTTCTGCATTCTCTACAGAGGCAGCCTGCTCCTGTAAAAGCATCGTTTATGTTGCAGGAACTCGATGGACGTGTGTTTAGTACAGTCTCCGTGTTTAGTTGCTGCCTGTCCTGACAGCTGTTTCTCCAAATTTACATTTTTGATTCAGGGAGAGAAAATGTCAACTTTAACTGCAGGTTTTTAGCTCTCACGCTGAGCTGCTGATGCAAATGAGATTAATTGTCTTCACTAGAAGTTGAGGCTGATTTGTTTTGGAGGAGTGCAGCTTTCATGACTTGATTTGGGAGATTTTATTGAAATGTTTCTTCAAGGGGGAAAGATGTTTCAGACTGAGACAGTTTTTGTCCTTCAGACAAAATATTGTCTTTTCATTCAGTCCATCAGACAAAATGAAAGTGGACTTCTAAGCTTTTCTGAGACACTAGCAGGGTTCCCATGCGTCCTGGAAAACCTGGAAAATGATTGAACATTTTTCTAGTCATTTAAGACACATGGAAAATGAGAAAAAAAGAGTAAAATGTCCTGGAAAAGCTTGAATTGTTCTGAATTTTTCCTTCTTTCATCACAGCTTCGTCGCCATTTCGTTGCCGCTATGTCCCTGTTTCATCACCGCTTCACTTCATCACCGCTACGTCGCAGTTTTGTTGCCATTTCATTGCAGCTTCGTCGCCACTACGGCCCCGTTTCGTCGCAGCTACGTCCCTGTTTCGTCGCAGCTACGTCCCTGTTTCGTCGCAGCTACGTCCCTGTTTCGTCGCAGCTACGTCCCTGTTTCGTCGCAGCTACGTCCCTGTTTCGTCGCAGCTACGTCACAGCTTCATCTTTACTTCATCGCTGTAAAAAAATATAAGCTACAACTGTAGAACACGTCTCCAAAAGCTTGTGGTGGAAGTTATTAGTCTATGTTGTGATAACTTGACTCGTACTGTAGCAGCTGGAAAAGTCCTGAAAATCTCCTGGAAAAGTCCTGAAAAATAACTTGAAGAAAAGAGTGGGAACTCTGACTAGATATAAATGCATTGTGAGGACAGAGCTCAGAGGGAATGTCGCCTGATAACAGAAGTTACTGTTTTTTTCTCTTTTCGACATCATAGTTTCATTTTTACACTTTCTACAAAGTTTTTGGCTTCTTCCAAGCCTACTTCAAGGGAACTAAAGTCAATATTTTCTAATGAGTCTCTTTGTGCCTTCCCAACCCAAGAGAGTGAACAAAGATTTGGAATATGCACAAGATTGAGCATATTTTACACAAAGATTTTCCCTACATGAGACTGTTGGCCCTGGAAAAACACTGTGAGGCAGCACTACATGCACACAATCCTGTCAATCCTCCCACACACACACACACACGCACACACACACACGCTGACTTCAAATGCCAGTTTTACTTCCCACAGAAAGAGTTTGTCCTCTTTATTCTCAGAGTGAAGCTAGAGTTATAGTGACTTTGTAAGGGGAAGAATTGGATGCCTTGCTCTGCTGGTTGTTTTCCACACCTGCTTCTTCCAGTTTGGGGCTGGGGGAAGCTGGAGGTCCTCGGTGGGGTGGACCCATCAGTCCATCACAGGAACTGCACAGAGGCAACCACTCCTACAGTCACAAACCAACCTCATGTGAAATCTAAAGGCGGGAACCAATCCTTGCTTCATGCTCCTCAACGGCTTCAGCTAATGCGAGGACAGTTTTCCGCTGCTTTTCCAGAATATGGAGGAGCTGGAACTGGAGGTGCAGCTTAGTTTTGTTTTTCCTGCCGTTGGTTTTTGCTCCGTCACAGCAAGGCCTGATTAGTTTATGCAGAGAATACGTCCAGTAAAACCAGATGGTGCCAGAGGTCGTTCCAGGTGCTCATGAGAGTCACGTTTCTGCAGCTTTTCACATTTTACTCTTTTGTTGTTATGAAACTGGTTGTTGTTAAGCCAGCGAACATTCTATAAATGACACAAAATATTTAACATAGGGATGGGTATTAAAGGTGATTTTTAAACTTGATTAGATGTGACGTCACCAATGATGACACATAAAATACCGTCCACAAGCCTAGCATCTGAATGTGGAGCTGAAATGGAGGCTCATCAGATCAGCAACGTTTTACACTCGTACTGCTTCTGGTTGCAGAAACCTACGTGGTGCAGGACGGAGGCAGTATGTAGAAATGGGACAATGTTTTCCACTTTCAGCAGAGCGAGAGGCACCAACACGTCCATGCTCGAGTCCTTCTACAATACCAGACTTAGAATCTCATTCTATCTACATCCTTTTCTAATCTAAATTATAATTAGCGGATGTGAGATCTTTTATTCTGGAAATGTTTGAACAAATATGACTGGCTTAGAACTCCTGCTTTCATTAAAGCAGAGTCATGTCTTCTGCTTCATTAAAACATAATTCACGTGTCAGATCCTCTTTTCTTCCTTTGTTCTCTGGTGTTAACATTGTAATAAATTATATTCAAATGCATAATTGAAAATGATCTAAATGTATGTGCTGACGGTGCGTTGCGGTTAATGCCTAACTAATTCCCTTTCTTTTCAACCACACGGACCAATTTTCAAGTTTCTATCCATCATTTAAGGATGAAGGTGTGACGGATGAGTAATGGCGCTGCGACAGTCCACCACTGCATGTTGGAAACCATTTTATAAATACACATCACACAATCTGAGCCAAGCTCACGATGAGGATCATTTACACAGAAATGAAGCCGTCAGGCTGAACCAGGTTAAAAATAAAGCTGTTTTCCAAACCCAAACACTGGAAACGACGGCGTCGGAGCGTTGTTGTCCATGAACACAAAGTCCTGTCAGGGATTCATTCAGCGCTCTCCAGTCCTGAAAAGGAATAATTGTGGTAATGAACTCCTCCATCTCAGTAGATACTAGGGGGAGTTCAGTAATAGCTTCTTTTTTTATTACCAATATCCGCTGTACCGATGTTGTCCAACTTTTCTGACATCAACTGATACCGATCTCTGTAGAGAACTGCGAGGTTGTTTTTCTCATATTCTGAGAGATACAACGATACTCTGGTCTGAGAGCAAAGATCCCAGAGTCTCCTGAACTCAGCCAGAGGAGTTCATGTTGGACATCTGGCTGCCAGATATCAGATACTAGCAGGTATTATGACTTTGCCAAATTCTTCACAGACAAAATCCAAATTATTAGACAAGCTGTTGGTTCAACAACAGCAGGTTCAGGTCTTGTATCGTGTCCACCAAGTCTGAACACCATGACACAGTTTTATCCCATTACTAGCAAAGAACTGGAGGACATCTTGCATCAACTGAACTCCTCCTCTTGCTGTTTGGACATCCTGCCCACTGGTTTTTTAAAAAAAGGTCTCAAAGACCTTGGAGTCAGATCTGCTTCAGATTGTTAACTCCTCTCTAACGTCAGCTGTTTTCCCAGAGTCACTGAAAACAGCTGTGATCAAACCTCTGCTAAAAAAAGGATAATCTAGACAAGACACAGATGAGCAGCTACAGTCCAATCTCCAATCTTCCATTTTTAAGTAAGATCATTGAAAAAGCAGCTTTTCACCAGCTAAATGACTTTTTAAGAGAAAACAACCGTTATGATGTCTTCCAGTCAGGTTTCAGACAGCACCACAGCACCGAGACTGCTCTGACTAAAGTCATGAATGACATATGTCTGAATACTGACACTGGTAAAATGTCAGTGTTGGTTTTACTGGATCTCAGTGCTGCATTTGATACAGTTGACCACATTATATTACTCCAACAACTGGAGAAGTGGGTGGGTCTCTCTAGTTCTGTACTAAACTGGTTCAAAACATATTTGGAGAACAGGAAGTACTTTGTGTCAGTAGGTAATTTTACATCTGAAGCAGACAAAAATGACCTGTGGAGTTCCCCAGGGTTCTATCCTGGGGCCTCTTCTGTTTAACATCTACATGCTCCCACTGGCCCAGGTTATAAAGAACAACAATATTAGTTACCATAGCTACGCAGATGACACACAGCTATATATTACAGTATCACCAGGAGACCGGGGCCCTGTACAGGCTCTTGGTAAATGTATTGATGAGATTAATGACTGGATGTGCCTCAACTTTCTTCAGCTGAACAAAAACAAAACTGAGGTGATTGTTTTTGGAGCCAAAGAGAAACGACAGCAGGTTGTCACAGAACTTCAGTCCATCCACCTAAAAACCACCAATCAGGCCAGAAATCTGGCTGTAGTGATGGACTCAGACCTAAACCTTGAAAAACACATCAAAGCGATCACTAAATCAGCCTACTATCACCTGAAGAAAGTCTCAAGGATAAAAGATCTGATGTCTCCGGAAAATCTGGAAAAACTAGTCCATCATTCATCTTCAGTCGGCTTGATTACTGTAACAGCGTCTTTACTGGTCTACCTAAAAATCAGTTAAACAGCTGCAGCTCATTCAGAACTCTGCTGCCCGAGTTCTCACTAAGACCAGAAAAGTGGACCACATCAGTCCAGTTCTGAGGTCTTTACACTGGCTGCCGGTCCATCAGAGAATAGACTTTAAAGTTCTGCTGCTGGTCTATAAAGCTCTGAATGGTTTAGGCCCAAAATACATCAGTGACCTCTGACCCAGTATGAACCTACTAGACCCCTCAGGTCATCTGGATCCGGTCTTTTATCGGTTCCCAGAGTCAGAACCAGACCTGGAGAAGCTGTGTTCAGCTTCTATGCTCCACATGTCTGGAACAAACTCCCAGAATGTCTCAGATCAGCTGAAACACTTAATATATGAGTGAAGGAAAACAAGACGAAAGAAAACCAGGATTGAAGATGTGTACTGCTTCAGATGGAGGTGTTGGCGTCTTCATGCAGACGTGGAGAAGCGGCGTGTCCGCGTGAAGCTGACCTTCCATCAGTAGCACCGTCTGATGGAAGCAGATGAAGAAAGTTCCTGCTGCATTTGCATAAAAGCTTTTCATGTTTTCCTCTCTGGTTCTGAAGCTGCGTCTTCGTCTCCGCCAGCAGGATTTATCTCTGTGTGCTGCATGTTGTTGACTTATTGTTGTGGTATTAAAAATATTCCTTCTTACGTATAATCTCTGTGGGAGGTGGAGATAAATTTCTCTTATTTCTGTAGAACACACACACATTTGTCCTCCGCTCTACCTGATGTGCCGGCACACAAAAGAGTTTCTGTTTACC
The DNA here is from genome assembly GCA_023101725.1 of Atherinomorus stipes. Lineage (NCBI taxonomy): Eukaryota > Metazoa > Chordata > Actinopteri > Atheriniformes > Atherinidae > Atherinomorus > Atherinomorus stipes. Next base: position 180,678 of record JALJCO010006881.1, read on the forward strand.
TGCTGCATTAGTTATTAATTTCCTCCCACCAGCTCGTCGCCGTTGACGACTGCAATAAATGAATTTCGCGCCCCCTCAATGCTGCACGGGGACACGGAGTCATTCACCGAGACACGAGCAGACCGGCAACCACGTCTCTGCAGGCTTCAGCCTCGCTGGGGTCTTCCTCGCTGTGGTCTGCCTCACTGTAGTCTTCCTCGCTGAATGGCCATCATCTTCAGCAGGACAGAGCTGGAACTGACCCGAAACGGAGGACCGGTCCGGTGGGAGGACATCGTTTTCATTGACATAACAAGGATACATATCATGACTAGTGTCAGTCAGAGGAGGAGGAGCTTCAGGGTTCCCACTCTTTTCTTGAAGTTATTTTCCAGGACTTTTCCAGGACATTTTCAGGACATTTTCAGGACTAATAAAGACGAATAAATTCCACCCCAAGCTTTTGGAGAAGTTATTTTCTACAATTGTACCTTATATTTTAGCAATGAAGAAGTGATGAAGCAGCAACGAAAAAAAGGCAAAGTAGAGAAGAAGTAGGGACTAAGTAAGGACGAAAGAGACGAAGCAGCAACGAAGCAGAGATGAAGCAGAGAAGCTACAATTCAATGTTGCCATTTAAAAGCAGCTAAAAACAAACATTCGTGTTAAATGTTTAACCTGTTTGTGTTCAGCAAAAACGCAGAGAGAGGCAGAGGGAGGAAGAATCATTTTAGGGTGAGGTGTAGTAAAGGTGTGGTGTAGTATAGGTGTGGTGTAGTATAGGTGTGGTGTAGTAATAGGTGAGGTGTAGTATATGTGAGGTGTAGTACAGGTGTGGTGTAGTATAGGTGTGGTGTAGTAATAGGTGAGGTGTAGTATAGGTGTGGTGTAGTATAGGTGTGGTGTAGTAATAGGTGAGGTGTAGTATATGTGAGGTGTAGTACAGGTGTGGTGTAGTATAGGTGTGGTGTAGTAATAGGTGAGGTGTAGTATAGGTGTGGTGTAGTATAGGTGTGGTGTAGTAATAGGTGAGGTGTAGTATAGGTGTGGTGTAGTATAGGTGTGGTGTAGTATAGGTGTGGTGTAGTAATAGGTGAGGTGTAGTATATGTGAGGTGTAGTACAGGTGTGGTGTAGTATAGGTGTGGTGTAGTAATAGGTGGAGGTGTGGTGTAGTATAGGTGTGGTGTAGTATAGGTGTGGTGTAGTATAGGTGTGGTGTAGTAATAGGTGAGGTGTAGTATATGTGAGGTGTAGTACAGGTGTGGTGTAGTATAGGTGTGGTGTAGTAATAGGTGAGGTGTAGTATAGGTGTGGTGTAGTATAGGTGTGGTGTAGTAATAGGTGAGGTGTAGTATAGGTGTGGTGTAGAATAGGTGTGGTGTAGTATAGGTGTGGTGTAGTATAGGTGTGGTGTAGTAATAGGTGAGGTGTAGTATATGTGAGGTGTAGTACAGGTGTGGTGTAGTATAGGTGTGGTGTAGTAATAGGTGAGGTGTAGTATAGGTGTGGTGTAGTATAGGTGTGGTGTAGTATAGGTGTGGTGTAGTATATGTGAGGTGTAGTACAGGTGTGGTGTAGTATAGGTGTGGTGTAGTAATAGGTGAGGTGTAGTATAGGTGTGGTGTAGTATAGGTGTGGTGTAGTATATGTGAGGTGTAGTACAGGTGTGGTGTAGTATAGGTGAGGTGTAGTATAGGTGAGGTGTAGTATAGGTGTGGTGTAGTATATGTGAGGTGTAGTACAGGTGTGGTAGTATAGATGAGATGTAGTACAGGTGTGGTGTAGTGTAGGTGAGGTGTAGTATAGGTGAGGTGTAGGACATGTGTGGTGTAGTACAGGTGAGGCATAGTACATGTGTGGTGTAGTACAGGTGAGGTGTAGTACATGTGTGGTGTAGTACAGGTGTGGTGTAGTACAGGTGTGGTAGTATAGATGAGATGTAGTACAGGAGTGGTGTAGGACAGGTGAGGTGTAGTACATGTGTGGTGTAGTACAGGTGTGGTAGTATAGATGAGATGTAGTACAGGACTGGTGTAGGACAGGTGATGTGTAGTACATGTGTGGTGTAGTACAGGTGTGGTGTAGTATAGCTAAGGTGTAGTAAAGGTGAGGTCTAGTATAGGTGTGGTGTAGTATAGCTAAGGTGTAGTACAAGTGTGGTGTAGTATAGCTAAGGTGTAGTATAGCTAAGGTGTAGTAAAGGTGAGGTGTAGTATAGGTGAGGTGTGGTATATGCGAGGCGTAGTATAGGTTTGGTGTAGTACAGGTGTGGTGTAGTATAGCTAAGGTGTAGTACATGTGTGGTGTAGTATAGGTGAGGTGTAGTATACAGTAGGTGTGGTGTAGTATAGGTGAAGTGTAGTACAGGTGTGGTGTAGTACAGGTGAGGTGTAGTACAGGTGTGTTGTAGTACAGGTATGGTGTAGTATAGGTGAGGTGTAGTATACAGTAGGTGTGGTGTAGTATAGGTGAAGTGTAGTACAGGTGTGTTGTAGTACAGGTGAGGTGTAGTACAGGTGTGTTGTAGTACAGGTGTGGTGTAGTATAGGTGAGGTGTAGTATACAGTAGGTGTGGTGTAGTACAGGTGAGGTGTAGTATACAGTAGGTGTGGTGTAGTATAGGTGAGGCGTAGTATACAGTAGGTGTGGTGTAGTAAAGGTGAAGTGTAGTACAGGTGTGGTGTAGTACAGGTGAGGTGTAGTACAGGTGTGTTGTAGTATAGGTGTGGTGTAGTATAGGTGTGGTGTAGTACAGGTGTGGTGTAGTACAGGTGAGGTGTAGTACAGGTGTGTTGTAGTATAGGTGTGGTGTAGTATAGGTGAGGTGTAGTATACAGTAGGTGTGGTGTAGTACAGGTGAGGTGTAGTACAGGTGTGTTGTAGTACAGGTGTGGTGTAGTACAGGTGAGGTGTAGTACAGGTGTGTTGTAGTACAGGTGTGGTGTAGTACAGGTGAGGTGTAGTATACAGTAGGTGTGGTGTAGTATAGGTGAGGCGTAGTATACAGTAGGTGTGGTGTAGTATAGGTGAGGCGTAATATACAGTAGGTTTGGTGTAGTACAGGTGAAGTGTAGTACAGGTGTGTTGTAGTACAGGTGTGGTGTAGTACAGGTGGGGCGTAGTATACAGTAGGTGTGGTGTAGTATAGGTGAGGCGTAGTATACAGTAGGTTTGGTGTAGTACAGGTGAAGTGTAGTACAGGTGTGGTGTAGTACAGGTGTGGTGTAGTATTGGTGAGGTGTAGTACAGGTGTGGTGTAGTATGGGTGAGGTGTAGTACAGGTGTGGTGTAGTATAGGTGAGGCGTAGTATACAGTAGGTGTGGTGTAGTATAGGTGAGGCGTAGTATACAGTAGGTGTGGTGTAGTATAGGTGAGGCGTAGTATACAGTAGGTTTGGTGTAGTACAGTTTGCACTTTTAGATTTTAGCAAATGGCTGCAATGAAACACAGAGTGAAACTTTAAATGGGTCTGAATACTTTCTGTACAAACTGTAAATCTTCTTAACTTTCACCACAAATGTGATTTTTAGTTGCTGTGATTTTTTCCTCTCTGTCCTCAGTTTTGTTTCAGAACCGCGGATGCCACCTGTGACAGAAAACCTGCAAGTATCCATGTTTCTGTTTGTCATCTTCATCTTCCTCATCCTCTGCATCTCTGCCTCTTCAGCTTCCAGTCAGGATGCTTATCAGAGGAGACTGATGTGAAACATCACAGCTGGTCTCTCTTTAATCTCCTCGACCCCCCGGAGATTACAGAAGTGCGGGACACGTGTGGACGTGTGTGTTTATGAGGAACAGAGTGGATGTAAATGTCTGCTATCGTAGCATAAATAGTATGTGGGCATGTATGAAGCATTGGCAGCAGTCTGCTTCACAGCAGGTTATTCAATCATCGGAGCACAACACGAGTCACTTTTGCCAAACTCCACCAACGACGGCGGAACAGCTCAAACCAAACTCACACATTTCTTCCACAAGACGCTCCAAGTTATTAAAAACAAGCACAATATGGCACCAAGTTTCACAAAGTCGTGCAAGAAGTTTAAACTACATGGAGTGAAACATGAAATCCTCCACCACAGACTCAGAAATATCCCATAATGATGCGTGTACATCTCTGCAACCACAAGCTCTGTTTATATACTTCTACTTCATGTGTACATGTACGTATGTTGAGTGCATGTGTGAGCGCATGCATATTTACATGTATGTACACTATAGTTCAGAACTTGTATGCACTATTGCAATATACACTATATAAGTATTCTCTCACCTGCTTTGACTCACATATGAGCTTCAGTGACATCCCGTTCCTGATTGAGTCAGGTTAATTTATCCTGATCTGGTTTCTATCCAGAACCAGCTCACAAACTGGTTTAAAAATCTCATTTCCTCTAGAACAGGTTTATATTGAGCTCTTGGGCTAAAAACTAAATTTAACTGATGTTAGTTATCAGATTTACATGACAGCATGTCATAGCTGCTCTGAGTTTCTCTGTGATGCCCATAGACACGCGCACGTCCACAGGATGAGCGCGCATGGCGCCTCAGATAGAGTGCACGTCTGAAAACACATCAACCCGCTGAAACTCCGACACAGATATCAGTTTAAACTCTACTGAGGAGATGAAGATGGAAACACTCGCCTCCTCTTGCTTGTGAGAACGAGCACGTCACGGGAACGCGCGCAGCTGATAAAAAAATTTAAATTACATATTTGTGCCTTTAAAATTACGTTTAATTATGTCAGCACGTCACCTTAGATCCGAGCTTTTAGAGTTTTTAGCACGACTTCATGGAATGAAACGAGTTTTATCAGGATTATACAATCCTTTACGTTTTTCTGTCCTCTGTGTTTTCTCTCTCTTTTTTTTATCAGTTTGGAAACGCGACGTGACTTAACAGAGTGTATCTGCTCATGATTATTTATTCTGATTAACACTGAAATGCTGTAACTGGACGGTTACTGTTACAGAGTTCATGAATGCATCATTCAGCAGAGATGATCTGTAGTTGTAGGTTATAAACACAGCGGCTATTATACTTACTGGCGTTCATCCTCCTGATGCTGAGACGCTGATGTGGAAACACTGCGACCGCAGTTCTGTAATATCGACACACTGATTTCGTTTTGCCGACTTTTATTCAGCTCCCTCTTCGTCTAAACCGAAGTTCTCCGACAGAGGAATTGAGAGTTGGTGGCGCTTCAGCTCAACAATCTCACATCCGTGATGTTACGAGTTGTTAGAAACAGGATGGTGAGGCTGCACTGGTCCGTTATGTCCGGTGGCAGCAAGAACTTAATGAAACAATAAATATATATAGAAACAAATCCTGCGCCCAACAGTTCGGTACAGGGTTGTGCCGAACCGAGAGTAGCGCACCGAACGGTTCCACACAAATACGTGTACCGTTACAGCCCTATTTTTTACCATTCTTCCAGAAGCACATTTGTAAGGTCACACTGATGTTGCACCAGAAGGCCTGGCTCTCAGTCTCCGCTCTGATTCATCCCGAAGGTGTTCTATGAGGTTGAGGTCAGGACTCTGTGCAGGCCAGTCCAGTTCCTCCACACCAGACTCTGCATCCAGGTCTTCATGGACCTGCTTTGTGCACTGGTGCACAGTCATGTTGGAAAAGGAAGGGGCCAGCCATAGGCGCAGATTCTGTGGGTGCTTCGGGGCCCGAGCAGTGAAGCATGGTGGTAGCAGCATCATGGTATGGGGGTGTTTTTCAGCTGCAGGGACAGGACGACTGGTTGCAGTTGAAGGAAAGATGAACGTGGCCAAGTACAGAGATCCTGGAAGAAAAGCTCTTCCAGAGTTCAGGAGCTCAGACTGGGCCGAAGGTTCACCTTCCAACAAGACAATGACCCTCAGCACAGCTGAAATAACAAAGGAGTGGATCAGAACAACTCTGGACCATTCTGGACCGGCCCAGCCAGAACCCTAACTTAAACCCAACTGAGCATCTCTGAGAGACCTGAAAATGTCTGAACACCACCGTTCACCATCCAACCTGACAGAACTGGAGAGGATCTGCAAGAAGAACCAGAAGATCCCAAATCCAGGTGTGGAACACTTGTTGCATCATTCCCAAGAAAACTCATGGCTGTACCAGCTCAGAAGTACTTCTACTCAGTACTGAGCAAAGTACTCAATACTTATCACCATGTCATATTTCAGTTTTTCTTTTTTAATAAATTTGCAAAAATGCCCACATTCCTGTTTTTTCTGTCCAGATGGGGTGCTGAGTGACATTAATGAGAAATAACACAAACTTTTTTGATTTTAGCAAATGACTGCAATGAAACAAAGAGGGAAAAGTTTAAAGGGGTCTGAATACTTTGCGTACCCACTGTGTATATATATATGTATATATATATATATATATATATATATATATATATATATAGTGAGGTTTCGACTATTTCATCAAGAAAGACCTTGGGCTAGCTAGTTAATTTTAATCCATGTAAACTTTTTTTGACCTTACCCTGTAAAAGAATCTAAATAAATCATTGATAGGAACCAGAATCGACAGAAGTAATTGGAATCAGAACTGGAATCGTTAAAATGTAAACGATGCCTTTTATTAGTGGTGATCTAACATGGCACACAAACAAAAAGCTGTTCAGATTATCTTTTAAAACCACACATATGAATCCTTAGCTGTCATGTTTCCAGTCTGATTCCTGGTAACTTCATTTGTCTTTGGTGAAATACTAACATGCTGCTTGTTCCTGCAGCCAGCCTCGGGTTGCGTATGAAAAACACGTTTCACAACACTGACCAGGTTAAAGAGGTAATTAAAGCACGGATCGTTTCTATTGCTGCTAATGCAGCGGTGGGGATGCTCGGCCCTCGTCCTGCAGGTTTAACATGTTTACCTGCAGGAACACATGGACAACCTGCAGGACCACAGCGGTCCAGGACTGCGGCAGTCCAGGACTACAGCGGTCCAGGACTACAGCGGTCCAGGACTGCGGCGGTCCAGGAGCAGGGTTTAAAGCTGAGCTCTCTTAGCATGACGACGTAGCAAACCTTTGCAGACCAAACGCTTCAGTTATCTGAGGACTGCTCTTCAAGGCATATCCTGTGAAGCTTCATTCGTATGGCTCCGGTTCACAACTCGACCATCTGAAGGCGCGAAATCTAAGCTGAGATCATGACAGCATAAATAAAAGCTGCTAACGAGGACATTGTTTTGGGTTCTAGTGTTACGAGGCGAGAGCTTAACCTTCACCTGCAGCGTGGAGAAGTGATTACACTGAGGAAAGATTGCTCCGACACTTCAGCATGTACGTTGGCCATTAATATGACATTATTGTTGACATTTCTGATGATCGATCCTGAAGCTGTACGTTTTTCAATCAGCCAGCATGGACGGGTCCTCGCGTGATTTATGACAGCACTGAAGAGGTGGAAGAATTCAATTAGCGCCCTGTTCTTAATTGTAAGTAAGTAATAGCTCCCAGACGCAGACAAGATGTGGAGGTGACAACAGCAATGCTGATGAAAGGGACTTTCTGCCTTCACTTATTATTTAAACTTTAAGCAAATGATCACTTTAGTACCTTCACTTACAAATATCACACGTTATTTAATGTGTTACTTTAAAGGAGTGACATATCAGTATAAACTACTGACTAGCTGATATTCATGCATATGTCAACGCTCCAAAGAAAAATAACCTCATAGATTTCAGCGGGTTTGTTTTAGTGCTAGATTTCCCTCCTCAGTAAAAGGGTTGACTACAGCAATGATATGATCTGCCCGGAGACCAAGTTGACTTCATTTTGATTGGCTATAACCTTATTTAGAGAAACTGGGTCAACCGGTCGGCTGCTAGCGGGTTTGTTTGCTAAGAGGCTATCTGTTATCATCATGGGCCCTTCAGACAGTGAACTACGTTTATCAGACATGACAGCATTTAGAAAATAAATACATTTACGGGTTATGACAACGTTGTGGTTGCCTCCTACAGTGTTGATGCCTCCTCAAACTTTAGAGGTTTGTGGACTACAAAATAGGCTAAAAACCGCTTATAGATTAGTATCACTGACATCTGAAATAAAATTATTTCCAGATATATTCTATTAAAAGAATAGTCCACCCACAGAATGATGGTCCTTCATCTTCTCCTCATCCTCATGCTGAGCAAGACTCTGGAGCACTTTTTTAATATCTCAGATGCAGCCAGAGATCCAGGGGGATAGGCTGTTCTTATCACCAGACTAGTTCTGAGGTTTTTTTTTTTTTACTAAATGAGGGACTTGAAATGAGCATTTTACTTGTTTAAAGATATTTCTCTCTGTCTACGGTCTATATTTTTTCTTATTTCAAGAAATCTTACCAAGTATAATAATCTTGCTCCACTGGCAGATTACTTCACTTCATTATAGTCTTAATCGTCTCAATTTCAGTGTTTTCTAACTCATGTCAAGACCACTAATTTTTACAGCGTATCAAAGTGCTTTTCCCGCATTTATAAATTCTGCTTAAAACCCTGTATCTGTTGCAAGCCTGTTACAAATAAAGCCTTATTTCTACACTTGAGACCTTTTTGAAAAGGAATTTACTGTAAGCTGCAGATTCTGAGTCACCAGCGTGACGAGCAATATTACAGAAGCGCGAGAAGGTCAGAGCTGCAGCTCCACACCTGAAATTAGAGGAAACAAGACTCATCCAGAGATCAGATGCAGGAGGAGGGAAGTAAGAGAGAGACGACGGCAGTGAGACTGGAAGACAAAAAAGGAACGCAGGAGAAAGCAGGTTTGCTTTGACAATCCACTTATGTGCTTAAACCTATTTTACACCACCGCCCATGTTCCTTCCCCAACAACAATAGGCAGTAATTTCCCATGTGTTGATAAATTACATGCTTCCCTTCACAGGCAGAACACACGGCGGTACTATTACCAGACAACCGCTGCTGAGGGACGGAGGGCTGAGCCGGGGAGGCCAGCAAATGGAAACGTGGGGAGAAGAATTCATTACCAGGGTTCCCACGCATCCTGGAAAAACCTGGGAAATGATTGAACATTTTTCCAGTCGTGGAAAACACATGAAAAATGAGAAAAAGAGTAAAATGTCCTGGAAAAGCTTGAGTTGTCCTGGAAAATTATTTTTCCTCTCTCTCGTCTCATTTTCATTGCTGCTTCATTGCTGCTACGTAAGTGTTCCATTGCCATTTTGTTACCGTTTAATCGCAGCTTCGTTGCAGTTTCACCACCGTTTCGTCACTGTTTTGTCACCACTATGTCACCATTTCTTTACTGTATCATCACAGCTTCGTTGCAGCTTCATTGCAGTTTCATTGCCGCTTCGTCGCCCCCCTCGTCGCAGCTTTGTTGCCGCTTCATTGCCATTTTGTCATTGTTTTGTTGCTGCTTTGTCACTGTTTCATTGCAGCTTGGTCGCCGCTATGTTGCCGTGTTGTTGCAGCCTCGTAGTCGTTTTGTTGCCATTTCATTGCCGCTACATCGCTGTTTTGTCATCATTTTGTCACTGTCTCGTCACTGTTTCATCGCAGCTTCATCGCCGCTATGTTGCCGTTTCTTTGCAGCTTCATCGTCGTTTGATCGCCACTATGTCTTCATTTTGTTACTGTTTCATTGCAGTTTCATGGCCGCTTCGTCGCCGCTTCGTCGCAGCTTTGTTGCCGCGACATTGCCATTTTGTCATTGTTTTGTTGCTGCTTTGTCACTGTTTCATTGCAGCTTCGTCGCCGCTATGTTGCTGTGTTGTTGCAGCCTCGTAGTCGTTTCGGCGCCGTTTCATTGCCGCTACATCACTGTTTTGTCATTGTTTTGTTGAAGCTCTGTCTCTGTTTTGTCACCATTTCGTCATTGCTTCGTCACCGTTTCCTCGCAGCTTTATTTCCACTTCGTCTCTATTTTGTCTCTGCTTCGTCACCATTTCGTCATTGCTTCGTCACCGTTTCCTCGCAGCTTTATTTCCACTTCGTCTCTATTTTGTCTCTGCTTCGTCACCATTTCGTCATTGCTTCGTCACCGTTTCCTCGCAGCTTTATTTCCACTTCGTCTCTATTTTGTCTCTGCTTCATCGCTGCTTCGTCTTTTCTTCGTCTTTACTTCATCGCTGTAAAAATATAAGCTCCAATTGTAGAAAACTTCTCCAAAAGCTTGTGGTGGAAGTTATTAGTCTATGTTGTGATAACTGGACTCGCACTGTAGCAGCTGGAAAAGTCCTGGAAAACAACTTATAGAAAAGTGGGGAACCCTGATTATTCTGCTCCTTCGTTCAATCTGGAGTCAAAAAGATGAAGAAAACCAAGTTCCTGTAATCCAGGAAACAAAGACGCGATGTAAAGAGGGCACCCGCTCGGAGAGAGAGGAGTAGGAGGAGATGATGTGCCAAACTCATGTGGGTGGTGCTAATTACTAACTGCTCCCCAGTAGGAACAGTCAAGCATGAGAGACAACAGGAGACAACTGAGACTATAAATCCAACCCCGTCCCCATGCAACCGCAACCTCCCCCAACACACTCTCACACACACACAGTGTTATAACGGCTGAGAGTATAATTAAAATTGCTTGAGGCAGAATGAGTGAGGGAGGTGTTTCTCCTGGGGTGCATTGAGCATCTCTGCAGCCCACAGACGCAGCTGAGAGTCCCGTGCTTGGTCGGATCATGTCTGGAGGTTTTACCAGCATGCAGGCATCTCCGGCTCGTATCAGCACCGACAAGGAGGTGACATCTGAGTTTCTGAGAGACGGAGACTTTCAGGAGGACAGGAAACTGAAGACGGACTGTAAGAGGCTCCGTTCACACTCGCCGTTTCTCAATATCCGTACTTGCGTTCTTGTGTACTTTTGGTCATCAGTAGAGCTCCAAGTAATGTTCAAACGGACCTATGGCTAAGCCACGCCCCCAAATGTGATGAGCCAATCACAGCGCACACAGCGAACCCAATACACTCGGACATTCTCTGCTTGAACGTCTATTGAAGTGCATTGAAGTTAGTCCGTTTATGTTCGTTTTTATGTCTTTATGTGTTTTTTAGTTTAAAATGGTCAAACGGTGTGAATGGAGTACATGAAACTCCGACACTGAGTATCCTGAGAGTCTAGGCGATGGGGTGGATTTATTGCCCCCTCCCAAGCCACATCTCAAACAAGAACAGTGTCTGCTTTGGATAAAGTTATGCAGCAGACCTCAACATCAACTGAACGTAGATGAAAAAATTAACAAGGATGTCTACATCTGTTCTAAGGTAAGACAACGTCGTATATTAAGGCAACATGTCACTTTGCTGGAAAGAAATATGAAGTTATCTTTAACATCCCTTATGTTAGCTTAAGTTAGCTAACGCTAGCTAAAAGTGCAAGTGTTTGTACTTTGGTAATGGCACATTAGAGGTCAGCTATAGCTGTGGTGTAGTACAGGTGTGGTGTAGTACAGGTGTGGTGTAGTACAGCTGTGGTGTAGTACAGTTGTGATGTACTACAGCTGTGGTGTAGTACAGGTGTGGGGTAGTACAGGTGTGGTGTAGTATTGGTGTGGTGTAGTACGTGTGGTGTAGGATAGGTGTGGTGTAGTACAGGTGTGGTGTAGTACAGGTGTGGTGTAGTACAGCTGTGGTGTAGTACAGTTGTGAGGTGTACTACAGGTGTGGTGTAGTACAGGTGTGGGTGTAGTACAGGTGTGGTGTAGTATTGGTGTGGTGTAGTACAGGTGTGGTGTAGTACAGGTGTGGTGTAGTATAGGTGTGGTGTAGTACAGGTGTGGTGTAGTACAGGTGTGGTGTAGTATAGGTGAGGTGTAGTACAGGTGTGGTGTAGTATAGGTGTGGTGTAGTACAGGTGTGGTGTAGTATAGGTGTGGTGTAGTATAGGTGTGGTGTAGTACAGGTGTGGTGTAGTATAGGTGTGGTGTAGTATAGGTGTGGTGTAGTACAGGTGTGGTGTATAGGTGTGGTGTAGTACAGGTGTGGTGTAGTACAGGTGTGGTGTAGTACAGGTGTGGTGTAGTATAGGTGTGGTGTAGTGCAGGTGTGGTGTAGTACAGGTGTGGTGTAGTATAGGTGTGGTGTAGTGCAGGTGTGGTGTAGTACAGGTGTGGTGTAGTATAGGTGTGGTGTAGTGCAGGTGTGGTGTAGTATAGCTGAGGTGTAGTAGAGGTGTGGTGTAGTACAGGTGTGGTGTAGTACAGGTGTGGTGTAGTATAGGCAGAGCCGGATTAACGCAAAGGCAAACTAGGCACATGCCTAGGGCCTGATTGGCTGGGGGGGGCCCAGACATAGGGAGAAAAAATAAGAATAAAATATGCTAATGTTTTGTCTACAATTTATTTCAGTGTTGATATACCAAATTTATTAACTAGAAATAGTCTTGATTCAAGACAATTAGTTAATAATTTTTGAAGACTCTTAAAAATAGTGACGTTGTTTAACTTAACGTAACATTACGTTACATCCGGGACTTCGCAGCGGTCAGAGATCGGATTAAGCGGGACATTAGAGCTAGCTGGCAGGTCGTTTGAGTAGGCTACATTTAAGATGCTTTCAGGCGCAGCAAAACGTAAAAAGAAAAAAAATGAAGAGGAACAAAAGAATAAACTGCGGGGGACTTAAGAGAAGTTTCTGTCGGGCAGCCGTTCGACCGCTGTGAACCTGCTCGAGTCAGCAGAGGGCGAACCAGGCCGGGAGACGGATGTGGTGGGAGACGCTGCGCGGTTGGCGCCGTCAGCTCTAGCCGTTTCGCCGCCGACATCAGCAGCAGCTCCGCCGCCATCAATACCTGCAGCTCCGCCGCCGACATCATCAGCAGCTCCGCCGCCGACAACACCTGCAGCTCCGCCGCCGACATCATCAGCAGCTCCGCCGCCGTCAACACCTGCAGCTCCGCCGCCGACATCATCAGTAGGCCATCACAGAAGTACAAAATTTTTGTTCACCCAATTCAGACTCATTTGCCTTGGCAGTCTGAGCAGGTTAGTAAAGAAAAGTGAAAAAAAGTACTCCTGGTTCAACAAAAGGATCAAGGTATTTAATGATTTTTCTCCAATGTTTTTGGGATCAAATCTCCTTGTAGAATGCAGTCTAGCAAAGCAAACCGTCGAGAGAAACATCCAGACCAGTGCAGAAAAATTGCTGAACAATCCAGAAGAGGAGCTGAGCTGCATGGGTGTTGAATACCAGAAAATGGAAATGAGGTGATGCTTGTCCATGAAAATAAACATCCTATCACGATAGCACACTTTCTTGTACTACGAATGTTACTGCAAATCTTAATTTTAATTAAATCTGCAAGTTTTTATTGATCTTAATATATTTGACTACTTATTTAACTGTTCAATTTAATGAACATATTTAATTAAGATTTTCTGCAAAATGCAATAGCTTAAAACATTTATCTTGTTTGCTCTGTTTACATAGTTTGCTGACACCTATTGGTTATTTGCTGAAATTACTGCATTAACAATGACACTCACGATGGATAAGGATAATTTAATAGCTCTTAATAATAAGGGGGTGAAGGGGGGGGGGGGGGGGGGGGGGGGGGGGGGGCAAAATATACAGTCTGCCTAATAGTCCATTTACTTAATCCGGCTCTGAGTATAGGTGTGGTGTAGTACAGGTGTGGTGTAGTATAGGTGTGGTGTAGTACAGGTGTGGTGTAGTACAGGTGTGGTGTAGTATAGGTGTGGTGTAGTACGTGTGGTGTAGTATAGGTGTGGTGTAGTACAGGTGTGGTGTAGTACAGGTGTGGTGTAGTACAGGTGTGGTGTAGTATAGGTGTGGTGTAGTACGTGTGGTGTAGTATAGGTGTGGTGTAGTACAGCTGTGGTGTAGTTCAGGTGTGGTGTAGTACAGGTGTGGTATAGTACAGGTGTGGTGTAGTACAGGTGTGGTGTAGTACGGTGTGGTGTAGTACAGGTGTGGTGTAGTACATGTGTGGTATAGTATAGGTGTGGTGTAGTATAGGTGTGGTGTAGTATAGGTGTGGTGTAGTACGTGTGGTGTAGTACAGGTGTGGTGTAGTATAGGTGTGGTGTAGTATAGGTGTGGTGTAGTATAGGTGTGGTGTAGTACAGGTGTGGTATAGTACAGGTGTGGTGTAGTACAGGTGTGGTGTAGTACAGGTGTGGTGTAGTGTAGAGGACGTGCAGGTGTCGTCACAGTGTCGTGATACTTCCTCGTCACCACGTTGGACGGCAAAAACAAGAACGCACTCAGATACATATGAAAAAATCTTCCGAGGATGGTTATTTCTTGTTCAGCGGTTGGTTGTACCAACAGACGAGGACAAAAGATTCCCTGCAAACGAGGACAGACGTGCAAAATGTGTGTCCGCTGTAAAAAGAGAAAACTGGCTGCAGGGTTCTACCAGCCGAATTTGCAGTGAACCCTTCATATCAGGTACGATCCCACTTCATTTGCTGTTGATGTGCACGTTGACTCATTAACAATGTTTCAATCCACCTTATTCCTGAGCTTATTAATGTACAAACAATTAAATTTGTGTAAAATCGTGTAAAGTGTCATTTTTACTAGCAGTTTATTCAACAACAAGAGTGTTCATAACATTTCTAAACGATTTTCCTCAGAAAATGTACTTGCACGGTTCGGGAACATGTTACGCTGTTCATGGTTTTACTAACAACCAGAGAAAGTTACATTTGTGGTTGCAAGAGCGACGTGTAGAACATGCACCTCGGTCTGAGAAAGAGAGAGGCTGCAGGGCTCCAGACTGCAACCAAAAAATGTATATCTGCTGTTTCGTAAATAAGATTGTATCCCACCTCTTTCAACAAAACACGACCAACCTTATTATATTATTCTGCTCCATCTCTGAAATGCCTGATCTCTGTTCAGTGGACATTTTCCTCTCTTTAAATCCAGACTGAAAACTCCCCTGTGCAGACACCTTTTTCTACCAAAGTCCATCTGTACCAATCCAATGCGGTACCGTTACGTTTCGTGTTTTAGCTTCCTGTTTTTAATGTTTTATCTGCTCTGTACAGTGTCCTTGGGTGCTCTGATAAGGCGCTTTATAAAATTAAATGTGTTATAAAATAATAAAAATTCTAATAAGAGGAATTATTATTATCATGTAGGTAGTGATAAGCCTCGAAGCTTGCTCATCGCTTCAGTCAGACGTGACAGAGCTAAGTAGCTAACGTGGCTAATGACCCCCCCCCCCTCTGTTGCATGAGGAAGAGGGATTGTAACGTTGCACTGTCTGAGCTGTAACAGCTGATGTTCCAACATAGTTTATCTCAAAAGCTCCAAGAAAGTGGAGCAGCGCAAACATCTAGCATGTAAATAAACGGCGGTTCCGTCCGAACGAGGTGGATCTTCCTTTTTCTTTTTTTTTAAATTAAACTTTATTGGCAGTTCAGTATAAAGCAGACAAAAATAACAACAGAACAGAGACAGAACAAATTGAATGAGGTGGATACGATTGCACAGACGCAGTTTAGAGGGAGCGTTTCCATTCTGTTAGTGCAGGACAACACGGACATTTGCCGTCCAACGTAGCGGCGGCACACAGGCAGGTCACGTGACTGCACATCCTCTATAAGTGTGGTGTAGTAACAGACTCTTCTCTGCTCTGCTACACGATCACTTTTTGGCACAACACCGGCAGCCGTGCAGTAGTTTGTACAAGAAACAGAGGGAGCGACACTCGTCACATTCCAGAGATTCACAGGCTCATTTCTACTCACAGATTCACACTCGTGAACAATTTTTTTAATAATGTTTATTTATCTTGTCATGGTCTCTCTGTCCGATCCTGCGTCTGCTGTCCGTGTTGACAACTGTCATCTCCCGATATGTCACATAGCGCTTGTCACAGAATGTTGATCGTTTGTCCGAGTGAGTGGAGGGGGCGTGGCTTAGCCACAGGTCATTTCAAAGAAGGCATCAAGACAAGTACGCTCCACATTCCCAGATGTGTACTTGCTCCACCTACTTTTCCGAGTCTGCATTGGAGGTGACCTTTTTGGACTTCAGGCACCCTTATATCCCATAAGGCATTGCAGCTTAACAGTGCTGAAAATACTTTTTTTATATTTTTATAACTTTTCTACAACAGTTGTTTTACGACTTCTTGGTGGTTTCACAAACAGGGTCTGAACAGCTAACGTAGCTAACATTAGCTAATGGTTGCAGAGATTAGCTGGATAACATCTTTGACATAATCAAGTACGTTTCTGTTCCAAATGCGCAGCGAGCGTACTTGCAACCTTCCGTCCTTGGAAGTCCGTACTTCTGACAAGTCCATACTAGCTAGTACACAAGTATGTTCTTAGCATACTTGGCATTGAGAAACGGCCACTGTTGTAGAGATGTGACGTCCATGAAAGAAGCGATTCTTTTGAACAGCTCGTTTAAAAGAATGATAAGAATCGGATCTCAGTTGTGAGCAGTTCATTTAAACTTTATTTTTCCAACCTGGACCTTATTTTTAGGAGTTCATACGTGCATTTACTCAACGGCAAAGTTTCTGCATCACTTTGAGTCCTTTGGAAGATATTACAGAGTCGCCATTCGGTGTTTATCCTGTAAAATGGCGGAGACAGGGCAGCCACTCGATAAGACATTATCTGCAGCAAAACTCCTTCATTTCATCAATGCTTTAAGTGGAATGAACGAATGAATGAGTACGATTGTTCTGTGAGTTCACAGTTTCGCAAATTGTGTTTTTGTTGTTGTCTGGGTAGCAGCTGCTCTTCTCAGCTGTACTATGGAGGCGCGCATCGTGAACGTACGGCCCCGAAAAGTGTGTAGAACATCCTGATAACTAACGGAAAGCTAAATCTGGACCCACGAGACAATAGTACTCGTTCATTCATTCATTTTACTTAAAGTATTGGCAAAAGTCAAGGAGTTTTGCTGCAGATAATGTCTTATAGAGAGGCTGCCCCGTCTCCACCATTATTACTCGATGAACACAGAAGGACGACTCAACGTAATATCTTCCAAAGGACTCGGTGATGCAGAAGTTTTACCAGTGAGTAAATGTACGTATAAACTCCTAGAAGTAAGGTCCAGTTTGAAAAAAAAGAAAGTTATCCTCTAAGAGTCATTCTTTTTTATCCGAATTGTTGACGCTGCCTTCATGTGGCACGTGTGCATTTAAAAAGTTGCATCTTTCTGTGGTTTGGTTTATCTGCTCACAGGAGGGTGAAATTCCCCGAAAAACAACCACTCACTGGGACGTAAGAAGAAGAAATGCTTTGGGTAGAAATTCCCTCAAATTAACGGTGAGAGTCAGAACCTCCTTCATTAAGGCTGGTCTCTGTGTGCCGTGTGCTGCACGTCCCACATGATGGATGCGGTGTGTGGCGTGACCTTCAGCAGGATGATTGGGTGTGTGGGTTTAGACTGAGTACATGTTCGTAACTGTATATCACAGAAGGCGTCCGTACAGCACTGGTGCTGCAGCAATAATTAACATGTTAACAAACCGCGGAAACCTCGTACTGCAACGCAGCAGGGACCTGGATTTCTGTTCCACCTTCGTCTTTTTGTTTTTTAGCTTCTGAAAACCATCAGGTGTTAATTCTGCAGCTGGTTTCAGCCTGAGACGAACACGTGCTTCTCACCTATTCACGAAACTCTGGAAGACTGCTACAGTCAGATAACACGTGCTTGCTGATGTTTGATTTCCTTTCATGACTTTTTCCTTATTAAAGTGGAAATGTTTAATATATGGGCATGAATGAATCAAAGAAAAACACATCACATCTTAAATCTCCAGTGATCTCCAGCATGTAGACGTAAGCTGCTTAAAAGCTGTGTATAATTCTAATGAAGGCAGCTTTCCATGCAGAGATAAATACTTGAGTGTTGTAATCTGAGGTAAGCTCAGCTCAGAGCGGAAAGAACTTCATCATTCCTCTCTTTGTTTTGCTCTTTAAGGGGCAGCTGAGGTGGAGGAAACCAGCTTCCCAGGTTTGAACTATAACTATGACAAACACTGCTGGACACGATGAGGTGGAGCCGGAAATTCTCATTATGATAAGATGGAACATGAGATTCTCATCATGATGAGGTGGAAGAGGGGAACGGGAGATTCTCATCACGATATGAGATGGAACAAGAGATTCTCATCATGATGTGGTGAAATGAAAAATTCTCATCGTGATGAGGTGGAACGGGACATTCTCAACACGATGTGGTGGAACGGGAGATTCTCATCACGATGTGGTGAAATGAAAGATTCTCATCGTGATGATGTGGAACGGGACATTCTAAACACGATGTGGTGGAAGGGGAAATTCTCATCATAATGAGGTGGAACGGGAGATTCTCATCATGTTGTTGTGGAACGGGAGATTCTCATCATATTGATGTGGAACGGAGATTCTCATCATAATGATGTGGAACGGGAGATTCTCATCATAATGATGTGGAACGGGAGATTCTCATCGCAATGAGATGGAACGGGAGTTTGTCATCATGATGAAGTGGAACAGAAGATTCTCAGCACCATAAGGTAGAATGGGATATTCTCATCACAATGTGGTGGAACGGGAGATTCTCATCACGATATGAGATGGAACATGAGATTCTCATCATGATGTGGTGAAATGAAAGATTCTCATCATGATGTAGTGGAACGTGAGATTCTCATCATAATGATGTGGAACGGGAGATTCTAATCATGATAAGATGGAACATGAGATTCTCATGTGATGAGGTGGAAGGGAGTTTATATGATAAGTGGAACAGAGATTCTCATATGATGATGTGGAACGGGAGATTTATATGATGTGGTGGAACAGAATTTCACATGATGTGGAAAGAGTTATATGATGTGGTGGACGGGAGATTTATATGATGAGGTGGAGGGAGTTTATATGATAAGGTGGAACATGAATTCTATATGTAGGTGGAAGGGAGATTTATATGATGTGGTGGAACGGGAGATTCTATATGATGAGGTGGAACGGGAATTTATCATATGAGGTGGAACATGAGATTTATATGATGTGGTGGACGGGAGATTCTCATATAATGAGATGGAAGGGAGATTTATATGATGTGGTGAAATGAGTTCTCATATGATGAAGTGGAACAGAAAGATTCTCAGCAAATAAGGTAGAATGGGATATTCTATACGATATGGTGGAAAAGAGATTTTATATGATGTGGTGAATGAAAATTCTATGTGATGAGGTGGAACAGGAGATTTACACGATGTGGTGGAAGGGGATTTATATGATGTGGTGGAACGAGGAGATTCTATACGATATGAGATGGAACAAGAGATTCTATATGATGTGGTGAAATGAAAAATTTATGTGATGAGGAATGGGACATTAAGGTGGTGGAAGGGGAGATTTATGAGTGGTGAATGAAGTATATAATGTAGTGGAATGGAAATTCGATAATGATGTGGAACAAAGATATATAATGATGGGAACGGGAGATTATGGATGAGGTGGAACGGGATATTCTCATATAATGATGTGGAAGGGGAGATTCTCATCAAATGAGATGGAACGGGAGTTTCTCATATGATGAAGTGGAACAGAAGTTTAGCACCATAAGGTGAATGGGATATTCATAAATGTGGTGGAACGGGAGATTTCATCACGATATGAGATGGAACATGGATATATGATGTGGTGAAATGAAAGTTCTATACGTATGAGGTGGAAGGAGATTTTCAACACGATGAGATGGAACAGGAGATTCTCATCATGATGTGGTGAAATGAAAGATTCTCATCATGATGTAGTGGAACGGGAAATTCTCATCATAATGATGTGGAACGGGAGATTCTCATCGTGATGAGGTGGAACGGGAGATTCTAATCACGATGAGGTGGAACATGAGATTCTATGATGTGGTGAAATGAAAGATTTATATGATGTGGTGGACGGGAGATTTAAGATAAGATGGAAAAGAGATTAATGATGTGGTGGAACGGGAGATTATAGATATGAGATGGAACATGAGATTATATGAGTGGTGGAACGGAAGATAATATGATAAGATGGAATAGAGTTTATATGACGAGGTGGCGGGAGATATAGATAAGATGGAAATGAGTTATATGACGAGGTGGAACGGGAGATTTAATGATGAGGTGGAAGGGAGATTATATGATGAGGGGAAGGGAGATATATGATTAGGTGGAAAGAAGATTAGCACATAAGGTAGAATGGGATATTATAAATGTGGTGGAACGGGAGTTAACGATAGAGATGGAACGGGACATCAACGTATGAGGTGGAAGGGGAATTTAACGATGAGATGGAACAAGAGATTCTTATATGATGTGGTGAAATGAAAGATCTATATGATGTAGTGGACGGGAAATTCTCATATAATGATGTGGAACGGGAGATTCTCATCGTGATGAGGTGGAACGGGAGATTTAATAGATGAGGTGGAAATGAGATTATGATGTGGTGAAATGAAAATTATATGATGTGGTGGAAGGGAAATAAGATAAGATGGAAATGAGATTAGTGATGGGGTGGGGGAATAAAGATGTGGTGGAAGGGAGTATATGATGTGGTGGAACGGAGATATAGATGAAAGAAAATGAGATTATGATGTGGTGAAATGAAGATTATATGATGTAGTGGGGAAATTATATAATGATGTGGAAGGGAGTTATGTGATGAGGTGGAAGGGAGATTAATACGATGAGGTGGAAATGAGATTATGATGTGGTGAAATGAAAATTATATGATGTGGTGGTACGGGAATTAAGATAAGATGGAAATGAGTTATATGATGTGGTGAAATGAAAGATTTATATGATGAAGTGGAACGGAAGTAATGATGTGGTGGAACGGGAAATTATATGATAAGATGGAAATGAGATTATGTGATGAGGTGGACGGGAGTATATGATAAGATGGAAATGAGATTAGTGATGAGGTGGAAGGGAGATTATATGATGTGGTGGAAGGGAAATTAAGATAAGATGGAACAGAGTTATATGATGTGGGAACGGGAGTATAGATGAGGTGGAGGGAATATGATAAGATGGAAATGAGTTAATGATAGGTGGACGGGAGATATATGATGTGGTGGAACGGGAGTAATGATGAGGTGGAGGGAATTATATGATGAGATGGAAATGAGATTATATGAGTGGTGGAGGGTAAAATGAGATGGAAAGGAGATATAGATGTGGTGAAATGAAAGTATGATGAGTGGAAAGAAGTAGAAATAAGGTAGAATGGGATTTAAGATTGAGATGGAAAAGAGATTATATGATGTGGTGAAATGAAAAATTGTGATGAGGTGGAAGGAGATTAAAGATGGGTGGAAGGGGAGATATATGATGTGGTGGAACGAGAAATAAGATATGAGATGGAAAAGAATATATGATGTGGTGAAATGAAAAATTAGGATGAGGTGGAATGGGAATTTAAAGATGTGGTGGAAGGGGAGATATATGATGTGGTGAAATGAAGATTTATATAATGTAGTGGAATGGGAAATGATAATGATGTGGAACAAGTTATATAATGATGTGGAGGGAGTATGGATGAGGTGGAGGGATTTATATAATGATGTGGAAGGGGGTAAAATGAGATGGAAGGGATAGATGAAGTGGAAGAAGAAGACATAAGGTAGAATGGGATAAAATGTGGTGGAACGGGAGTAACGAGAGATGGAAATGAGTATATGATGTGGTGAAATGAAGTTAAGATGAGGTGGAAGGGGAGTAAAGATGAGATGGAAAGGAGATAATGATGTGGTGAAATGAAAGATTATATGATGTAGTGGAAGGGAAATATAATGATGTGGAAGGGAATTAGTGATGAGGTGGACGGGAGATAAAGATGAGGTGGAAATGAGTTATGATGTGGTGAAATGAAAGTTATATGATGTGGTGGAACGGGAGTATATGATAGATGGAATAAGAGTATATGATGTGGTGGACGGGAATATAGATATGAGATGGAAATGAGATTAATGATGTGGTGGAACGGAAGATTAAATGATAAGATGGAATAGAGTTATGACGAGGTGGAAGGGGTATAGATAAGATGGAAATGAGATAATGAGAGGTGGAAGGGAGTTATATGATGAGGTGGAAGGGAGTATATGATGAGGTGGAACGGGAGTTATATGATTGGGGAAAGAAGATTTGCAATAAGGTAGAATGGGTTATAAATGTGGTGGAGGGAGTTTTAGATATGAGATGGAACGGGATTATAGTTATGAGGTGGAAGGGGAGTTAGATGAGATGGAAAAGAGATTTTATGATGTGGTGAAATGAAGTTTTATGATGTAGTGGAGGGATTTTATAATGATGTGGAGGGAGTTTGGTGAGGTGGAAGGGAGATTTAAGATGAGGTGGAAATGGTTATGATGTGGTGAAATGAAGTTTTATGATGTGGTGGAGGGAATTTATGATAGATGGAATGAGTTTGTGATGGGGTGGAGGGTAAAGATGTGGTGGAAGGGGGTTATGATGGGTGGGGGGAGAGAAGAAAGATATGATGTGGTGAATGAAATTATATGATGTGTGGGGGTTATAGAGTGGAGGGGGGGAGGTGGGGGGTTTAAGAGAGGTGGAAATGAGTAGTGTGGTGAATGATTTTATGTGTGGTGGTGGGTAAGGGAAGTTATGAGTGTGAGGTTAGATGAAGTGGAGGAAGTTTATGATGTGGTGGGATAAGGAGTGGAGGTGGGGGGTAGGGAAGTTGTGTGAGGTGGAGGGGTTTATGATGTGGTGGAGGGAAGAAGGGAAGGTATGATGTGGTGGGGGGTGGAGGTGGGGGATAGATAAGATGGATGTTTATGAGGTGGGGGGTTTATGATGTGGTGGGGGGTAGAGAGGTGGGGGGTTAAGATGAGGTGGAATGAGTTATGATGTGGTGAATGAGTTATGATGTGGTGGTGGTAGAAGGGGTAGATGTGGTGAATGAAATTATGAGAGTGGGGGTTATGATGTGGTGGGGGAGAAGGGAATGAGTTAGTGTGAGGTGGGGGAGATAAGGGAAGTTGGTGAGGTGGAGGGGTTTATGATGTGGTGGAGGGAGAAAGGGAAGAGCTATGAGTGGTGGGGGGGGAGGTGGGGGAAGGGAGTTTGAGGTGGGGGTATGTGTGGTGGAGGGGTTGGGGTGGGGGGGAGAGGATGTTGAGTGGTGGGGGGAGAGGGAGTTGAGTGGTGAAGAGGAGGGAGGAGGTGAGGGGGGGGAAGGTTTATAGTGGTGAATGATGTGGAGGTGGAGGGAGATGTGGTGGAGGGGGTATGATGTGGTGGAAGAGGGAGAGTGGAAGGATGATGTGGTGAAATGAAAATGTGTGAGGTGGATGGGAAGATGTGGTGGAGGGGATGAGTGGTGAATGAATATAGTGTGGATGGGGTATAGGGGATATAGGTGGGGGGGGTGGGTGGAGGGTAATAGAGTGGAGGGGAGAGGGGGGGTATGATGAAGTGGAAAGAGATAAGGGATGGGAATGTGGTGGAGGGGGATGAGTGGATGTATGAGTGGTGAATGAAGGGGTGGGGGGAGTAGAGAGATGGAAGGGTATGATGTGGTGAATGAATATGAGTGTGGAGGGATAGGTGGGGGGGGTGGGGGAGGGGAAGAGAGGTGGAATGAGATGAGTGGTGAATGAAGAGTGTGGTGGAGGGGATGATAAGAGGAATAGTATGAGTGGTGGAGGGGAGGAGGGAATGATTATGAGTGGTGGAGGAGATAATGATAAGATGGAATATTGGGGGTGGAGGGGATGATAAGAGGAATGGTTGGAGGGGGGGGTATGAGAGGTGGAGGGGTATGATGAGGTGGAGGGGTTGAAGGTGGAAAGGTAGCATAAGGTAGATGGGTCTTAAAGGGTGGAGGGGTCAGAAGAGGGAGGGTAGGAGGTGGAGGGGGTTGAGAGGGACGGTTTTCATGATGTGGTGAATTTTGATGTGTGGGTATGTGGGGGGCAGGGGGTGGGGATTAAGGGGTGGGGTGGTGGGAAATGGTTATGAGTGGTGGAGGGGATAAGATAGGGATGGTTCTGGTGGGGTGGCGGGACATTCTAACGATGGGTGGAAGGGGAGTTTCATATGATGTGGTGGAACGGGAGATTCCATCACGATGAAAGAATGAGTCATGAGTGGTGAAATGAAAGTTCTATGGTGGGGGGTTATAGGTGGGGGAGTTCCTCGTGTGAGGTGGAGGGAGATTCTATGGGGTGGGTGGTTCTATGGTGGTGAAATGAAAGTTGTGGGTGGTGGGAAATATCCGATAAGATGGAACATGAGATTCTCATCATGATGTGGTGAAATGAAAGATTCTCATCATGATGAAGTGGAACGGAAGATTCTCATCATGATGTGGTGGGGGAGTAGGGAGTCTGGATGAGGTGGAGGGAGTTCATATGATAAGATGGATGAGTTTCGTGATGAGGTGGAAGGGAGATTCTCATATGATGTGGTGGAACGGGAAATTCTCTATGATAAGATGGACACGAGTCCCATGGTGGTGGAGGGAGATTCTCATATGATGGGTGGAACGGGAAATTCTCATCATGATAAGATGGAACATGAGATTCTCATATGATCAGGTGGAACGGGAGATTCTCATCATGATGTGGTGGAACGGGAGATTCTCATCATGATGAGGTGGGCGGGATTATGAGAGAGGTGATTTTGAGTGGTGGACGGGAGATTCCACAATGAGAGGAGGAGATTTATATGAGTGGTGAAATGAGTTTATGAAAGGGAAGAGATTCTCAGCAAAAAGGTAGATGGGATTTCAAGATAGAGAGGGAGATTTTAATGAGTGGTGAAATGAAAAATTCTTGTGATGAGGTGGAACAGGAGATTCTCGAGTGGTGGAGGGGAGATTCTCATATGATGTGGTGGAACGAGAGATTCTCATAGATATGAGATGGAACAAGAGATTCAATGAGTGGTGAAATGAAATTTGGGAGGTGGAATGGGATTTAACAGGGGTGGAAGGGGAGATTCCAATGATGTGGTGAAATGAGATTATATAGGTGGATGGGAATTTGATATGAGGGAAGATTCTATATAAGGGGGGGAGTCTCTCGTGATGAGGTGGGGGATTTTATATATGATGTGGAAGGGGAGATTCCATCACAATGAGATGGGGGAGTTTCCAATGATGAAGTGGAACAGGTTGCACATAAGGTGAATGGGTCCTCATAAGGGTGGGGGAGTTCCATCCGATATGAGGGAAGAGACAATGGTGGTGAAATGAAGTTTGTTTGGGTGGAATGGTTTTCAGATGGTGGAAAGGAGTTCGAGTGTGAAATGCCATGGTGTGGAAGGGAATTCTGTGTGGGGTGGAACGGGACATTCTAGTTTGGTGGAAGGGGAGATTCTCATCATGATGTGGTGGAACGGGAGATTCTCATCCGATGACAAGAAACATGAGTCCAATGAGTGGTGAAAGTTCTCATATGATGTGTGGACGGGAATTCTCATATATGGTGGGGGAGTTTTGTGATGAGTAGACTTGTTGCCTGTTTTAGGGCGAGTTGAGGAAGGGGGGGAAATTAAGTTTTTTGATGGTTGAGGAATTGGTTTTTGTGTTTATTGTCTTATGGTTTGGGCTTTTTTATAGCTGCTTATTGGGGCGGGCTTGGGGGTTTATTGTTCAGAGTGAGAATAAACCAGGTGAGGCCTATTCCCATTATGGTCTGTTGTGGAGCGCAGAGACCAGGGTGAGAGTGTGATGTTTTTAGAAGAGGCTCAGACTACTTTTTAGTTGCTTTTATTGAATTTTGTTATTTTTAAATGATTCTTTTATTTTTTGATTTGATTTTTTTTTCTATTTTTTATTTTTACTTTGGTTTTGGATATTAAAATGATTCTATTTGTATTATTTTTTATGTGTATTTTATTATCTGCTTTTATTTGATTTATTTATTCATCTATTTATTTTTGGTTTAACTCTAAAAATTTTAACTTCCCCCAGTGTTTCCTCATGGGGATCCTTCGCTGGGAGTTTTGCCTGCTCGGTCTGGGGGAAACGGCTGTGGTGGATGCCCTTTTCTTGGTGTCTAGGGGCCTGCACTGCAGCCCTGCGGCTGTGGTGTGGACCCTGGCCTGTCATGATCTGGGGGTCCCTGCAGCTGGGCCTTATGTGGCTAGGGGGGCTGGCTCCTGGTGCGAATGGATCCCCAAGATATCGTTTCCTCACAGCAGTGTCATGCCAGATGGTTTTTACAGTTACTGTTTTTATACCTGTTCATTAGAAGAGAGGGAGTTGGGGGTTTGTAGCTAGGTGTGGAATTGGGAGGGGGTTGGGTGTGTGCATGTGTGTGTTTTGTGTTGAATCTGGATGTGTGAAGGCTTGTTTTTATTTGAATTCACATTTTGTTTTTACTATGTCAAGCACTTTGTGTTGCTTTTTAATGGTATGAAAAGTGCTTTATAAATAAAGCTTGATTTGATTTGATTTGAACGGGAGATTCTCATCACGATGAGGTGGAACATGAGACTCTCATGATGTGGTGAAATGAAAGATTCTCATCATGATGTGGTGGAACCGGAAATTCTCATCATAATGACGTGGAATGGGACATTCTCATCACAATGAGGTGGAACATGAGATTCTCATTATGATGTGGTTAAATGAAAGATTCTCATAGTGATGAGTTGGAACGGGAGATTCTCATCGTAATGAGGTGGAACATGAGATTCTCATCATGATGTGGTAAATGAAAGACTCTCATGATAATGACGTGGAACGGGAGATTCTCATCATGATGTGGTGGAACGGGAAATTCTCATCATAATGAGGTGGAACGGGAGATTCTCATCGTAATGAGATGGAACATGAGATTCTCATCACAGACGTGATGCTATCATGTCAATAGGGAGAAAAATCTCTAAGCAAGGTCTGCAACACCTGGTTGGCTCTATGACACCAGGAATGAAGGCAGTTCTGGAGGTTTGAGTCTGAGCAGGTATCAGGATGGATCACTGCTGCTTGTTATGTAAAAGTGTGTTTAGTTTCTAGTCTAGACGAGAAACATTAATTCAGTCTTCTTTTCCTTCACTGATGCTCCGGCAGCTCTCAGCGTGGCCGGGCATGATGCATACTATCGCTTGGGGGACATTATAATCCATCAGTTGGCTGGACTGAAGATAGCAAGATTTCACACCCTCCCCCGAACGGTTCTGCAGTGAGTGCTTCAATATAAGAAGTCTGAATCTGTCATTGCAACAACACTGCAGCTTTATTTCCTCTGCAGAGCGCCATCGCCTTGTTTTTCCCCACCGTCTCTGCTTTAGGAGTTATTATTATACAATAAACTGGGACAATGTACAAAACAGGGATTTGAAATGTGTCCTACAAAAGGTTAAGACAGTGAAGACGTTTATTTTGGTCTTTATCAACTTTTTGCTGGAAGGCTTCGTGGAGCCGTAACAGATTTCTGAAATAACCTTGACTCATATTGTTTGTGTACTTGCACCTTTGTTCATTTGTGGCGTTATTTTTCTGCCCATACCAGACTTTTTACTGCAACATTATATTGCTGGAATATTTCTGTCCGTCCTGGTCAAACCGAAGACATTTTAACAGACACAGTCTCCTCTTTTATTGTGAGTCTAGTGTCAGAATGTAGCAGCAGTGAGTGAAAAACTAAGCAAGGCCACGATTTAGCATCTGTAAGTTGAAGCATGACGTCCGTCTCTCACATCAGTGAACTCTCGTCCACACGTTCATTCAAGCTTACGACATTCAAAGGTTTGTCTTTTTAATACGGTGGCTGAGAGGTACAAAATACATTTACAGTTGTGCTCAAATGTTTATGTCCCTGCCCATTAAAGAAAACAGTACTAATAACAGAAAACTGGAAAAATTAATAATAATTTAAAATGTACTAAATTATGATTTAGTAACATAATATATTGATTTTGAATTGTGATTGAAATAATTATTTAAATAGACAAAAACAAGACTGTCCCAGACCAATTGGAGCACTTTGCTGATGAAAAGTGGGCAATAATATCTGTCCAGATGCAGACGCCTGATTGGACGTTACAGAAAACACCTGATGGCAGTGATTGTCTCAGCGTTGCCCAACATTTTAGTTCAGAAGCCCCATCATGCTCGTCTGTATGTTTCTTTTTTTCTTTTTGTTTGCTTGTTTTGAATATGTTTGTTGAATCACAATTAAAAATCAATGTCATGATTTTTATAAAAATTTTAATTTATTATTACTTTTTAAACTTTAACTTATCTCACTGGAGGCTGATTTTTCTCAGAAATATATTTCTAGTAGGGTTGTCATGATACTAAAATTTCAAACTCGATATCGATATCCCAAAAAATATTCGATACTCGATACAATTTTCGATACTACAGGGCATAAAAAAGACATGCTTAAAGGCTTAAGAAATATTTGTATGAACTTGAAAATCTCTTATCTTATGCTAGTTGAATAAATGTACAAAGAAATGCAAAAAACTGAACCCAAATACAGTATAATGCAATTTGACAATATTTTAAGGATGCCTGTGGCATTATTTCTTTTTATCATGTAAAACATCCAAAATTCGAAAAGTAACTATAGCAAAAGTATACAAACAGTTTTCTGAGGTAGTGCAAAAAAAGAAACTATGATAATAATAATAATAATAAAAATAATAGGAACAATGGTGCCATTTTTGGTTTGAGGTAAACAAACAAAAATAATTAGAAAAATATTTTGAGGAATTAAACTACAGAAGTAGACAGCAACCAGTTAAAATGAACAGGACAGCAGTACTCGTTCGTTGGTCTCAAAAGTATTGGTGAAATGAAGGAGTTCTGCTGCAGATAATGTTATAGAGACCCGCTCCCACTGACGCCTTCACCCACATTATATAGCCATCGTACACAGACGGTGAGAAATGTGAATGTCATCAGAAGAAATTAGAGAGACACATAAACGTTACCGGTGAGATAATACACGTATTCCTAGAAATAAGGTCCAGGTTGGGAAATGCGGATGAGTGGCGCTAACCGTCACTAATAATGCGGTTTTATGTTCCGTAATAAACCGGAGCTTTAAGTAGCTAACCTGTCTGAATCCATCATGAAGGCCAGGATGTCGGTCCTGGTTCTGGTCCTGGTTCTGATTCTAACCTGTCTGAATTCATCATGAAGGCCAGGATGTCGGTCCTGAAGATGTTTCTCCAGGTTTGCTGTGCTGCTGGACTTCAGATCAGGACCAGATGTCGGAAACAACCCAAATAATGCACACATACAAAGAAATCCTAACATTTATGTCCATAAATGAAGTTATGTGTAATATAGTGAAATGACACAGGGAACAAGTATTGAATATGTTTACTGAAATGTATTTACTACTTAGTGTAAAAACCTTTGTTGGTGGTTCCAGCATCCAGACGCCTCCTGTATGGAGAAACCAGTGGAAAACGTTGTTCAGGTGGGATTTTGGTCCATTCTTCCACAAACTGCCTTCAAACCTTCAAGGTTCCGGGTCTCTTCTGTGAACTCGGATCTCTAGTTCTTTCGGGTCGGGCGACTGACTGGTCCGTTCCAGCAGCTTTATCTTCTTCTTCTTAAAGCAGGTGAGTGTTTTTGGTCCGTTCTAGCAGCTTTATCTTCTTCTTAAAGCAGGTGAGAGTTTCTTGGCTGTGTGGTGGGACGGTCGTCTTGCTGAAAGATCCAGCCTCTTTTCATCTTCAGCAGATTCTGGTCCAGAATGTCTCTCTACTTTTCTCCATTCGTTCTTCCTTCAATCATATGAAGTCTGCCAGTACCACATGCTGAAAAACAGCCCCCACCATGATGCTCCCACCTCCAAACTTCACCGTTGCTATGGTGTTTTTGGTGCCGTTTCTCCTCCAAACATGTTGTTTCTTATGACATCTGCAGAGTTCAGTTCTGGTCTCATCTGACCAGACTATGTTTCCCAGAATGTCATGGGTTTGTCCAGATGTTGTGTTGCAAACTTCAAACCAGCATCAACCTGCTTCTTCTTCAGAAATGGAGTCTTGCGTTGTGTGCGTGCATGAAGGCCATGGCGGTTGAGTGCATTCCTTCTTGTTTTCTCTGAAACAACTGTAGCTGCTGGTTCCAGGTCTTTCTGAAGCTCTCCACGAGTGGTCCTGGGCTGTTGGAGAACCTTTCTGATGATTGTTCTGACTCCTCTGTCTGAAATCTTGTGAGGAGCACCTGGCCGTGGCCGCTTTATGACCATGCCGTGTTCTTTCCACTTCCGGATGATGGTCCCAATGGTGCTCACTGGAACTTTCCCAAGTTTACAAATGCACCTGGAACCAATGCCTTCAGTGTGTTTGCAATAATAAGGTTGCGTAGGTCTTTAGACAGCTCTTTGCTTTTACCCATCATGCAATGCTTCTTGTCTGACACCTTGGTGATGAAAAACCTTTTTAAAGGCATCAATCAGGACTAAAGCAGCTGATATTACTTTGCTCTGATAGGGGACAGGATTACTTTCTAAATACTGACAGACTCCAGCTGCTTTCTTGGCTTTCAGATCTTTTTGTCTCCATTTCTTCATGTGTTCAATACTTATTCCCTGTTTCACTATATTACACATAACTTCATTTATGGATATAAATGTTAGGATTTCTTTGTATGATCTAGCGTTACATACGGGAAGTGATGCAGTGATGACCTCATCGTGTAGTATGAACAAATGGTATGTTCTTCAGGTACACGTTGGAACAGAGTTAGTCAGAAATGAACTCCTGCATCAGTGACTTTGTTTTCTCTTTGTCTTTCTACCAGAGAACTAACTGCTCAGACGGTTGTGCTTTTACCCGTGTTGATTTCTTATCCTGCATCAGTTGCCATGGTGATATGACATGGTAAGAAGTGAACACTCACTAACCTGACAAGTATAAATGAAAACTTACTGTCCAGTTTAGCAGGTGATGAATGAATCACATCACTGGTTACGTGTCCAGTCGCTACATGTCATGATGCGTCACACATCCATGACACTGTTGCCATGTGGAATTGTTTACGCACCACTCCCAGCTGGATGAAGACATAGATGTAAACAAAATAAGTGACGTACAGAATGAATACCAATGCGACGGTGGTCGGAGGACGTTAATGAAAGGCTAGTTATAACAACAGAAAGGAGGTAAAGCAGATTGTTGATGATGAAACATTTAAGTAAAGTTAAAATTCTGCTAAGTTGAAGCCTAAAGTCCATCTTTTCAAATATATTCAGAGCAGAAGTTACTTCGTTCCTTGTAAGAAAAGAAAAATATGAATAAAAACTATTTAAAGAAATGTTTGACCAAATGCATGTGCTTTAGGTGGCAAGTGGGAATTCTGATTGGCTGGTAAGTTCAGGTATCTACCAGCTACATTTCTGATTGGCTGGTAAAAAAAAAAAAGAGCCAATATCTAACATTTCTATTGAATCTATTTATTACACTACATTTGAATACATTTCTACTAGTTTTATTTGTAAAATTATGACTTTTCTTTTTACCTTCTATCGTGCATGTTTATCATTTATTTGTTTCTTATGAACATTCAGTTGTGGCATTTTCATTTCAACGTACAGTCGCCTGTAAAAGGACAGTTACAGCGGGAGAAATAAGTATTGAACATTTTTCTCAGAAAATATATTTCTAGTTGAGCTACTGACATGAAATTTTCACCAGATGTCGGCAACAACCCAAGTAATGCACACATACAAAGAAATCCTAACATTTATATCCGTAAGTGAAGTTATGTGTAGTATAGTGAAACAGGGAATAAGTATTGAACACATGAAGAAATGGAGACAAAAAGATGTGAAAGCCAAGAAAGCAGCTGGAGTCTGATTTAAAATCTCAGAGCAAAGTAATATCAGCTGCTTTAATCCTGATTGATACCTTTAAAAAGGTTTCTCATCACCAAGGTGTCAGACAAGAAGCATTGCATGATGGGTAAAAGCAAAGAGCTGTCTAAAGACCTACCCAACCTTATTATTGCAAACACACTGAAGGCATTGGTTCCAGGTGCATTTGTAAACTTCTGAAAGTTCCAGTGAGCACCATTGGGACCATCATCCGGGAGTGGAAAGAACACGGCATGGTCATAAAGCGGCCACGGCCAGGTGCTCCTCACAAGATTTCAGACAGAGGAGTCAGAACAATCATCAGAAAGGTTCTCCAACAGCCCAGGACCACTCGTGGAGAGCTTCAGAAAGACCTGGAACCAGCAGCTACAGTTGTTTCAGAGAAAACAAGAAGGAATGCACTCAACCGCCATGGCCTTCATGCACGCACACCACGCAAGACTCCATTTCTGAAGAAGAAGCAGGTTGATGCTGGTTTGAAGTTTGCAACTCAACATCTGGACAAACCCATGACATTCTGGAAAACATAGTCTGGTCAGATGAGACCAGAACTGAACTCTGCAGATGTCATAAGACACAACATGTTTGGAGGAGAAATGGCACCACACTTGACCCCAAAACACTAAATAACTAAACTACAATAAAGATAATAAGCCATCCTGTTATTAATGGCAGGGTTCCCACTCTTTTCTAGAAGTTGCTTTCCAGGACTTTTCCAGCTGCTACAGTACAAGTAGTTGTCACAACATAGACTAATAACTTCCACCACAAGCTTTTGGAGACGTGTTCTACAATTGTAGCTTATATTTTTTTACAGCGATGAGGTAAAGACGAAGAAAAGACAAAGCAGCGACAAAACAGGCAAAGCAAGGATAAAGCTGCAATGAAACAGCAACAAAACAGTGACGAAAAGGCGACGAAGCTGCAACGAAGCAGCGACGAAACGACGACAAAAAGGCAACGAAACAGCGACAAAACAGCGACGGAACGGCAACAAAACAGCAATGGAACGGCGACGAAGCTGCACCGAGAAGGAGGAAAAATCATTTTCCAGGACATTTGACTCTTTTTCTCATATTCCATGTGTTTTCCATGATTTGAAAAACACTTAATCATTTTCCAGGTTTTCCAGGACACGTGGGAACCCTTTATTGTTTTGTTGTACTCACGGCCAGCACACACGCTCGTCTTCCATTTCTGTGCATGTTCATCTTCTCTGAGCTGCTCAGCAGCTTCAGTCAGGTCATGTTTTGAAAACAGGAATAATTGATCGTTTCTGAACGCGTGGCTGCGTTCGGTTCCGCCGGTACGAAGAAGTAAACGTGTCCTCAGAGTCTGTCTCCGGTGGACGCAACATCCTCTTTTATAAATCAGTTACAAACATTTCTGGGGTGAGTTGAGCTGAGAAGATGGAGCGTGTGTGTGATGTTTGTGTGTGCACACGCATGATCACGCACACCTGCTTCAGCAACATGTTCATCATGTAAACAGGTGTGATGTAATGTCATGTAACCACTAACAGTAAGAGGTGCTTTAGGTGAGCAGAAAAATGATGTTTAAAAGATGAGTTGCATCAATCTGTGTGTGTGTGTGTGTGCGTGCACTGAAATATTAATGCACAGAAAAACACAAGGGGATATGTGTGGAAATCCCCACTTATGTATTAACATCCCGACGGACGTGAACACCAGGAGAAAGAAACATATGAAACTGGATGCATGTAAAATAGTTTTAAAGGCTGTAGAGAATATTCGTCTCCTGAAATCTTTATTTTAATCCCTCACCTTCTTCTTTTCAAAAAGAGGAAAATGTAGGCAAAAGTCCTAATTGATTTCAAATACAACCCCAGTGCCGATTTAACCCTTTCACAGCCGGAAAACAACCCGGACACAGCTGGATGTTGAAGCCAAACACTGAAGAACAGATTCTACTTTACATCCAGTATTTGTTCTGTTTATTAAGAAAATCTTTATTAAACCAGATTACAGAGCAGGTTGCAGATTAGAGCCTCTTAAATGAGTGTTTAGAAAACTATGACTGGTACTAGTTTTGAATAATAACATGCTTATAGATGTGTTATTTATTCCTCTGGAGCTGTTATTGGTGTCATGATCTGATCTTTCTACAGCTCATAATCAGCCCCACCTTCTAATCACTAACCACTCCCCTCTTCCCTCCATCTATGGTCATTTTCCCGTAAAATCTAAGTGCATGTACACATACGGAAGAGGATGAGGGCTGCTCGAAAAAATAAAATAAAATTCTCAGAAAAAAAGTCCAAATTCTGACTTTTTTCCAGAACATTAAAAAGCTCCTAAAAATAAATAAATAAATGAAAGGAATTCTGACTTTAACCTTAAACATTAAAAAAAACTCCTGAAAAAATAAATAGATAAAATTCTGAAATCAAAGTCAGAATTCTGACTTCAATCCAGAACATTAAAAAAAGCTCCTGAAAATAAATAAATAGAAAAACAAACAAACAAATAAATAAATAAATAAGTAAATAGTAAGTAAATTAATTGATTAATTAATTAAATAAAATTCTGAAATCAAAGTCAGAATTCTGACTTTGATCCAGAACATTAAAAAAAACTCCTGAAAATAAATAAAATAAAATTCTGATTAAAGTCAGAATTCTAACTTTAATCTGCAACATTATCAAAACCTAAAATTATAAAAAATAAAAACAATCTCAGATTAAAGTCAGAATTCTGACTTTAATCTAGAACATAAAAAAAAACTCCTGAAAAAAAATAAATAATAAAAAATTCTGAGATTAAATTCAAAATTCTGATTTTAATTTAGAAAATTAAAAAAAAATACTCCCCCAAAAAATGTTCTGACAAAAGTCAGAATTCTGAGATTAAAGTTAGAATTCTGACTTTTTCCCCAGAATATTCTTTTCTTCAGTGGCCCTAATCTTCTTCTGTGTGCACAGCACGAGAGGAACATCATGATTTTATTTTCCAGACCACTTGTCAGGACAATCTGAAGGAAATAATCCCAACAACCTGCACGCAGCAGTTCTGATCAGCACTTTGTCCCGTGAGAGTCGTCTTCATGTCAGCGTGCAGGCAAAGCAGCTTACATGAAGATCTGCGTTTTCTGGCCTTCCTGTAACGGTAACTAACTTTATTCTTTAAGTCAGGGGTGTCCATCTCCGGTCCTCGAGGGCTACAATTCTGCAGGTTTTCCATGCCTCCAACACACCTGACTCAAATCACCGAGTCACTGTGCTGAACTTCATAGGCAGATTGATTCATTTAAAGGGGAATTCCTCTTTTATTTTACCTGGGGTGTGTTTTCATACGTTATTTCATACACACACCAGCCACTTTATTAGGTACACCTGTCCAACTGCTTGTTAACGCAAATTTCTAATCAGCCAATCACATGGCAGCAACTCAGTGCATTTAGGCATGTAGATATGGTGAAGACGATCTGCTGCAGTTCAAACCAGCATCAGAATGAGGAAGAACGGTGATTTAAGTGACTTTGAACGTGGCATGGTTGTTGGTCTGAGTATTTCAGAAACTGCTGATCTACTGGGATTTTCCTGCACAACCATCTCTAGGGTTTACAGAGAATGGTCCCATAAAGAGAAAATATCCAGTGAGCAGCAGTTCTGCTCACTGGATATTTCTTATAGTTTATTAAATGCACCCTGGGGTCGAGTGATATTTTCATCTGTGTTGTATGTCCAACATGCAGCATACTTAACAAAGTTTAAGTTCTGTGGGTGCAAATGCCTTGTTGATGCCAGAGGTCAGAGAAGAATGGCCAGACTGGTTCCAGCTGATAGAAAGGAAACAGTAACTCAAATAAACACTTGTTCCAACCGAAGTATGCAGAAGAGCATCTCTGAATGCACAACACATCCAACCTGGAAGCAGATGGGCTACAGCAGCAGAAGACCACACCGGGCGCCGCTCCTGTCAGCTAAGAACAGGAAACTGAGGCTACAATTCACACAGACTCACCAACATTGGACAATAGAAGATGGAGAAATGTTGCCTTGTCTGATGAGTCTCCATTTCTGCTACCAGATTCAGATGATAGGCTCAGAATTTGGTGTCAACAACATGAAAGCATGGATCCATCCTGCCTTGTATCAGCGGTTCAGCTTGGTGGTGGTGGTGTGATGGTGTGGGAGAGATTATCTTGGCACAATTTGGGCCCCTTAGTACCAACGTGGCGGTTTAACCAAAACAGCCTACCTGAGTATTGTTGCTGACCATGTCCATCCCTTTATGACCACAGTGTAGCATCCTCTGATGCTGCTTCCAGCAGGAGAACGCGCCATGATGTCATAAAGATGACATCATCCAGCAGGAGAACACGCCATGTCATAAAGATGACATCATCCAGCAGGAGAACGCGCCATGATGTCATAAAGATGACATCATCCAGCAGGAGAACGCGCCATGTCATAAAGATGACATCATCCAGCAGGATAACGCGCCATGTCATAAAGATGACATCATCCAGCAGGAGAACGCGCCATGTCATAAAGATGACATCATCCAGCAGGAGAACGCGCCATGTCATAAAGATGACATCATCCAGCAGGAGAACGCGCCATGTCATAAAGATGACATCATCCAGCAGGAGAACGTGCCATGTCATAAAGATGACATCATCCAGCAGGAGAATGTGCCATGTCATAAAGATGACATCATCCAGCAGGATAATGCGCCATGTCATAAAGATGACATCATCCAGCAGGAGAACTCGTCATGTCAAAAGCTGGAATCCTCTGACTGGTTGCTGGAACATGACGATGAGTTCACTGTACTCAAATGTTCTCCACAGTCACCAGATCTCAATCCAACAGAGCAGGTTTGGGATGTGGTGGAACGGGAGGTTCTCATCATGGATGTGGTGGAACGGGAGGTTCTCATCATGGATGTGGTGGAACGGGAGGTTCTCATCATGCATGTGCAACCGACAAATCTGCAGCAACTGTGTGATGCTGTCATGTCAATAGGGAGCAAAATCTCTGAGGAATGTTTCCAGTACCTTGTTGAATCTCTGCCACCAAGGATTAAAGCAGTTCTGAAGGCAAAAGGAGTCCAACCCGGTACTAGCAAGGTGTACCTAATAAAATGGCTGGTGAGTGTGTGTGTGTATATATATATATATATATATATATATATGTATATATATATATATATATATATATATATATATATATATATATATATATATATATATATATATATATATATATATATATATATATATATATATATATGTATATATAGATAGGTAGATACATACATACATACATATATGTCAAAGCATGATATGTGTTCTGCAATACAATACATTCTCATCAACATACACTGTCTGTGTACGTATGCCAAAATAACACACAGTCCTGCTACAAGTTGCTATCAGCAAATATCTGCCCAGATTCATCTTTGTCACATACAAACACCTGCAGACATGAACAGAACAGCCCACTTTAACCACCATCCAATCACCGATCCAGCCGTTCATTACTCTGACTGACAGGCTTTGCAGTCTCTGAGGCTTTCACTGACACTCTGTAAAACATGAAACAGCTTGACTCAGATTGCATCAGTCTGAGTTGGGTTGGAAAGACCTGCAGGACACCGACCCTCAAGAAACCAGGATTGAGGATTCCTGATCTGGACTGAATGAGGAAGGAGGTTTATGTTGCACAGAGGTCTAGGATTCATCCGCAGGGACCCAGTCTCCTCATTCCACAGGTTTTCCTGAAAACATGCAGCAATCAGTTTATTGATTACAGATTGTTTTGCATTTGACCTTGTAAGAAGACGAGAACAAAGCCAAACCTCCTCGTCCACAGTCTCGCTGCTTTTATTCAAACCCATGAAAGACCCTGCTTTACTCAGACGGTGGTATTCAGCCACTGTGAATGGCAGGTAAATAGACATTGATTGCCGATAATTGTCACAGCGCTGCATGGATTTGTGCCGGCCTCTAGAAAGGGTAGATGCTATCTCGGTCTTGACCACAGCTGAGGCTAAATGGGGAGATGCCGATATCTCACTCTGGCCGGA
This sequence comes from Atherinomorus stipes, assembly GCA_023101725.1. Lineage (NCBI taxonomy): Eukaryota > Metazoa > Chordata > Actinopteri > Atheriniformes > Atherinidae > Atherinomorus > Atherinomorus stipes. The sequence continues at coordinate 218,479 of JALJCO010006881.1, forward strand.
GTCAGAGCGGAGCTGATGGATGAATGCCTCGTTTCTGCCGCTTTGTCTGGCTTTGTGTCCGCTGGCCAATGTCACCATGCCACGCAGATAAACTAGGCTGGAGATGCAGGTCACTCTTATGAATACTGAAGCTCAAATTAAGTTTTAAAGAAATGTAACTGCTCATTAAATCCTCCGTCGCCAAACATAGTTTGACGTTGTGGAGAAAGGACAAAGTCTAGCAGGACAATCTGATTATTGTTGTAAATGAAGTGAAAAGAAGAAAAATAGCAAGAGAAGAATGACACTGTACAGAGATAATCTCCCCCTAATTGATTGCCATTTTTCTGCAGAAGTGTAATGGACTCTGTCACCCGCCACTGTGGCAGTGGGAGCACTACAGTAGCATAAAGCACCCAGTGAACTCAGCTAAACTGAATTATTTCAGCCCCAACTGACACACAAACACGAAGCAGAAACAAAACGGAGGCGAAGCAGAAATAAAGCTGTGTCGTAGCTACGATGAAACAGTGATTAAACGGCAACGTAGCGGTGATGAAGCTACCAAGAAATAGTAACCCAGCAGCGATGAAAGGGCAACTTAGTGGTGGCAAAGCTGCGACAAAGTGGCAAAACAGCGGCGACAAAGCTACAAGAAACAAAGATGAAGCGGCGATGAAACAGCAGCGGTGACGAAGTTGCAACAAAAAAGTGACGAAATGGCGACAAAGAAGCAATGAAGCTGCAGCGAAACGGCCACATAGTTGTGATAAAGCTGAGATGAAACGGCAACGAAGCGGCAACGACATGACAACAAAATGGCAATGAAACGGCTACAAAGCAGCAATGTAGAGGCAACGAAGCTGTGACGAAATGGCAACGTAGCAGCGCCGAAACGGTAACGCAGCACCAACGAAATGGCAACACAGCAGCGAAGAAGCTGAGATGAAACGGCGACGAAGCAGAAACGACATGACAACAAAATGGCAACGAAGCGGCTACAAAGCAGTGACGTAGAAGCAACAAAGCTGTGATGAAATGGCAACGTAGAGGCGATGAAACGGTAACGCAGCACCAACGAAATGGCAACACAGCAGCAAAGAAGCTGAGATAAAACGGCGACGAAGCAGAAACGACATGACAACAAAATGGCAACGAAGCGGCTACAAAGCAGTGACGTAGAGGCAACAAAGCTGTGATGAAATGGCGACGTAGCGGTGATGAAACGGTAACACAGCGGCGACCAAGCCGATACAAAGCGGCTACAAAGTGACTACGAAGCAGCGACAAAGGGGCAACGAAACGGCCACATAGCTGCGTTGAGGCAGCAACATGGCGGCAACATAGCAGCGAAGAAACTGCAACATAGCGGCGACGAAGCGACGGAGAAGCAGCAATGAAATGGCAACGAAGCGGCTACAAAGCGGTGCTGTAGTGGTGACGTAGCGGCAACGTAGCTGCGCCGAAACGGCTATGAAGCGGCTACGGAGTGGCACGAAGCTACGACAAAGGCGACGAAGTTGCGACGAAACTGCGCTGAAGCTGCAACAAAACGGCGACAAAACAGTGACGAAGCACCGATTAAACAACAACGAGAGGCAGGAAAAATGATTTTCCAGGACAACTCAAGCTTTTCCAGGACATTTTACTCTTTTTCTTATTTTCCATGTGTTTTCCATGACTGGAAAAATCTTCAATCATGCTCCAGGTTTTCCAGGATGCGTGGGAACCCTGCAAACAGAGTTTGACGTTCCAGAAAAAGGACGAAGTCTAGCAGGAAAATCTGATTACTGTTGTAAATGAAGTGAAAAGAAGAAAATGGCGAGAGAAGAATGACACTGTACGGAGATAATCTCCCCCTAATTGATTGCCATTTTTCTACAGAAGTGTAATGGACTCTGTCACCCGCCACTGTGGCAGTGGGAGCACTACAGTAGCAATAATGCACCCAGTGAACTGAGCTGAACTGAATTATTTCAGCCCCAACTGACACACAAACACAAAGTAAGATGGCAAGTGTAAACTATGAATATGTCATTGAAGCAAATAACACATCTGACTGGCCAATATGCTGAAAAATGCCACCGCCTGAGGGACAGCGTGCAGCCAGGACAAACACTCTGTTTTCCTTTCACTCAATAATTCCAGGACACAATAAATAAATATGATCTCTTTGTGTTGCATTTGGAACATTTCTTTATTCTTATAAGAGTGTTTTTCTCAGGGTCACATCGGTGTCTGAACCTGGAGAGAATGTCGAAATCTGAGAGAGAAAAACACTCAGATATTTAATAAACGGAGAGACTTTGAGATCGATGCGGTTGTTTTCTCAGTGTGAAAGTGGAGGAGGTAAGAAAAAGGGCCTAAAGGAAGATGGTGAGATTTGGACGGACAGGGAAACGGAAGACAGAGAGCTGCAGACGGAGATACGAAGTGACAGAAGAGGACAAAAAGAGGAAGTCTGGGAGAGAAGAGCGTGATGTGTGATGATGAAAGTGATGCATGTGGACGATAAATGCAGGGAGAGACATCAAGGACATGTTGGGGAAAGATGAGAAAAAATGAGAGAAAATCTTAATAAGTGGCGTACAACAAAAACAAAAACAATTTTATTTTCAGCAGTATTTTTCCAGCTGCTGTTGTGTGGTGGTGCAATTTTCATTCCTTCATGCATGTGCAGAAAACTGCCTGGTGAAGGGTTTGCAGTCATTAAATTAGCTTTTGTGCTTTTATGATTGTTGATTGCATTAGAATTTTATATATTTATGTACCACATAGTATCCAGGAATTGTTTCAGGTGAGGGCAAGCACACCCTCCCAATGAGGAACATGTTCGCTAAAGATGCCATTGGTAAGGACAAATACCAAGTATCGTCTTCCATCAATCACGGGAGTTAAATTATGGAATAACTGTAGTGATGAAATAAAAACATTTAATGCAATAAGTAGATTCAAAAGGCTTTTCAAAAATGACATGCTGAATAAGTACAGCTTGTAAACTGAATGAGTATTTACTCTGTTGCCATTTTCTCTGTAGTGATTTATGTCATTTTTATTTTCTTTATTTAAAATAATGGAAATCTAACAGGCTGGTTTGATATGGTGTGGGCGTTTGTCTTGTTTGACATTTATTTGTCAGACAGCCATTATTTTGGAAGAAATGACTGCAAGGGGATAGGCCTAGATTTTTACTTCAGCCTACTCCCCTTTTTCAGACAAAAAAAGACGAATGTGTTTGAAAAAGAAATTATTATGTAGGCTGGGCAGGAACATGCATATGTATTTACTGTATATGTACATGCCTGTGTGTGAATATATACTGTACATGTTGTCTGTCATCAACTCGGTCCGAAAAAGAATAAATTAAAAAAATTTAATAAAATGACAGGAACATGAACAACAATTCACAGACCTAAAAAAGGAAAAATGTTTGTGCCAGGCTTTAACAAAGCAGCTACACACTAAAAAAATGCTGGGTTAAAAAGGGACCAGCTAATTTCTGGGTTATTTCAACCCGGACATTTGGGTTGTTGGGTTACTGACCCAACTTCTTGGTTAAAATAACCCAACACTGTAGTCAACCTAACCCAACTTATGGGTCAAATATTCAACCTCAAAGTTGGGTCAAAAAAATGACCCAATTTCCTGAATTGAAGTAACCCAGAAATGATCTGGTCCCTTTTCAACCCAGCAGTGGGTTAAAAATAACCCTTAATGGGTTCTTTTTTTAGTGTGTTGTTTCCACCTGCAGCCCCTGGACTGGTGGAGTGTCAGTTAAAGGAGAGATGACACAGCAGTAAAAACTGGTTCATGTAGGTGACATTACTGCATATGTAAATACTCCAAAGAAAAAAACATCACTTTTTACAGCGGGGGGTTGTTTTGGCAGCTAGACTTCCTTCCTCAGTAAAAGAGTTGGGTGCAGTAATGATATGCAACTTTACCCGGAGACCACGTTGACTTCATTCTGATTGGCTACACCTTATTTGGCTATGACCTTATTTAGAGAAAGTAGTTCAAGCTGTGGTCAGAGTTTGCTAAAGGCTAACTGTTAGCATCATGTTCAGACAGTGAGCTACGTTTATCAGACAAGACAGCATTTAGAAAATAAATAAACTTACAGGTAATGACAAGGTTGTGGCCCCCTCCCTCAGTGTTGCTGCACAAGTTTGCTTTTAATCCATTTGTTTAAAAACCCAGACCTGACTGCTCAGCAGTTACTCAGCACCCACTCTGCAGTTGAATCAGCGAGGGAGGGGGGAGAGCGGAGGGTGGAAGGAGAGAGGAGGGGGGAGGCTGTTTGCTTGATAATTTGCTATAATTGGAGCGAATTAAAAGAATTACGTAGAATGATAAAACTACGTAGAATGATAGAACTACGTAGAATGATAGAATGATAAGCTGCTGTCTGATTCAACTGTTTCTGAACAAAGAGACAAAGCTGACAGACCATAAACAGGAACTTTGATTCTCACTCTGGACATTCACATGGCCTCATCAGTGCACAACAGATCATATTATACACCCAAAACCCCAGAAAAGGGAAATTTGATGTCATGGCACCTGTAGCCTCTTAAACCCCAAGGTCCCCCAATTGGGGACCTTGGGACTCACTGCAGCAAAAGACGCACAATGTTGCACTAATTTGTAACCATACCATACATCAAATTAAACAGGAGAGACTCTGCTACAAGCACATATAAGTCATTTTAACATACACCAAGTATATTAATGTTTAAATATCAAAATCTAAATAAGGTCAGAGCGTCCACCCATACTGCACATTTCCATCACTACCTCTCTGATACTTCATGGTAGACAAACAAACAGCATATCATATGAAAGCTAAGATCCTGACGATTTCAACAGTACTACTATTATTTCTCTACGACAAAAACTCAGTGAACCAGCAGCCAAAGAATACAAACATAAACAGCCGCTTTCTTAGAATGACTAACAGAAATTCTGTCTTACACACTTGAACAAAAGTCCCAAGTGTTCCCTTTATTATGACACCTCAATGACACTCAAATAGACCTTGTGGATGCAGAGATATACTCTATTCATTTTGGGTATGCAGAAACCTTAAAAAGAGCTATAGAGCTTAAGAGGTTAAGTAAGGGATAATGCCTAACAAGGTGTTCATTATCAGAAATTAATGGATGAAGTGGACACGTGAACTTTTAGAGACTAAACTATTTCTGTAGACATTTTTCTTTGTTTTGGACTTTAGCAGTTAGGAAATTAAGGCCCTGATTTACAAAGAATGTGACCAAAGACCGCTAATTTCTTTGCCGCACTGATAAATAATAACGTGCACTGTCTCTTCAGTGTTTGCGGGTGATCTACAAAGATAACACACGCAATCTGTAAATGAGCATTTAGCTGTTACTGCTGCGCCATGGAAAGTTTAGAAGAGCATGTGTTAAAGGAAAATTAAATTCTACCTGATAGAGAGATATTGGTTTCAGAGATATAATATGAGGCAAATAAAAAACAGAACATAAGATAAATATGAAGAGTTCATTTGCAAAAATACACAAACGCCATTTAGAAAAACAGAGTTAACTGCTTTTGCAAATAAAATCTTCATTTACTTTTTAAAAATATTTTCACTAAATCAAGCTCACATGAAGTAGAGTTTTAATGATGTAAAATGGAGATAGGAGGTTTGTACAGCGATGAAAAGCAGTGAACTCTGTTTTTCCACACTCATGTTTGTCTGTTTTTTGCAAATGAACTCTTCATATAATAACTATAAATACAAACAATGCAGCAGGTTTCCCTGTGGGTCGTAAGAAGAGGCCAGTTTAAGGACGTGGATAAGAAGACGCTGGTGAAGATGGTCTGATATTACGACCACACACACACACACGCACACACAAAACTCAGTAAAAAAAAAAGTATCAACAGTTTGTGTTACGTTACTGGTTATTTTCACTGAGTTTTCTGTGGGGGAGGGGGCAACTTCATGTAGGTCAGCAACCTCTCAGAGCAGCAGCGGTGTGGAGAGGACAAGCATGCAGGAGCTGATCTAAATTTGAAAATATGCCATTGGCAAAAATGAAAAAAAAATAAAAAGACACTATTAACGTCATCTGTAACCAGCATGATGCTGCAGCTGCAGATGTTCTGATTCATGTCTGAAATAACTTGTGTTAAACAGCAATGTTGATTATTTTATCAAATAATGAAAAGTTGACGTGTCGCCTGCACACCTCATGGTTCTGACCCGATGCTGCATGTCTGCAGTCCTACAGCATCTTCCAGCATCAGTGCATGAAGCTGCAGGTAACAGCTGCTTTTCAGGCGCGCTAAATTACACGCAATTTTTTTCGCCAGCTTTCCATCAAACAGTTGATAAATCACATTGCGCGTGTAAAGCTGAGTTGTTTGCATCGTCTCCTCCCAATATTTTGCACGTTCTGGCAGAAACGCCCAGATTGCATATTCATCTACAGCAGAATGGATAGCGGGGCTATTCTACCCGGTAACAGGCACAAACCTCCTTTTGCCCCGTTTGTAAATCAGCTCCTGCAGATTATTGCGTGTGTAATGAAGATAGCACTCGTTTTCACACGGAAACCTTTCGTAAATCAGGGCCAAAGACTTTTGTGTCTGGTGAACTGTAATTTCTGTGACATTTTAGGCTTTGAGTGTCGTTTGTTAAACTCTGTCTTCAACTTTATAAGATTTTGTGCTGTGAGTTTAAAAGCTTCCGTCTTCATGTCCCTCTGGATGAGCACCTGCCCTGATGGATCTCATCTTACACTGGGCAAGCCAAACAATGTGCATCTCCTGCTACACATCATCACCATCAGAGGTTGGCTGAGCCTCGGCATGTATAATGGAAAATCCACGATGAAACCAACACGCCCCCGGCTGTCTGCTTTTAGAGGTCTCCAGCTTCCAATATGCTCCCTGTTTTACATGTAAAATGATAAATACAGCAATTCTCTGCTGCATAACAATCCCCAGGAGGATAATGGCTGGATGTAAATGCTGGCCTGAGCAAAAGCAAATGACAGCATCAAACAGCATTTGTTGGTCATTGAATATTCACAGAGCAAAGCCCGAGGCCTGGTCCACCAAAAACACACCGATATTTTTAAATGAACCTTTTCAGAAGTGCATTGGTCTGTCATCCACCTGCAATTATGTTGTGGTCACTGGAAATAAGTCTTTTAGAAAAATGTCTCCTGTGTGAAGGTATAAGTGGGCATTGCAGTTTCCCTCTGGGTTTAATAAAGTGTTTTTCATTTCAACGTGAGTAAATCTGCATAGAACCAGGAGCCTGGTGAGCAGGGCTGCTCGATTATAGAAAAAATCATTATCACCATTAATTTGATCAAGATTGAAATCACGATTATTGAAATGATTACTTTTCTAGTTACTCGATGCATTTACAGGGTTCCCACTCTTTTCTAGAAGTTGTTTTCCAGGACTTTTCCAGGACATTTTCAGGACTTTTCCAGCTGCTACAGTACAAGTCAAGTTATCACAACATAGACTAATAACTTCCACCATAAGCTTTTGGAGACGTGTTCCACAATTGTAGCTTATATTTTTTTACAGTGATGAAGTAAAGACAAAACAGCGACGAAGCAGAGACAAAACAGAGGCGAAACGTAGATAAGGCTGTGATGACACGGAGACGAAACGGCAAGAAATGGTGATATAGTGGCGACAAAACGATAACAAAACGGTGACGAAGCAACGAAGAAGCAGCGACAAAGCAGAGACGAAATGGCAACAAAATGGTGACGGAACAGCAATGAAGCTGCAACAAAGCTGTGACACTGCGGCGACGAGAGGGAGGAAGAGTCATTTTCCAGGACAACTCAAGCTTTTCCAGGACATCTTACTCTTTTTCTCATTTCCCATGTGTTTTCCATGACTGGTCAAATATTCAATCATTTTCCAGGCTTTCCAGGACCTGTGGGAACCCTGATTTATTTAGAAAGGAAATGTTACTTGTTAGAAACGTTAGAAACGAAACGTTACTTGTATTCTGCAAATAAAATGTCAATGGGGCTATATCCAGTTTGTGCGGACCCGTTTTCCTTTCTATTGAGTCTTCTTGTGTCAGCACCTGGGTGAGATTTTTCGGGAGGTGCGTGATTTTTACATTTTAACCCTGATTTATTTCTCTTTCAAACAGCACTTAATTGATCATTTATGCAACTCGCTTAAACTGAAAATAAATGCTGTATAGGCTACAAATATGTACTCATATAGCTGTTTTTTGCAGTGTATAAAACATTGAAGGAATAAAACAAATATAATTTGAACATTACATATATGCAAAAAAAAAATGTATCCAAAATAAACAATGTTTTCAGCTGCTCTGCAGTTTTTCTATATTTGAAGAATAAAATAAATTCTTATTTATATAAAAATATCCCAAAATAAACTTTGTTTAGCTTTCGTACAATGCTAGAACATTCCAACAACACCTAACACCTAATAAAACTGCCTGGGTGGAAGCCACTAAAATTAACTTTAAATTAACAATAACTGTTGTTAACAACAACAACAATAACAATATATGTATATATACATATATATATATATATATATATATCTAGTCGTCCTTAAAATTATTCATACTCAAACCCTCCAGTTAAAGAAAAGGATAAATTGACAAAAGTTATTCAAATAAAAAGAAACTGAAGAAAATAAAAGTAAAAATTCACAAAATGACAATTTAGTGAAATAAAACATTGCTTTAAGTCAAGTCAACTTTTTTTTGTATAGCGCTTTAAACACAGCAGCTACCTATACAAAGCGCTGAACAGAGGTGAAAGCAGAAATCAGGTCTCACAATAGGAAAAAAAAAGTGAGAACATAACATATGAATGTACAATGCCAGCAAGTTCCACAGGAAATGCTGTACCCCCCCCCCCCCCATCTTCTTCTGAAACCCCTGGACATCTAACAGCAGCAACTCAGCTGACCGAAGAGGATGAGTGGAAGCCAGAAGATGGAGAAGCGCTGAAAGATAAGGGGAGGGGGCTAGGGCATTTAAAGATTTAAAAAGATGTAAAAGAATCTTAAACTGAACCCTAAAATTTCCAGGTGACCAGTGACGAGAGGCCATGCAGGATGGGGGGATGCACTACTCTTCAAGGTGTTTGTCAGCAGCCGCTACCTGCTGCAGCATTCTGGACCGACTGGAGGCAGACAGGTGTTTCTGAGATCCGCCAAAGAGGGGTGCGTTACAGTCAACAATTCTACTGGTGATAAAAGCATGGATGACTTTCCAGGTCACAGCGGGTCAAACAATGTTCAGCCTTAGCCTAACGCCTTTGCTGAAAACAAGCCGACCTTATCAGTGGCATTTATTCTTTCTGCAATTCACATTTAAATGGAGGAAAGAGAACCAGCAAAAAGTGGGGGGTTGAAGAGTGCCTATTTAAAAAGACATCAGGTTTTGACATCCTCAAGGCAGCTAACAGACCTGCTAATGCAGAGGGATTGCTGTGGTTTAGTGGGACGTAGACCTGCGTGTCATCAGCATAAAGATGAAATGGACATTTATGTTTCCTAAGGATTTGCCCCAGGGGGAGCAGATAGAGGGAGAAGAGCAGAGGCCCCAGAATGGACCCTTGGGGGACACCAGAGGACAATGGAGCAGGGGGAGATTGGCACTGACCATAACGCACAGAGAAGGTCCTGTCAGAGAGGTATAATCTAAACAACTTCAGTGCCACACCTTTTATGCCTACCCAGTGCCCCAGGTGTGTCAGCAGAGTGGTGTAATCAATTGTGTCAAAAGCTGCAGTCAAATCCAGTAAAACTAGAACAACATGGTTGCCAGAATCAGTTGCTAAAAGAATGTTGTTAAAAACTCTCAAAAGAGCTGTTTCTGTACTGTGCAGAGGTCTAAAACCTGATTGAAATGGTTCAAAAGCATCATTGGCTGTTAGAAACTCCATCAACTGGAGATACACAGCTTTCTCTAGGATCTTTGAAACAAACGGGAGCTGAGAGATACAGTTGTGTGAAAAAGTGTTTGCCTCCTTCCTGATTTCTTTTTCTTTTGCATGTTTGTCACACATAAATGTTTCAGATCATCAAACAAATTAAAATGTGAGACAAAGATTACACAAGTAAACAGAAAATGCAGTTTTTAAATGAAGATTTTTAGTAGTTGGGGGCAAAAAAATCCAAATATACATGGTCCTGAGTGAAAAAGTGATTGTCCCCCTGTTAAAACATAAATTAACTGTGGTTATTTTGTGCCATCAGGCCTGATTACTGCCACACCTGTTCTCCATAAGAAATTACTAAATAGACCTGCCTGACAAAGTGAAGTAGACCAAAGATCCTAAAAGCTAGCATATGTGCCATCAAAGAAATTAGGAACAAATGAGAAAAAAGATTGGTTTAGCTGGAAAGGCAGCCATTTTAAAGTTTGGGACTAGAGAAACAGTGAGAGCCTTATCCAAAATGGTGAAAACATGGAACAGTGGTGAACCTTCCAGGAGGGGCCGGCCGCAAATGACCCCAAGAGCACAGCGACGACTCATCCAAGAGGTCACAAAAGACCCAGAACAACATCCAAGACTGCAGGCCTACTTGCCTAATGAAGGTCAGTGTTATGACTCCCCATAGAAAGAGACTGGGGGGCAAAAATGGCTGCATGGCATAGTTCCAAGACCAAAACCACTGCTGAGCAAAAAGAACATAAAGGCTCGTCTCAGTTTAGCCAGAAAGCATCTTGATGATCCCCAAGACTTTTGGGAAAATACTCTGTGGACTGACGAGACAAAAGTGGAACTTTCTGGAAGGTGTAGGTCCCATTACATCCGGCGTAAAAGTAACACGGCATTTCAGAAAAGGAACATCATAGCAACAGTAAAATATGGTGGTGGTAGTGTGATGGTCTGGGGCTGTTTTGCTGCTTCAGGACCTGGAAGACTTGCTGTGGTAAATGGAGCCATGAATTCTGCTTCTACCAAAAAATCCTGAAGGAGAATGTCCGGCCATCTGTTGGTGACCTCAAACTGAAGCGCACTTGGGTTCTGCAGCAGAACAATGATCCAGAACACACCAGCAAGTCCACCTCTGAATGGCTTAAGAACAACAAAATGAAGACTTTGGAGTGGCCTAGTCAAAGTCCCCACCTGAATCCCATTGAGATGCTGTGGCATGACCTTAAAAAGATGGTTCATGCTGGAAAAGCCTCCAATGTGGCTGAATTACAACAATTCTGCAAAGATGAGTGGAACAAAATTCCTCCACAGCGCTGTAGAAGACTCACTGCCAGTTATCACAAACGCTTGATTGCAGTTGTTGCTGCTAAGGTGGAACAACCGTTACAACAAAATTAGGTTTAGGGGAAGATCACTTTTTCCACCATGGAGCTTTGGATTTTTCCCCCTTACTGATAAAAACCTTCATTTAAAAACTGCATTCTGTGTTTACTGGTGTTATCTTTGTCTAATATTTAAATTTGTTTGATGATCTGAAACATATAAGTGTGACAAACATGCAAAAGAATAAATCAGGAAGTGGGCAAACACTTTTCACAACACTGTAGGTCTAAAACTGGGCAACAAAGGAAGGATCAAGACCAGGTTTCTTAAGTGAGGGGGAACCACTGCATATTTAAAACCATGAGGGACAACACCCGAGGATATACTGCCATTTATAATGTTAAGAACAACCGTTCCCAGTGTGTACATGAGTTTTTTAAACAGACATGGCGGGAGAGCATCCACAGGAGAACCGGAGGATCTTAAAGAACCCATAAGGTCATAGAGGGCGGATAAAGTTAATGGCTCAAAATGGGAAAGTACATGGTTTTCAGAGAAGGAGGAGGATGAGGAGGAGGCTAAGATAGAAGGGGGACTGAAAAGGGGGACACATATTGAGGCTCTAACAGCTGCTATTTTGTCAATGAAAAAGTTCAGAAAGTCTTCACAGCTATGGTCAGAAGAGGCAACAGCTGGGAGATGTGGAGGACTGAGAGCAGCATCAACACGATGAAAGTGGAAGCCAGGTTTTTAGCGGTTGGATGAAATTATTTGTGATAAGTCGTTCCGTTTTAGAATTGTAGTTGAAAATAGTGATTTTAAAAAACAAACAAACTGTCTCAGACACATCAGAGCATCTTTCCCATGAACATGGACCAACATACCTGTCAGCAGGTGCAGACGTCTGATTGGACGTTACAGAGAACACCTGATTGCAGTGATTGTCTCAAAGGATTGCTCAACAAAATTTAGCTTCGGAGCCCCATCATGCTTGTTTACTTGTTTTATTTCTTTGTGTGTCTGTTTTTTAATATTTCTGTTGAACAACAATTAAAAATCAATGTAATGGTTTTCATAGAATTTTTATTTATTATTACTTGATCAATTTTAACTTATTCAATTGACAACTGATTTTTTTCCTTATTTAATTTGGGGGTATGAATAATTTTGAAGACAACTGTATATATATATATATATATATATATATATATATATATATATATATATATATATATATACTGTATATATCCATACTCTCATTAAGTAAGACAGAATAAAATTAAAAAGTAATAATAATACAAATTTTCTTATGACAATCATGACATTGATTGTGAATTGTGGTTTACCATTAATTAAAAACAGAGAAGCAAAAAATAAAACAAATAAGCATGAAAAAAGAACACTACTACAATACTAAATTTCCCTTCTGGGATTAATAAGGTATTTTTCATTTCATGATGTTGCTACTGAAATACTTTTTTTTAAAGCATCCCTTTGAGGCAATCTCCGCAATCAGGTGTTTTCTGTAACATCCAATCAGACGTCTACACCTGTTGACAGGTACATTGGTCCATGTTCATGGAAAAGACGCTCTAATTTTTCTGGGTCAGTTTTGTTTTGTTTTTCTCAAATTATTCTTTTTGACTACAATTCAAAAGCAATACTTTATTTCTCTAAATTATAATTTCATGAATTTTTATTCATTATCACTTTTTAAAAGTTTCTTGTTTAATTAATTACTAATTTGAATTTAGCAATTTCTTTAATTTTAAGGTATGAATAATTTTGAGGACGGCGATAGATAGATAGATAGATAGATAGATAGATAGATAGATAGATAGATAGATAGATAGATAGATAGATAGATAGATAGATAGATAGATAGATAGATAGATAGATAGATAGATAGATAGATAGATAGATAGATAGATAGATAGATCGATCGATCGATCGATCTATATTAATATCACCCCTTATATATATTATAAATGTATATGTGTGTGTGTTATATTGATGGTGGATTTGGGAGTTTCCTCATGTTTTTTAAGGAAACTGTTGCAAAAATATCACATGTGGAAAGCAACACTGAGAGCTCTCACCTGCAGCAGTATTCATGCAGAGACACGTCAGCACAGAGGATCTGAACAACAAAAAAGTAAGAAACCAGAAAATCAGACACAAGAAAAAAGAAAAGAGGCAGAATCACAACACACACAAACCTCGGTCTACCTAAAGTGGAAAGTGCTGCTGGCATAAACACAAGCAGAACATGAAGTACTGGGAGGCGGGGTTACGCACACGCCTGAAACCAGGACACTGACTCTGTTTGACAGAGCAGAAAGTGTGTGTTCATCGTTATGTGTGTGTGCTTGTGTTTCACACCAGCTAATGGGGTCTACCTGGATGTCAGCTCGTCCCTTCTGGAACAAAGTGGAGGATCAGGTTCAGACCTGGTTGTAGGGTCGGGGTTAGAATGAAGTTTTAGTCCGTTTAGTAAATCATTCAGTTATAAGTGATGGTTAGAATTAGGGAATGCATCAGCAGAGTCCCCTGGAAATATAAACTTTTATACTGCACACCACACACCCTCTGAGGAAAACTATTCGGATTCCCACTCTCCTACAAATGTAACATATTTTTTACACGGATGAAGTAAAGTCGAAGCAGCAACAAAGCAGAGAAAAAACAGAGGCAAAGCAGAGATAAAGCTGCAATGACACGGTGACAAAACAGCGACGAAACGGGAATGTAGCAGCAACGAAGCTGCGACCAAACAGGAACATAGCAGCAACGAAGCAGCAATGAAGTGGCAATGTAACAGCAACATAGCTGCGACCAAACAGGAACATAGCAGCAATGAAGCGGCAACGCAGCAGCAATGAAGCTGCAACAAAGTGGCGAAGTAGCAGCAACAAAGCTGCGACCAAACGGGAACATAGCAGCAACAAAGCAGCAATGAAGCAGCCACGAAGCGGCAACGAAGCGGCAATGAAGTGCCGATGTAGCAGCAACAAAGCTGCGACCAAATGGGAACATAGCGGCAACAAAGCTGCGACGTAGCTACGACGTAGCTACGACGTAGCGGCGACGCAGCGGCGATGAAGGTGCGTTGAAGCGGCAACGTAGTGGCGACGAAGCGGCAATGAAACTGCAACGAAGTGGGGAAGTAGCAGCAACAAAGCTGCGACCAAACAGGAACATAGCAGCAACGAAGCGGCAATGAAGCATCAATGAAGCTGCAACAAAGTGGCGAAGTAGCAGCAACAAAGCTGCGACCAAACAGGAACATAGCAGCAACAAAGCAGCAATGAAGCAGCCACGAAGCGGCAATGAAGTGCCGATGTAGCAGCAACAAAGCTGCGACCAAATGGGAACATAGCGGCAACAAAGCTGCGACGTAGCTGCGACGTAGCGGCGACGAAGGTGCGTTGAAGCGGCAACGTAGTGGCGACGCAGCGGCAATGAAACTGCGACGAAGTGGCGAAGTAGCAGCAACAAAGCTGCGACCAAACGGGAACATAGCAGCAACAAAGCAGCAATGAAGCAGCCACGAAGCGGCAGCGAAGCGGCAGCGAAGCGGCAATGAAGTGCCGATGTAGCAGCAACAAAGCTGCGACCAAATGGGAACATAGCGGCAACAAAGCTGCGACGTAGCTGCCACGCAGCGGCGACGAAGGTGCGTTGAAGCGGCAACGTAGTGGCGACGCAGCGGCAATGAAACTGCGACGAAGTGGCGAAGTAGCAGCAACAAAGCTGCGACCAAACGGGAACATAGCAGCAACAAAGCAGCAATGAAGCAGCCACGAAGCGGCAGCGAAGCGGCAATGAAGTGCCGATGTAGCAGCAACAAAGCTGCGACCAAATGGGAACATAGCGGCAACAAAGCTGCGACGTAGCTGCCACGCAGCGGCGACGAAGGTGCGTTGAAGCGGCAACGTAGTGGCGACGCAGCGGCAATGAAACTGCGACGAAGTGGCAAAGTAGCAGCAACAAAGCTGCAACAAAGCTGCGACAAAACAGCAACATAGCGACAACAAAGCGGCGACGAAACATTTTCCAGGACGCATGGGAACCCTGTCTATAGCAGATGCAACATAACGTGCTTCAGCCACCAGGCATTCACAGTTAAAGGAGCAGAAAGACAGACGGAGCAGGAGGTTAAAGACAGACGTAACAGAAAAGAAAGGAGTGGTGAACTGCATCAACCCCACAAATCAAAGTTCAATCAACCTCCAGTGTGATAAAAAGGTAGAAGCAGCCGTGCAGGAGGACCAGTTTCACCACCGAACACTGTTAAAACCTGTCCCAGGATGGTTTAAAGCGAGTCCTGTCTCAGAGACTGGTGTTAAAGTGGCATTAAAACCATAGCTGCTTTCATCTTTGCTTCGTAATGAGATCAGTGGCAGACAGTTTTCTGTATTATCACATATTTATCTGTAAAAGGTGACTTCAGCTTAAATAATGCAGATGGATCCTTTAAACGGTGAGGAAGAAAAATATCTGCCATGGAGACGCAGAATATTCATCAACGAGCCGGTTTACATCAAAATCAGATATCTGGGTGTAATCAGATTACTGTAATAATCTGATCTGATGTGTTTTCAAGCACTTCTGAAGAATAATATTTAAAAGATCCTCGTTTACATGTACCAGTCCATTATCACATTGACATTGAGATGACATCACTTCCTGTTATTTTCAAAACATCCTGTGTGTGTCTCATTATAGACGGACGTCCCACCTGGCATTTTAACGTTGAATCAACGTCGGTCCCACGTTAAATTGCTGTTGGATTTTGTTTGGATCTAATCAACGGTGAAATAGCAACGTTGTTTGGACGTTGTGTTCCTCAACGGGTGAATTGCCAATATTGAATCAACATTGATTTTAGTTTTGATTTTGCTAAGCAACGTTGTTTGGATATTGGAATGATGTTATTTTTCAATTGTTATATCTTAGTTTTTTTTTTTTAAAGATATGCACTGCAAAAGCTCAAATCAGCAAGGATATTTTTCTCATTTCTAGTCAAAATATCTCATCACACTCAAAAGAAGACAAAATTACTTAGAGAAACATTTCAGTGAGATATAAGATCTTGTTTTAAGGCAATGCATCTTATTTCATATTTTTTTTTTGTACGTATTTAAAGAGTGGCCAAGATTTTTTTTGCTTGTAATAAGCAAAAAAATCTACCAATGGAACAAGCAATATTTTCTTGATAAGATTTCTTGAAAACAAGATGCATTGTCTCAAAAGAAAATCTTATTTTTTACTGAAATGTTTCTTTTTAAATTATTTTGTCTTATTTTGAGTGTGATGAGACATTTTGTCTAGAAATGAGAAAAATATACTTGGTAAGATTTAAGTTTTTGCAGTGTGGTTGTAACTAAAAACTGTTGATATTTCAAAGTTGAATCTATGGTGAGTTGACACCATTTCAACCGTTTGGTGTTCGACGTTGCTTTGACATTGAATTAACGTTCATTCATCAAAGGGTTATTTCAACCACATTTAAATGTTTAAAGTCGGTCCAATGCCAGCTGGGATGCACGGTGTTGTGTGCACAGAGCACACTTGTGGATCAGTGCTGATGTGTTGCCCTTACCAGAAGAGACAGACGAGCATTTACGTGTGATAACTATTCTGAACCGGAATAACCACAGCATCAAATAAATGACCAGGGTCGTAGATTAATAATCGTGAATGAACAATTTTGTCAATGATTTTTGTTTTTGCTGCTGACTGCTTTGCCCCCGCTTCATCTGTTTCATCTGCTTCGTCACCACTTTGCCCGCTTCACCACCACTTCGTCACTGTTTCGTCCGCTTCGCGGCTGCTTCACGGCTGCTTCACGGCTGCTTCACGGCTGCTTCGTCAAAAAGCCAATTTGTCCCCTTTGCCATCGTTTCATGACTGCTTCATCACTGTTTTAATACCGCTTTGCCACCGCTTCATCACCACTTTGTTGTCCACTTGTGCGTTTTTTACTGTCCATTTTGCAATCGCTTCATTGTCTACATCGTTGTCCAGTCTGTTTTCTGCTTTGTTGTATGCTTCATTGTGCTCTTCGCTTTCCCGCTTTGTTGTCCGTTTTGTTGCCTGCGTCGCCGTCCGCTCCACTGTCCTCTTTGCCACCTCCTCGCTGTCCCCTCCATCTGCTCCATTGTCCGCTTCGCCACCGCTTTGCAGTCCGCTCTTATTCAGCTCTGGGAAATGGATGGAAGGTCTTGTTTCTTGCGTTTCGTCAGCCAGATGGCGTGTTTAGTGCGAGTAGCGTGCATCGTTCTGCAGTAGATTTTCAACCACTATTTGGGAAGCATCCAGGTAGGACTGAATTTGATCTGAAACACACTGAGCACTTAAAAGTTTTGTTCGGGGGCAGTGTTTAGCCCGTTGAGCAGCCATGTACGGAGGCTACCTGTCCTCAGCCCAGCCGGTCCGGGTTTGATTCCTGGCCTTAACCTCTCTCTGACCTCCTTTCCTGACCCACTTTCAAATAAAAGCAACTAGCCTAAAAAATCCTTGAAAAAAAAGAAGTAATGTTTAAAAGAGTGCATGGGTGCTAATTGGGACGTGGCCCCTGTCTTCGTTGAACATGGCAGCACCCATGGTATTAGCGCTAGCTGCTGATGCTAAAGCTGATAATCTGCCACATAGCTTACAGGTGAATTTCTTACTTCACTGGATACTGAACTTTTTCTGTCAGGCCTCTGGTGGTAAAGAAATAGTCTTTAGTTCATCATTCATATGAACTTCTATCTGAAAGTTTTTACTTCTCCAAAAACTTGCAGAGCTGCTGCAAAGAGACAACGTCTGGATCAGCAAACCTACAGATCTCACTGACATTTCCACAAAGCTGAAAAACTAAACACTTCTCTGCAAGGTCAGAGTACACATGCCAATCAGCTGTACGATGCCGATCCCTCTCTGCATCTGTTTGGGACTCCTTGGCATGAAAAACATCAGAGCAGTGGATGTATCATCCATTTCTCCCATCTTTCCTCCCGTTTCTTACACTGATAGCTGGAGTGAAAGGGTGAAGTGCTGAAGAGGAGCAGCACAACAGAAAGCATGAAAACAAGGAATCCCGCTCTGAAATCGAAGCTCTACCAGAGTTCCCACTCTTTTCTAAAAGTTGTTTTCTAGAACTTTTTCAGCTGTCAAATTATCACAACATAGACTAATAACTTCCACCACAAGCTTTTGGAGACGTGTTCTACAATTGTAGCTTAGATTTTTTACAGCGATGAAGCAAAGACGAAGCAGAAATAAAGCTGCGATGAAATGGCAACGAAATGGTGATGAAATGTAGTGATGACAAAACGGCAACAAAACGGCAACAGAGCTGCGGCGATGAAACAGTGACGTAGCGGTGACAAAACGGCCATGAAATGGCATCGAAACTGCAACGTAGCGGCGACAAAACAGGGATGAGAGAGAGGAAAAGTAATTTTCTAGGCAAACTCAAGCGTTTCCAGGACATTTTACTCTTTTTCTCATTTCCCATGTGTTTTCCATGACTGGAATAATGTTTTCCAGGTTTTCCAGGACGTGTGGGAGCTCTGTCTACTCTCTTGATGCAAGACAGTGATAAAGTCACATATACATCACCATGGGGTAGATTGGGAATGACTGCAGCATGCGGCAGAATTGATTGGACTAATTTCTCTCTGCTGTGTGGAGGATGATTGACACACTGAGCTGCAAAAATGCAAATGAGACTTTTGTTTCTCCAAATCTGCTGATTTGTTCCTGCTTGAACTAAAGCTAACCGACTCAAAAAGCAGAAATCACAAGCAAACCTAGAAGTCCTGATAGGCATGTACAAGTGGTCTGAATTCAACACGCAGGTTCAGAAAAGCTTTGAAGTTCAGAGGAGGTTTGAAGGTTTCATGTGATATTGTGTGATAAAATGGGGGGTGGACCAGGTTCGGACCATTTTGAAGTGTCACTAACAACATAATCTCAGAGGCCACTCAGCTGGTAAATGACACTTCAAAGGCAAAAAAGGGAAGAGAAAATGAAAGTGGCTTGCAGGGATCTGCAGGATGTAGCATGACGCATCAGTTTAGCGTTCCAGTGAAAATCCCTGATGTAACCTGAGACACGAGGAGCTCAACTCTTTGGTTCCTACATAATAAGACAAACTATTTTCCCTGAATTTGTCCCAGAGGATGGCACATCTACAGATAAATGCCTCCCAGAACAAAGGTGGCATTCTGACGGCTCAGCCAATGCACTGCAAGAACGCAAATCTCAGCAAGTATATTTTTCTAATTTCTAGTCAAAATATCTCATCACACTCAAAATAAGACAAAATAACTTAAAGAGAAACATTTCAGTGAGATAAAGGAACTTGTTTTAAAGGCCCTGTACCTGCTTTCATTTTAATCCCTCTAATGCTTTCTGCACGGTATAATATGTGGTAAAAGAGGTAATTTCATGAAAATAAATCACTCATTGATTGCGTATATGCATGAATCCAGGCCCGGATAAAAGACGCAGGGGCCCCTGGGCACGAAGTCTTGAAGGGCCCCTCCAAACATAACCAAAAGCACATTGTATATAATGCCCATCATACAGATTTCACACCGTTTGTTGTAAAACAACATTTCTCAGCTGGCAGCAACAACATCAAGACACTTTTGTGGTCAAACTTAAAAGCAGATGTAAATACCTGGACTTTCTTTCCCGTCTTTGTCTTCCTCCCATCTCTGTCTTTCTTTGTCCTCCTCTTATGTCTTTATAAAGTATCAGAGCCAGATGATTACAGACCAGTTGTCCTCACATTGTCATTGGCTCACCTCAGTAAGCAGTCAGCATCTGGCAGGACCCGTTCCAGTCTGCATATCACAATGTTCTTGAGGCTGGAAACACCATCATCTACCTGCTTTACACAAAAGACGAATGTCTTTTGTGCAGATTCTTCTGCTCCCTTTTCAAGGAAAAATTCAAAATGACTAAATCTCTCAAGATTTTTTTTTAGGTCTAGATAATGATAGAAATAAAAGTGATATATAAGACAGTAAAGTAATAAATAGAAAATGATATAGCGATTTTAGACAGAGCCAGCAATGAGAAAAATTGCCCCTGGTATTCAAATAAATAGTGTTACATAATGTGAGAATAAATATCTACTGCATACTGTTTGCTTTTGTACACTATTTTCAACTGCTGCTCATCTTCATCCACAAATCCAGCAGGAGCTCTTCTTCCTCATTACAGTAAATGAGAAACTGTTTTCTATCACAGGGTGACGACAAAATTGTGTATTTGTCTAGACTCATTTTTTTACCTTCACTTTGTGATATAATATGTACAAAGGGCACAACAAACTTCCAGAGCTATCATGTACACAAATGTAACTACACTCACTATTTGGACTCTCCCTGAACCTCTTTCTCACCGCTGCACTTTTTCACACACTGGTGTCTTTACCGTAATGTGCTGCATATCAGTGCAAAGCTGATCTTCTCAGCTTTCAGAATCCGTTGAAATGACGTCAATAGCGTAAGTGGTGGAAGAGTTACGGTTATTCTAAGAACGTAAGTTAACGTACCTTATATTATTTTACCAGCAACAACATCCAGTTTAAAAAGTGTTGATAGGGGGGGTCAGACCGAGAGGGTGGGGGGCGCTTTCATGAGTTCTCCAGTCGACCGGTCTAGTTATAAACCAAACTCTCTAAAGAGCCGCTGCTCTGCAGTATTCATGGTTGGTTAGTCCTTGGGGGCCCCCTACTGGCTGGAGGACCGATGCATTTGCGGATTCCTGCAAAGTGGAGCCTCTGATTTGATTCTGTTGTTTTCCTCACTGTGGGCCCCATGTGGGCGTGGGCCCCTGCCTGGGCCCAGATGCCCACTGGATATCCCGGCGTTGCTCACAGCGTTTTCTAACGAGGAGCACCCTCCCCTCGCGCGTGCACGGCAGCACTTGTAAACAGAACCGCATGGCGTCTAACAACAGGAAAGTGGCGATACCGCAGCAAAACAGCCTGTAAGCATCAAAACTGAGGAGGAGAGAGATGAAACGCAGGAGAGACCAAAGAAGGAATAAAGTTCGTGTTCTCGGTGGATTGTATGAAGGTAGAGAGCAGCTGGACGCCTCGAACTGAATGTGGACTGGAAGTCCGCCTGGACACGGATTTTTTTCAATAACTTTCTTCATAGTAATATTTTATACGTCCTCGGCTGCTGGCGCTTCCTCTGCTCGCCTACCGTATATAATACATAATGATATTTACACCGTATATAATACAGAATGATATTTACGCTGTAACATGACAAACCTTTACATCACTTCCTCTCAAAGTGGCCGGTTAGAAACTTTATCAGGCTGTCATGTTGTAACGTCGCCTATAACATCATAACGCATCATAACTGTGCATCTGTGTACATAACTTTAGTTACGGTAAACTACCGGTTATGGTAGAAAATGTCATTTAGCTGATTCACAGCTGTTTACTGCAGCCAGAACAGTAATTTCACTGGAAGATGCAAGTTTTCTCTGGAGTTTCTTTGTGCACGAGTATGATGTTGTGCACGTTATTTCATGCATGTTAAGTGGGAGGAGAGAAAAACGAGAGTAGGAGCGTTTCTCACTGGGAGAAACAGTTAGGGGCGGGGCTTACAGTTCAAACTACACTCTTCACCTAACTCATGGTTCAAAAATGTGCAAAATCAGGTACAGCGCCTTTAAAGGAATAGTTCACCCTCAGAATGATTTACTGTAACTTTATTTTCCACTTACCCTGATGGTGAGCAAGACTCTGGACCACTTTTTAAATATTTCAAATGCAGCCGGAGATCAGGACGACTTCTCCTTTCGCCCCAATGGAGTTCACCAGGGTCCGAGCCAAAAAGGTCCATAAAAGTCCACAAAAAATTGTTAGTATTCCTCCATACTGCTCGTCCCATGTAATCCAAGTGTCCTGAGTGGGTAGCATCCAGAATTTACTTGAAACTACGCCATTTAGTAGATTTTTAGAGTCTAAACAGTACTACATCGCATGCCCAGCAAGCACGCCGATGCACGTAAATTCTGGACGCAACTCAGGACACTTGGATTACATTGGACGAGCAGTATGGAGGAATACTGACTAATTTTTGTGGACTTTTATGGACCTTTTTGGCTCAGCACCCTGGCGAACTCCAGTGTGGGGGGAAACGAGAAGTCGTCCTGATCTCTGACTGCATTTGAGATACAAAATTAATCCTAAAAGTGCTCCAGAAGTGATAAACGCGATTAAGCAGGATGAATTTTTTTTGACAGCCTTAAAAAAAAAAAATGAAAATTAAAAAAAAAATTTTTTATAAAATTTTTAAATCTTTTATAAATTTTTTGGGGGGAGGGGCCATAATATGAGTGTCTTTCAGGGCCCCCTACATCCCTGGGCTTGCTCACCATGAGGGTAAGTGAAAAATAAAGACGTGATGACGTCACGTACAACATGCTGTCGTAGCAAACGTGCGCTAAAGTTTGGTTGTATTTCATGAAAAAATATGATATAAGTGCAAGTTACACGTTGATGACATCAGAGGGAGGAAATACCTCCAACATTTGGCCACACAGCAGTTAGTTTGTCGGAATATAAAGCCTTTCGTACGTTGCTAAATAACCGTGGTGGCACTCGGTGGGGAGCCTCAGCACGTCTTCCGCCTGAAACGTCGCAGGTAACGTAAAACTCCCGTCGACTGAAATAACGTTAGAGACTATTCATAAAGTATTGTGATGTCATATTAACCTTTAGTCTTTAGTTTTTTTTTAACATGTTGAAAAGGAAAGTAGCAGCATCTTCTGTTAAAGTGTACTACTGTGTACTGCTGTGTACTGCTCTGAAAGTTAGAACAAAATATCTGACGAATGAAACGAAACACACACACATACAGTACACAAACATATACATACATATTTACACACAAAAAAATAATAATTTAAATTCAACATGTTCAAAAGGAGTAAAAAGAAGTCTGACTTATTTAATCCCTTTATGTCCTAAAAGATCTTGTTTCCTTCATCAAAAGGTAAACATGCTATTTTTTTCTGCACAAAAACTGTTACTGTACAAAAGTGGATCACTGCAGTATTTTATGAGTTATCTTTTAGCTAAATCAGCTGATTCAAGTTGAAGTTGAAGGTAAAAGATTGATGCCTATTTTAAATGGAAAGAACCAAAGCCGTTCATACTGGATTTAATCATCCAATGAGAATCGATAAGGAACCGAATAGAAAAGTGACATCGATAATGGAACCGGAATCGCTAAATTCTTCACGATTCCCATCCCTACCCCCTCGGGGACAAAAAAGTCTCAAGTCTTCGCTCATGTCCAAAGTTTGAAATGACATGAAATGTTTCCATCATGTAAACACAAACCTGCAGATCAGTCCAGGTAAACATGTCTGCTCTGGTCAGAATGATTCCCATCAGGTCCACGTCTTCCTTCCCCCATTGGTCAAATATAAACCCATCTCTTCTTTTTCTTTCCATCATCGCTCTTTAGCTTCCATTCTCTCCTCCTCCTCCTCCTCCTCCTCCATCTCTTTCTCTACAGCGCTTAGTAATTAAAGCAGTCAGGGCCGTCCCGTTACCTGGGGGTGGGAGACTTATTCAAAGGCTGCCATGATCAAAATGAAAACCAATTAGTGCCGGGGTTCTGTCCTTTCATAATGGAGCGAGAGAAAGCCAGCCCATTGGCTGGCCTTTGTGTTTTCCACAATGCGGAGAGCACTCGCTCGCGGGCCGGGGTTGTATCGGGGTTAAAGAAGAAAAGGTGGAAAGCAAGCAGGAATCGACAAGCTGCGTGTTCCAGCTGTGGTCGTGATCGGTGCTTGTAGGGTCGCGCGCGTACAGAAAGCGCTAACCTGAGTGAGAGTGGTGTCAGATGGTCCTGCAACCACAATAAAAATGACAGAGAACGAGAGCGAGATATGCTAAGGAGGGATGACAGTGCTTCAGAGAAGTTACAGACAATTTATTCATGTATTCAAATGGCTGAAGGCTGCTGTGTGTGCTTCCACTTAGCATGGTGAAGTGCAAGCATTAATATGGAATACTCATGCATACCAGCTACTGCTAAGTCTGAGGATTTGAAACTACACAAACATTTAAAAAGAAATATCAATGCTATCCATCTTGTAAGCGGATCTAATGAATGAAGA
Organism: Atherinomorus stipes; assembly: GCA_023101725.1. Lineage (NCBI taxonomy): Eukaryota > Metazoa > Chordata > Actinopteri > Atheriniformes > Atherinidae > Atherinomorus > Atherinomorus stipes. Next base: position 242,877 of record JALJCO010006881.1, read on the forward strand.
TGATGAGTTATGCACTCACAGTCGGGTCCATTAATATTTGGACACTCAAGATACAGTCATCTAATCAATATGAGCTGAAAGCCCAGACTCTCGGCTTTACTCTGACGAGATTGAGGATTAATTAACACATACATTAGATGTCCTGAATGTGTCTGGTTTATGTTAAAGTTTGGATAAAGTCCAGATGGACTTTAATGGAAATTTGTGATCTCATCAGGTTGAGTTGAAGGGAGTAAACCCTTTGTTCAGTGTGTCTTATATTACTGTCTCCTTTGTCCTACGGGCTTCAGGGAAATCAATAGCTTGCGAGTTTGAAGGCCAGTACGGTATAATTAGCCAGTATGCTGTACCAAGTCCAAGATGGATTCTGTCTAGATCCATCTAAAGGAGTAAAACCAGTTTCTCTGTTGAGGTCAGTGGTTTAACCCTTAAAGTTATTGCGACTGAGACGGGTGATTTTTTTCTGCTCTCTGCATTTATTTGCTCTAAATCGTGTCCTTAGAGGAACGGACAGATCAATCTTAAGCAAAGCGGATGGAAGGAGGGCACGTAGGACTCAACTGCATTGGTGAGACTTGTATAAACTTACTCTTCTATCATTCATACTCTGTCAGGGTTCCCACTCTTTTCTAGAAGTTGTTTTCCAGGACTTTTCCAGGACATTTGCAGGACTTTTCCAGCTGCGATGAAGCTGCGATGAAATGTTGACAAAATTACAACGAAACGGCAACGAAACAGAGATGAAACGATGACATAGCAGTGATGTAGCTGTGATGTAGCTGTGATGTAGCTGTGACGCAGCTGTGATGTAGCTGTGATGTAGCAGTGACGTATCTTTGATGTAGCAATGGCGTAGCTGTGATGTAGCAGTGATGTAGCAGTGATGTAGCTGTGATGTAGCTGTGACGTAGCAGTGATGTAGCTGTGATGTAACAGTGGCATAGCTGTGATGTAGCAGTGATGTAGCAGTGGCGTTGCTGTGATGTAGCTGTGATGTAGCTGTGACGTAGCAGTGATGTAGCTGTGATGTAGCAGTGGCATAGCTGTGATGTAGCAGCGATGTAGCAGTGGCGTAGCTGTGATGTAGCTGTGATGT